>CADEHL010001182.1:583527-898284 GCA_902827135.1 Harpagifer antarcticus
AAATGTAATTTGTTCCTAAAAGGACGGAAAACTAAAACCTGGTTAGTGTGGTCGCTGCAGATGGAGGTCATCATCCTTCCAGCGTATCTACTGTGGGATCGCTGGTTCCCTTTCCATCCTGTCATCTTTGTTTCAGTTTAGTGTTGTCCAGTTTAGTTAAACTTAGTCTCAGTTAGCTTTGTTTGGTTCAGAGTGTGTGAAACTGAACCCCAAACTGCTCCTGATGAACAGATTGAAACCTTGAATGCAACATCAGTGAGTGAATGTTCAATAATGCAATGTTGACATGTGTTGTTTTTTCCCTTTCCTGTAGTGTGTCCTATAGGTTTGTCATTAAAGCACGGAGAACTGTCACAGTAGAGCAGTGTTTCTCAAACTTTTTTCATACCAAGAACCACTTAACCAATAAAAAAACACTCGCGGACCACCTAACTCCACAAATATCCCAAAACACATCGTTTTTCTAGAACAGATTACAAATCGCCTGAAAGTGGTACGAACAGGTGGCAACATGTGTGACGAAGGTGTTGCGCTGGGCTATATCATGATATCGACAGTGAAACTTAAGCTTGCTCCATTGCGGAGATATTCCCGCGAGACTGCGGAAAACTTAAATACATTTATTTAAAATGTGAAATTTTACCAATATACTCACGGACCACTAGGGGGCGCTCACCAGTTGTCCGCGGACCACACTTTGAGAAGCACTGCAGTAGAGGAACCAAATACAAATGTGAACTTGAAAATTAGCAGAATATGTACTCTTTAAACTGTTTGTCAGTAAGTTCAGGACTGAGAAGCAGCAGATACATTTCCTCCACTTCCTCACTGTGAAACTCCACTTTAGATTAAAGTGATATCTCTTCTTCAGAGTACCAAAGCTCACAGCGAAGCAGAATCATAATTTCCTGTTTAAACCAACATCCTTTACGTCTCTGATCCTCTTCATCAGACCATCACACAGAAGGAAATGGCCATAATCTCTCTCTCTCTGACCTTTGGCCTTCAGTAACTCGAGCTTTGTCTGCAGATACGTTCACAATGATCACCCCTCACTCAGTCCTGTGGCTTCTCTCAGACTGTGTGTTTTATCCAAAGGGTTGCCAGTTTTCCCTGCGCTCGTATTATTGTTTCTGATGCCATCTTCGCCCACCGACCTAACTCTGCATTTTACGAGCCTCCAGGAGCTTCGCAGCGTTGTTGTGTTGATGTAGGATCGGGATCTGAGGGGTCCACTGGACTCAAAATCAACAGTCTGACGCCAGGCCTCTGGACGGCGGCCATGTTGGTGGTTTCACTGGAGGAGACGCAACTCTCTTCTTATAAAACTGTGAAAGACCTGCAAGACATTTAGGCTTTTGTTTCGTAAACTCTGATAGAAAATCAGTCAGACATTGGAACTTTTTCTCCCACATCTCTCAAGTTTAGTCTTATTTTAATGTCAACAGAATGAAAGCCTTTATATGTGTTGACCCTTTGACTTTTTCTCTCAACACCGCAAATTACCCCTGACCACCACTTTGGTTCATAACACGATATTTAGTTAATATTAAAGGTGGGGTATGTCATTCACTTCAGAAACACTTGTTGTTATATTCCATGGAACGCTCTTAACATCCCGATAGCAATGAATATCCTAAATGCTTTGACAATAAATCCATAAAGAAATGTCATCTCTGGAAGCCGTGGCGCTGTAAAAAGCTCGACCAATCATCTGAGCCGGCTAAAGTAACTGGATGGCCTACCTGCCTGTCAGCCTTCCATCTGGGCACAAACTTATCTCGTGCCCTCATTGGTCATGTGCGCGTTCGTGTGTGTTGGGGGAGGGGCTCTGTGAGGAAGAGGCAGATTTGTTCCGGCTGTGTATTTTCAAATTCTAGCGCACTCGAGCTGGTTTCTCCAAAATGTCTCCCCCCTTTAAGCTGTTTTTTAGTTAATATTATGCTGGCTCTTCTCTGCTATAAAAAATGTAAATGTCCCCTCTGTGGGACGAACAAAGGTATTCTGATTCTCATTCTAAATTTAGCAACACATGCAGCGTTTAATTTCGATTTACTGTTGTTCTGGCCCGTCATAGACACTCCACCACTTAAGTCTAGAAACATCTCAACATTGAAGTCATAGCCACGAAACTCCAAACACACGGTGGTTCCCAGAGGATTAATCCAACAAAGTTCGACTTGCGCCACCATGACATCGATATTTGTGGTTGTGAGTGAAAGCTACAAGCACTGCTCTTTTTTCTAAATATGATCACCAGGGTTTGCAGTGAACAGAGCCTCGAACACTCTTAAAAGACAAAGTAAAGTTAGCTCCTGTGAATAAGTAAATCCCATTTGTATCCAGAATGATGTCGTCTTGTTTTATGAATCCACGTTTTATCAGTGAAAAACGACAATTGCACAAAGAAGAACATCGTGCTGATACTGACGGACTCAAAGTCTCCACTTGCACACGAAAGATTATACTCGATCATATTTCTGAATACTTGGTCCTTTTTCTAACAAGTGATTATAAGAATCATAATATTGGATACAGACCTGTTTCAGATAGCTTCCTGTAAGTCTCTTTGAAATCCATTATTATTCAAAATGTCTTCCTGCTGTCTAAAAGGGACCCAGCAGTGGTTTAATGTCACTGCTATAAAGTTGGCTTTGATTTAAAGTGGTATTTTAAACACTTGATCTCAGTGGGGAATTAGCATGAACCACTCATTTAAATGTTTATCTCTGAAACCACATGAGTGTAACCGTAAACGTTGTTGGATCCTGTCTCGTTCCTCAGATCATCTCCTCTCTACTTTAATTTGGGAAATTATGTGTTTTCCATAAGCTAAGTGATCAAGTGGAAGTGGAGCTGAAGTTGTTTTTTTTCCATATGAAGTGACACATCCATCTGGATCGTTAGCCGTCAGCGTTTGGACGTTGTTAATTGTTTGTGTACAGAAGTGGTAAATGTTTACCTGCTTCCTCCGCCGGCCTGTAATCAGCAGATTGAACTGAGAGACGAACAGCTGATAAACCATCAGAGCTGCCGACATTTAAAGGTCTACCGTGTGATATTCCTGCTGTAAAATGTCTGAGTTGTATACATGACATTGAACCAAATATTTCCAACCATTTTTTAAAACTAAAAATCCATAATTTAATCAGGGTTCCACACCATTGCTTTTGGTCTTATGTAATGGCATGCCACTTGTAGCATGTGTAGTTTTTTATATATTATTTAACAGGATGAAGGATTTGTGTCTACATCTTAAATTATCGGAGAAATAAACTGAGCAAATGCTTGCGACTGCATTGGAAATCTAACTGGATGATTCGGCTCTGGATAAAAACAACCTGAACTACGAACACTGAAGGAATACCAACTAGGAAAAGCTAATGGCAATGGTGGTAAAGAAAATATACAATGATCCGATGCTACTTTACAACCCCAATTACCGTTATTTTGATTCAGAGAAAATGCAGAAAATGAGATATTGTGAGTTTATCAGTTTGAGTATTAAAGGTGGGGTAAGTTTGAGAAACCGGCTCGAGATACACGTGTTGTTATATTCCATGGGATGCTCTTAACGTCCCGATAGCAATAAATATCTGAAGTGCTTTGACATCAGTGGAAGCCGTGGCGCTGTAAAAAGCACGACCAATCATCTGAGCCGGCTAAAGTAACTGGATGGCCTACCTGCCTGTCAGCCTTCCATCGGGGCACAAACTGACCTCGTGCCCTCATTGGTCATGTGCGCGTTCGTGTGTGTTGGGGGAGGGGCTCTGTGAGGAAGTGGCAGATTTTCTCCGGTTGTGTATTTTCAAATTCTAGCGATCTCAAGCCGGTTTCTCAAATGTATCTACCCCACCTTTAAGTTCATTCTAAGATTGTGGGTGTATTTTGTATGAATTTGCTACTTGAACAATGGTTTTGTCACCAACCAACATCTCTCTAGACGAGCTAAATGAATCAACCGCTGGAAATGCAAATAGTCTCCAACAAAATGCACTACTTCTTCTGTTTGAGTATGATTTGCTAAAGTCTTGACCAGTTGTTTTAGTATGTTAATGTGTCTTAATGTATTTATTTAAATTAAAACGATATATTGGTGAGCCCTTTTGAGATTTGCATCTGAGCCAATGGAGCGACAGACTTTGAAACCAACTTTCACATTTCACAGATGTTGGTCTTTTCCTGGGTTTGTTGACAACGAAAGAAAAAGTCAACGTAAGGAAAGTAATGCCAGACTCGTCCTTTAACACGCTGCAAAATGCAAAAATATAATTGACGGTTCTGTGCTGTAATTTGCAGATGTTTTGATTTCTGAGAGTGGAAATGTCCTCCGACTGATCCGTCTCTGTCAGTTTAAAAGAAAACATGAAACTCAGGTCGAGCGTTTCCCAGCTCTCGTGCCGACGAGCGACTGCTGACAGTGAAATGAAGCTGATTATGGTTATTAGCTAAAGTGCAGGAGCTAACTGGTGTCTGTGGGCCGCTTGATTACAGGTGTTTGGTTTCTGTATGTTTAACACATATTGAATGATGAACCTCAGGAGTTTATTCTATGAATTGTATATACGATATTTGAACTCTTTAAATGTTACATTACATGTCACTTGTTAGATGCTTTTTATCCAAAGCGACGTACATACTCAATACTGAGGGCAATCCCCACAGGAGCACTTTGGGGTGAAGTATCTTGCCCAGGGACACAACGACATGCTGACTGCAGTGGGGTTTGAACCTGTGACCCCCTGATCACAACACCAAGGCTCTATCCACTGCGCCGCACGCCTCAAATGTGGTTGTGTCAAAACAGTTGAAGGAAAGGAAGTTGTCTTTCACATGTCATATTATTTTCTTATTTAATGTTCAACAACTCACATTCTCAGGATTCTGTTTGGAAGAAGAAGAATATTTTTAAAATACATTTTATTAACGTTTATTTTAACTATACACACATTTTGCAAAGAGGTGGAAAAAACGAATACGTTACAATTAATAAGAAGAAGAAGAAAAAGACAGGAAACTAAGAGGACTGTGGATTTTAGATGCTGTTTACCTCGCCTGTCAATCATCATAATACGATAATTACAGCAACAGAGCTGCTCCGCTGAGTCAGCTTCAGCTCTGCCAAAGTCACGTTTACTCACGCAGAGCTAATGTGAAGGCGGTGAAATCTGGTTCATATACTCACTGTCCAGAAGGGAGGGGTCTTCATGACTCTGGTGATCCTCTCACTTTCCTAGAGCTCCTCTCAAAGGTCAAGATATAAGCCTGTCGAAAACCCCTAAGACAAGATGTCATGCCCATTTTATCAATAAAGTCACACATCGGCTTCAAAGGGCTCCGCAATATATACTACTCTCTATCCTTGGACCCTACATAAGTGAACGAATTACATCACAGGTCACCTGTTAGACGCTTTTATCCAAAGCGACTTACATACTCAATACCATGGCTAATCCCCCCAGGAGCCATTTGGGGTGAAGGGTCTCAGAGACACAACGACATGCTGACTGCAGTGGGGTTTGAACCTGTGCCCCCCTGATCCGAACACCTACGCACAACCCACTGCGCCACACGCCTCCAAATCAACCGAGAGTCGATGTGAAAAGTTAAGAAACCACCAAAGTTATTTAAATTCCATTCCTTACACTTAATGTGTATCCTGCTTTATATTTTGTGAACTGTACACTTGTATTTCACCATGTACATTTTCTACTTTTTGAATGTTTTATTTCTATTTTGAGATGTTTACATGAATTGTTTATTTCTAATACATGTTTAATTCACCCTGTGGGCATCTCACATGTCGGCAAGACATTTCACTCAACAACATTAATTTTAACCTCAATTCAAAACTTTTAGTTGTAGTGTTTTAAAAGTAATAATGCCAAAGTTGTTAGGGTTCAACCTCTGGGGAAATGAATGTCCAATAGTTGCAATACTTCCAATAGTTTCCCTCAAAACCATGAACTTCTACCTCAAGGGGATTAAAAGTCTTTAGGAACCATCCTCTGGGACTTACTGTCTGACATTTCTCAACGTGTAACGGAGGGATTGAGGCAAGAATTCATAGTCACCAGAGGATGAACCGCCTACAATAAGTATTTAGTTTTTTTGCCGACATAACGTGGAGATGCACAGTTTTGAATGATGTCTTGATAATTATTGAATCAATTGCAAATAATGGGTACACACATTCATGTTTCCCAGAGGTTGAACCCTAAGAAATGTATTGATCCCAACGCAAAGATAAAATGGATGTGAATCAATGGTTATCTCATTTCAGATCCTCTCTTTTTACCAAATTAAGATTTCCTTTGTCCAGATAAAGATGGCAACATGTGGAGAAACCCTGAATCCAGGCATCAAAATGTCCGTTCAGGAACTTGTCAGACTCTACAGATGGTACCACCGAACGGTAAAGCAACCTGGGAGAAGAAGCACATGTTATAGGAAAATTTCACACGTATTAAATTGTGTTGTTTTTTATGGGACAGAACCAAGACCACGGACTGCCGGGAAGGGAATAAATCAAAAAACTGAAGGTTTAAGATGTTTTTGAGGAAGGAAGGAGCTCTGTGTGTGATTATTTGTCAGTATTTCAAAAACAACAAACCCAGAAGAGAATGTTCCTCCTGAGTGAACCGGACAATTTCATTTCTCTGGGTGGAGGGTTTGGCGGTTCGACAGTTCTTCTTCTGACGAGCTGGAAACCACTAAAAGTTGCTTAATTGTGTTTTTGCTGGACAAACTCAGTATACTTGTACCCATTATAAATGATTCTGAGTCACCGTGCCCGGCAAAGGTTCATCAGAAGGTGATTCTCAGAGCAGCACAGTTAAGACATCCATTTGCTTGTTGGAGTAGAAAAGTATTTCAAGGTGGACAAATGTAGCTAGTGTTTAAAGTATACTGTCGTTTGCTGGCAATGATTATCGATTCCATCAGTACATGAAAAGCCTTGTGTTATCTAAGGATGCAAGGTTACAAAATGGGATGGGGGGAAAACATAGGGTAGACCTTGAAGTGAAAAAACAAGCTAAACTATTTGGTGTTGTTAAAGTATAGAATGAGTTCAGGAGTCTCACATCCTGAAGAAAATCTGTACTCTTCAGTCCGATAGTTCCACAGCGAATACCTCTCTACTTTGCTTTGTTGCCAGACTGGAGAAGTGGCATCCAGAGATGACCAGATGGTTCCTGGTTCAAGCATGGCAGAATCATTCAGGATCAGGCAGGAAAGGTAGGCTTAAAGGTGCGGTAGGTCATTTTGGAGATACCACTCAAACCGGCTCGAGTGCGCTAGAATTTGAAAATACACAGCCGGAAAGAATCTGCCTCTTCCTCACAGAGCCCCTCCTCCAACACACACGAACGCGCACAGATGATTGGTCGTGCTTTTTACAGCGCCACGGCTTCCACAGATGGATTTGTTGTCAAAGCACTTCAGATATTCATTGCTATCGGGATGTTGAGAGCATTCCATGGAATATAACAACAAGTGTATCTCGAGCCGGTTTCTCAAACTTACCTACCCCACCTTTAAAGTAATAAATGTATATATAAAATGGTGTCTGTGTAGTTGCAAAGGTTATCACGACAAAAGCTTGTACCACGTCCCCCGACTTGTGTAAGCAAAGTCCCTATCACATTTACAAAAATGTTCCGATCATTTAAAGTGGTTTTGTGCAAGGCCTTGAACAAAACAAGGGCTAAGCTAACCATTTCCTAACCGCAGCTCTATTCCCTCAAAGCTGTCCCTTTGCCTGAATATATCAGTTAGTTACTGCTAAGCTGTACATCTCTTTAGTTAAAACTAAATATCTAAACACATAAAACAAACATGAATGCAGCTTCCTGATCCTCCTGCATCAGCAGAAATGAAACTCTAAAGCTGCTGTTAAAGTCGAGTTGGCAAAGATTTATAAACAGCTGACTGCAACACTCTCTGTAATCCTCAGTTTTCTCTGCTTTGACAGTTTTTTGGTGATCCGTGAACCTCTTCCTCCTCTTCCTCTCATCTTCCTCTCATCACCCAAAATGGTTGTTTTGCACTCCCTTTCCCGTGGGACAAACAGCATTATTGTTGAACTGTTTGGTCATGTGACCCGTCCCGCCACAGCTCAATGACTCATTTAACCGACTGAACCATCGCCACCCAAAAACAGATCCACTCAGCAGGCTGTGATGTCAGCCTCATTACATTACATTGCATTTAGCTGACGCTTTTATCCCAAGCGACTTACAATAAGTACATTCGACCAGGAAGACACAACCTTGAAGAAAACAGAATCATAAAGTACATCAGGTTTCATAGAGCCAAACATTTCAAGTGCTACTCAACTGGCTATAGAGAAGCCAGTCCTTTATTAGTATATAAGTGCTCTGTTAGTAATTCTATGGCTGGAAGTGGAGTCGAAAGAGATGAGTTTTCAGTCTGGAAGGTGTGTAAGCTATCTGCTGTCCTGATGTCAATGGGGAGCTCATTCCTCCATCTTGGAGCCAGGATAGCAAACCCACGTGTTTTACAGTCATTATCCCAAACTAAACAATGTCTAAACCGACCCAACTGTCTTCTTGGATTTGGTTGATTCATTGATTGTTTTCTGCAGAACATTCATTCGTACGGTGTCCTCCTGCTGGGAACCTTTTCACCAGACAAGTCAATGTAACAATAAATGATCATAAAAGGCCAATTTAGGGTAACTATTAACATAACTTGCATGTCTTTGGACTGGAATGCTAACACAAGGAAACCGTGCAATTTCTACAAAGAAGGGATTTAGAACAGAAACAGTGCACACCACCCTGCACACTTTTGTTGTATTTAGACATTTATGAGTGGTAACAATTTCAGTTATCTCTTTTATTTCAGTCGTACAAACACAGAAGCAAAGCATTACACTTTGTAGGAAATCTCAACCAAATGTACCCTTTGAGTATATTCTCATTACATTACATTCTCCTCCTGTATCCTCTGGAAAGATCACTAGATTGATCCACATGGAGACCCAGTGTCATCGCCAAAAAAGTGTTTTATGACATATGTTGTGTTGTGAATGGAACATTTGGAGCATCCAGTTTAAGAGTGGAGTATTGGGGTTGCAGACACAAGTAACCTGTGGTTCAGCTTTCTAGGAATCTACAGTAAAATTGCTTTGTGTGTAAAACAGAGCCATTAGAGAATTACTTCCTGCATGGGCAACTGTCTGTCTGAGGTTGTTATTTCTCCTTAAGTCAAGTCACAGAGTTACAGTAGCTTATGTTAAACCTATTTGGCAAAAAATAACGAGTTGCAATACGAGACTATATGGAATTGATATGTTTTCCATGCACGATAAACTGCTTTGTTTTGGTTGATTGGAAGTACTGTTGTTGTTGTAACCCTAGAAACACTGAGGAGCACAAAGACGTGGATTAGAGAAGATGTCCTTTTGGAAAAGTGGCAGAAAACAGACTGACAGGCTGTGGTTGGTTTAGTTACTGTATATATGAGAGGTTTATGTGGAGGTTTAAAAAAGTGGTATTTCATCCTTAAAACATTGTTTTTGAAATGATCCTTTAATACAAGAACATTTTCAGAGCTCAAAATCAGATCTAAAACACACATCAGATGAAGGAAATACACTTCAGATTGGGCTAAAACTCTCAAAATAAGGCTTTGACGTCTACAATATCCAACACTTGATAACCAGACAGAGTCCCAGGAACAGCATGATACATAGGCAGGAGAAATGGAGGGATATGAGGAGCATGATCTCTCCCAGAAGGCAGTTCTCTCTCGGGTGAGGAAAGGGGACGGCAGGCTGATCTGGAGGAGGGGGGTTTGGAGCCTGGGGCATCTCGCAGTAAACACCTGCCCAGCCCTGGTAGCACTTGCAGGTGAACTTGTGCTTCATGTCCAGGATGTCGTGGTTGTTGAGGTGTCCGCTGACGTGGAAGCCTGGACCTCTGGGTGTTGGGTTTCTGCGGATGTGGAAGAAACGTGGGTTCAGGTGCAGGTAAGCGCCCGAGTCGAGGCTCTTTCGGACGCACCTGCCGTTCTTCTTGCAGAGCGCTTTGCTGCACAGCTTGGCGGCAGAAGTGACGTTGATGACGTAATGTCCCAGCGGACCGTCGATGTACTTCTTCACTGTCAGGCAGTTCCTCTGCAGGAGACAATAGTTAGTAGTGGTCAAATTAGGGACCCATACACTTTCAGTTTGCGTGTACAGACAGAGATTGAAATACCACTTCCACAATCCCAGGTTTCAAGAGTCTGATGACTGACCATGGAAATGTAACACTCAAGTCAAAAGCACATCACCCCCACCTTGATCCACCTCCACTGGCTCCCAGTCAAGCACCGTATCACCTATAAACTCCTTCTTCTGACTTACAAATCCCTCCATGCCCTCGCCCCCCAATACCTGTCTGACCTTCTCCGCTACCACACTCCATCCCGGAAGATCATCTGGACAGGATCTCCTCTCCACCCCCCGCACCAGGTTGCGGACTTTCGGTGACAGAGCCTTCAGTGTGGCATCCCCCACCCTCTGGAACTCTCTCCCCCCCACAAATCCGCAGCGCCCCAACCCTGGACAAATTCAAAAAAGCCCTCAAAACGCACCTTTTTACCAAGGTGTTCCCCACTGTATAGTTCGTTTAATAGCTTTATTTCCCCCCCCCCACCCCCTTAACCTGTCTGCCTCTTTTCCCCTACTCCCCCCCCCCCTACCCGACTTGTAAAGCGACCTTGGGTTTCCTGAAAGGCGCTATAAAAATATTATATATTATTAATTGTTGTTTCATAGTTAGAACATTATCAGTTCTGGTCATATGACACATACTTCTACTCCTAGATTTATAGCTGAGTATGTTGTAACCAGGATGTAAAGAAATCCACAGTCTGAAAACAATCCAGACCACTTTCACACATAAATCAGATGCTTTTTCTTTTGGTTTGTTCAAGAGAATAATGCTGTCAAAAAGGACAAGGCCTTGTTGTATGCACAGTAACTGCATATGTATCGTCCTAATTCTTAATGACTTGTTTTATGTAAAGTGTACCATAATATGGAAGCAATGGTATAAAAACAATTTATTAGTTTTACTTTGTGCCATTACCTTTGTTCGTGAATACTCTGATGATCCCCAGAGGATGACTCCTGACGCTCCCAAGACAGCGCTCTCCCCGATGGTGTGAATCAGATCGCTCTGAAACACGACGACGCCAGAAGAACACACACTTTACTCCTTCTCTTCCACTTTTTCATGATCTATAAATGCTCTTGGAACAACACACATACTGGGAAGGCATCTGTATGGTACATGAGAGAACACAAAAGTATACTGTACTTCAAGACCATTTAATTATAATATTTATAAAGCAACACCAAGTCTAAACCTGCAATTATCATGAAAGAAAAAAGTTCAAGTTTTTGTAAAGGGTTTTATGAAACAGAACTGAAAAGCTTACCTCTGAAAGAACAGCAAAGGTGTACGCATAAAAGGGTCTGGAGTAGACAAACACTGGCAACGTGTAGTCGGTACGGGCGATGGATGCGATCCTCATGGCTTCTTTGACTCGATAGTGGACGAACTTGACCGTGTTGGTTGAAGACTTGAGTTCGTAGTCCAGGTAGATGGACGGGTAGAGAGCAGAACTCCCCTTCCAAAGCCACATCAGATGGTCGTTGCGTACGTGCTCCACGTTGGGACATTCGCCGGTGTACCGTTGAGGGTGCGTCTTGTACCCGTAGTTGTAACAATCCGGGAAAAGATAAAACCCCCAAAGTCCGTCCGGCCTGCGACTTTCCGCTAAGGCTAAGGTCATGTTCATGAAGGACTGCCCAGCCCTCTCAAACCCTTCCTTTGCTTCCTTCTCCACCTTGCTTTCCGGCCAGTTCGGGTGAAGTTTCCGGATCTGCTCCTTGGATCTGTTGCGGTAGATAACCTTGGTGCCCCAGTTTCGCACCCACTGAGGCCTCCAGTTCTCCCAGTCAATGACAGCCAGTCCTCGAAAGTCCTTGTGCGGGATTAGCTTGTCAATATCCGCCCGGGCCTTGCTCAGGTGTTTGGAGACGCTCTGGTTCTGTGGAAGTCCTCCGTTGATAGGGACCCCGGAGTTGGAATAGTATGGGTAGTATCCCAAGTGGCTGTGGTAGAAAATGGTGACGTTTGGTCCGCTTAGGGTTTCGTTAAGGTTTGCTACAATGTCGAAAACACTAAGGTCCAAGTCGACTTTGAATCGAAGGCGGCAGGACTCGGTTGGAGCGTTCCACACGACAACAAAAGGTCGATGAGGGATCAGAGGTGCCCTGGACGGCTTCATTTGGTCAGCCTGTATTTGTGGCTTTACTCCAACGACAACAAACAGGGCCAGAGCCAGGAGACGGAGCCCCATCAACGCCATGGCCCCTTATTCCTCATGGAGCAATTAGTGGTCCTGCACAGGAGAGAAATGGGCATGTTTGGAGAGGAAACAAACGCATTAGGAACTTCAGTGAGCAGAGATAATCAGCCGGGGCCTGTGAGAATACATGTGAGGGATGATCCAGATTACACAACACAACACAAAGCTTCCCTGTTCTCGGGGGGAGCAGGACTGAGACGAAAAGGATGCAGGTTCAAATCGTAGTGGATATTCTGTAGACATGGAGAGAAATGAGGATAGGCTTTTACTTCTACCTTACTTTTACACATTAAAACGCCACTTAGATACCCTTTTTTTACAGTCAAAATGCCCTTCTATAGACTCTAAAGAGAAATTAATTAATAGACTCATTCAATGATTTTAAACATCATCATCAAACCCATCTACTGCAGCTATTTAGGGTTTCAGAGAGAAATGTGTACTACTAAAGCTTTTAGTCGTAGCAGAGAAGAAGTCGTCTTTCCCAATATAGAAATAGAAGAAAACTAAGCATGAATATTTGGGCACACATGAACGATGTTTACTGATGTACACAACTCTTAAGACACACATGTATTCCTTAGCTCATAGCAATAAGTACACTGTCTGATTAACTGGAAAACTATTCTTTGTCATCTAACCTTCAAAGGATTTGGGGCAATTTAAGTTAAAAAGCATTTTAAACATTATTTTAAAAAGTTGTCTGACAATAGGAACTTGGCATCGTTTCAGAATTGCTCAGTTATTTCTCAGTATTCTGTACTTTCTTTTAGGAACCACAACTTCAAAGCTTTGAAAACCCATCTTGTGCAGTTACACATACTCAAATCCACGGTTGGTCTCTTTGTAGTTCTGCTTTTTATTTTGTCGTCTGTTTTTCCTTATGCAACTATTCCCTCTGGCTCTTTATGTAAGAGCCCCATCTAATTGCTCCTGGCGCCCCGTCATATTGAAGCAATTCATATTCCAGTTTTTCCAAAGTCGGGGAGGGGGGAAAGACATTGTGACCCCACTCTTCAGAAACATGGCTGCTGAGGTTGCCTCCAAGGATGCCACGGAAAATCTCCCATCATTCCCTTTGTGGGATTTTAACCAGAGCATTTGAGAAAGGAAAACCACGCTTCTCCGATCATTTTCATTCCTCTGATGAGGCGCTGGCCTGGAGCTCATGTTCTCTGCTTAGTTTAATGGCACGAGAACTTTATGGGCACACTAATCTTGGATGTGGATCAGTGAGTAGAGAGCTGGCTGGAGAAGACGGTGAAAGAAGAAGAAGTAATATTCACAAATAAACTGACAAAACGTTTCCCCAAAAACATTTAAAACAGGCTGTAATTCATTAAGTTTCTTCATGTTTAGGAAAGCTTCTCCTGAGGCAAAAACCAGTTTCATAATCCTTCCAGCTCCACGGGTTTTCTGGTGGTATTGATCCAAGACAAACAGAGTGCGGTGAAGCCACTCAGGCTGTCCGCGAAAACCGCCAGAAGCCTGGAAACACGGCAACTCTAGACCACGAGAAAAGACCCCCCAATCTGACACAGGAGACTCGGTTTGATGTTTTGTCTCCAACAGATACAACAGAATGTTAAAAAGCAGCTGAACTCAACTAACTGGATCCAGACGAGGACACGGGGTTAACGTAATGGCTTTTACCCACGCTATACTGGTTTGCTCTGGAGAGTAGGTCTACCTGATTGGAATATTAACTACTGGATGGATTTCCAAGCAATTTAGTTTTTTAATAAGATATACTTGTTTGCTCCCAAATTCAGAAAATGATTTTGTTGGCATAGCATTGCAAGTGAGTTTAAAATGCAACAACATTTAAATAAATAGTAAATATATATATATACATGTCAACAGTAGTAAGAAAACAAGTGTTTAAAATACAAAATAGTGATGGGAGTTATGGCTCTTTGAAGGGAGCCGGATCTTATGGCTCCGGTCCTTTCAAAGAGCCGTTTTTTTAAAGGGGGCGGGGTTACTAGGTTTATCTGCTAAATAATCCCCAGTCATAAAGATAATTAAGTGGCGATGGAGATTATTTGTTGACCCTGCTTTAAAGGATATTTTGCGCTTTATCACTGCCTGGGTCCAAAGGCTGCTGCGTTTTCGCGTTTGGCTCATTTTCCATCCGAACAACACGTCGTCTACCTGTCCTGTACCACTTGTTATGACGTCTCTCTCTCGCGTATTCCGTTAAGACCCACCCCATCCCACTCCTCGTGCTGAAACCTACCAATCAGAGTAGGGGCGGGTCTTCACAGAATACGTTTGGGGAACAAAATCAAGCGAGTGGATTTTGGCAGGCAACAATTACAAGTACGACTCGGTTCCCCTCGTTCGTACCGAAGAGCCGTTCAAAAGAATCGCGAACGTAACATCACTAATACAAAAACGTAATAGACACAGGGAGCGACTGCAATTTGCATGGCGCCATGGTGCATATTTTGAAATACTCATAACTTTCCATAGAGCTCCATGCACAACTAATGACATTTACCCAATAAGCTCTCAGCCTACGTTGGGATAAGTGCAAATCAGCTAATATTAGCATGTTAACAATTAACTAGGTTATGGATAATTCCATGGTATTCCAGCCACAATTGAATAGATGTACTTTGAGGGAAGTGGAAACTAGAGGAAGATATCAAAGCTAGCTATGCTGTACAATTCGATTGACATGATACAGAGGTCAAATATGTACTGTAAGGGAAATCAAATAAACTTCAAGCTGCTAATTTAGCATGCCTGAAGAGTGAGCTAACCACCATGCTAGCTAGTCACGGTATCTTTCTCAACTTATTTCTATTTAGCTGTACTTGGTTGTTAACTCCCTTTTCCATTCAATACAGATTTACTGAAGAGGGAAACTCTGTGCTAGTAGGCTCGCGTTAGCATGATTTTATCTGCAGTGTTTTGGCTACATAGTGCAGATGTGGAGAGATTGTGTTTGGGGGTCTCAGGCTGGTCTGGACGGGACTGAGCGAGTGTGTTTGATTCTCCAGCAGTTTACAGGGAAATCTGGAAAATATGAAGCCAGCCTAGAATTAGCATTTAATGATCCGGCGTTAATGCCTAACAACGTGAGACAGAGTGACGGTCGTTGTTCAGCAACACCACAAATCGTAGTGTGTGTGTGTGTGTGTGTGTGTGTGTGTGTGTGTGTGTGTGTGTGTGTGTGTGTGTGTGTGTGTGTGTGTGTGTGTGTGTGTGTGTGTGTGTGTGTGTGTGTGTGTGTGTGTGTGTGAGAGAGAGTGAGTGTGTGAGAGTGTGTGTGTGTGTGTGTGTGTGTGTGTGTGTGTGTGTGTGTGTGTGTGTGTGTGTGTGTGTGTGTGTGTGTGTGTGTGTGAGAGTGTGTGTGTGAGTGTGTTGGGGGGCTTTTAAAACCACAGAAAGTCAGACTGCTGATTCGACTCCCAACATGTAAGTTGGTGTGTGTGTGTGTGTGTGTGTGTGTGTGTGTGTGTGTGTGTGTGTGTGTGTGTGTGTGTGTGTGTGTGTGACCTAAATCTGTCTACACAGTCACGTGTGGGGACTCGCCTTCCTAATGGGGATAACATGGAGGTATCATTCATTTTAGGGTGAAGACTTGGTTAGGGTTAGGCATGTGTTGGTTCTGGTTAAGGTTAGGATAAGTCTCCAGGAAATGCATGTAAGTCAATGTAATGTCCCCTGAAGTGATGTATACATGGTATGTGTGTATACGTGTGTGTGTGTGTGTGTGTGTGTGTGTGTGTGTGTGTGTGTGTGTGTGTGTGTGTGTGTGTGTGTGTGTGTGTGTGTGTGTGTGTGTGTTAGCAGCTCTTGTATGTTAGCAGACACGAAAAGAAATGCATGAAAGACGAATCATTGTGTGAAATTAAATGAATCGTAACGTGATGAAAACTCATGTCTTAAACTATTTGTCCATCCTATTACATGATCCAACATTATAGATATAGGCTTTACTTCTAGGAAATGTATTTTGTACTTAAATGACCCCCTTACCTTTCCTTTAGCAACATATTAAAGACACACTTAACATGTTAAACTGATTAGGGAGGTTAGTGGTAAGGCTTTAAGAATAGCTAAATTATTATTCTGTCCCAACACAGCTATAAACTATTAGGTATAAAAGCTTGTAACAAACACAAATACAGATAAAATGTGCCGTCGCAACTCAAATATAGTGTCCTTCAAACGATTGAATCCTTAACACGTGAACTAACTCGTTAATTTGATTCCCACCGAGGACTTTACAGGAAACCCCATCACTGTCAGACACTGATTATTTCTGGTTCCCTTCTAGGGTTCAGTCGAGTCTTGATTATGTTCACGTGTGGGTTTTTTCAACTGCGGTCTCTCCACTGCAGTTTCCAGATGTGATTTTACGGTTTTATTAACACCAGCGTGCTGAAACTTCACCGCTGCAAATGAGGAAAAGCTGCATTTGCATTTCACTTTCACAGTTCTGCTAATAGCACCCTCTGTCTGTCCGAACAGTTGAACATTGCTGCCCCTTTATTGCCATGTCCTCTGCATGGTTTAGCTTTTAGACTTGTGTGTACATGAGCGCAATCTAGACCAGTGATTCTCAAATGCGGACCCCTAGGGGTACGTTGGGGTACTGCAGGGGGTACGTGAGATTTAAAACAAGTTAATAAAGAAAATACCATTTGATTACAAAAATAATCTTAGTACAATAAGTTAAATGGAAAACACAATTTTATATAAAATATTCCTAGAACCACCAAGGGAGTCAAATGTGTGTATTGTATAGTTTTGCATATTATATAATTGTGTTCATTGGTTTGTTAAACAGATATTACTTCAGTTGAAAAACTCCTTGAAAAATCTGCTTACATTTTCATGCATAAAATGAAAATATCCTTAGTTTGTTGTAATGCATGAAGGAGTTAATAAATCACATACTGAGGGAAGTTCACTATATTGGAATTATTTGTAAAGGCTTTTTCGATCAAAAATGTTCGGGTCGGCCAGGGGGTACTCGGCTGAGAAAATGTTTCAAAGGGGGAACACTACTGAAAAAGGTTTGACTGATCTAGACCAGTGGTTCTCAACTGGTGGGACCCGTTTCAAGTGGGTCGCGGACCCGTTTCAAACTTCTGTCACATAGTGATCATCTTCTCAATAAAACATCTTTGCTGATGTTTTTTCGAGTCTTCTGGCCAATCAGAATCAAGAGTGTTGCCGGAAGTCCCCACGGAGAATAACTTTGCGGTAGAACTATTCTTCATACATCCATGGGTACAACTTGATAAAAATGAACACATAATGAAATATGACCCCCGGTTTGATGATTGACAGGTCACAGAACAATGGGGGCTATCTCCCCTTACCCACAATTTAAAGTAAGTCACACAGACTATCTCCTCTTTACTCTTCTCTCAGCAAGATGTCAGAACAAAGTGAAAAACAAACAATGGCATAACATATTATTAATATGTCAGGTAGTAATAGATTTATTTACTTTCTTCTCAGATTACCAGAATGCGTAGTTTGTTAGTATTTATAAAAATCTCCTGGGGGAGAATCCCCCCAGACCCCCTGCTGGAGTTGGGTGTTCAGCATGTGCCTTTTTATATAGTTCAGCTTTGATTCCATCATCTCATTAAACCTTTTTTAAAAGCATACTTTAGTTCTGTAAAGGGATATAAGGGATATATGCACTGTACTTCACTTTTATTAATATTGTATGCTGAAAAGCGTATATATTACAGCACGATTTTTTTGTTGAATAGATTTGAGTGCTTCAAAATGTTGGGTCGCGATGTATTGACCAAGGAAAAAGTGGGTCCCGAGGCCTGACCAGTTGAGAACCACTGATCTAGACTATTATACAGATTTCACCTTCCACACGTTACAACAACTTGGTCACAATGTGTCTCTACTCCTGATATGAGACACCATGACGTCAGAAGTGACTGCAGTGAGATATCGGGTCTTTTAGACAATGCATCATCTTGTTCAGTCAACACATCTTATTTTGAGTTGTATCTCAGATGAAACTTATTTCTTGATTTTAAAGTACTATTGCTAGTTTTTAAATCCTTACATGGTTGAGGACCAAAGCATATTGTTGAACTCATGGATGTTGCCCCTCGTGTCTGTGATGTGATTGTGATGTGCTCTATGTGACATGTCCTGTATATAGTAACGTGTGTTGTTTAATGTTCTCTTTCATCCTCACACCGGTATCTACTTGTCTCCTTTTTATTTTATTTTATATTTTCTTATAACTAATGCTGTTGATATATTGTAATTGTAAGGGTGTCTGTTACCATCTGGGGACAACAGCTGGAAATTAGCCATGTCGGCTAAAGCTGCACCATTTACTGTTTTTGTGACAGTTCATCGATGGGGACCGTCCACGACACTATACATAAATAAACTAAACTCCTACATAATTACGAGCCATCGAGGTGCCTCAGGTCTTCTGGGACGGGTCTGCTATCGGCTCCGAGAGTAAGAACAAAACATGGAGAGGCAGCGTTTAGCTGTTCTGCCCCGACACTCTGGAACAAACTACCAAGTCGTGCACGTCCGCAGAAACGCTTACTATTTTTAAATCGAGGCTAAAAACATATCTCATGCTCATATTCGAACTACAGTATGTCTTTTAAACATGTATTGTTTACCTGTGGTGTTTATTTTAATTATTTTATTATCTTTGCTTTGTAATGTCTGTTGTAAATTGTATAATGTGTTTTTAATGTATTTATTCCTTAAAAGTCTTTTAATTTGTTTTGTAAAGCACTTTGAATTGGCGCGTACAGAAAAGTTCTATATCAATAAACTTGCCTTGCCTTCTCACATATCTATCGGAAAATCACCGGACCTGGGGGGACAGAGCCTTCTCCGTCGCTGCCCCCTCCCTCTGGAACTCACTCCCCCAACCCATCAGAGACTGCACTGACCTCACCACCTTCAACACACTCACACACACTCACACACACTCACACACACTCACACACACTCACCTCTTCAATCTGGCTTTCAATGTGTGATTGGTTTTGTATTATTTGACTTTAACTTTAACTATATATTTATTTGTTGTTCCTTCCTTTTCTTTTCCCTTCACTATATCTGTAAAGCGTCTTTGAGCACCTGTAAAAGCGCTAACAAATTAAATCTATTATTATTATTATTATTATTATAAATAAACGTGCCTTGCCTTCTCACATATCAATCGGAAAATCACCAGCTAACATCAGAAAACAGAACACCTTTGAGCATGTGCGGCTTATTCTGTAATAAAATGTCCTGATTCTGGTCAAATATAGTTCAAAATGAGTTCTCCATAATTACAAGATCTGATTTATCTAAACATCCCGTCTTATTTCAAGACATCTAACCAAGCAAATGTTCACTTGTTCTATTGGCAGATCATTTTTTCCAGTCAACTAAACCATGCAATTATTTGAGTATTAGCATCAACTTACCTGTGACATAAACCCGGTTCAATTCCCCTCCTTATCAGAATCAGAACCAAGTGCATTGCCATCAGGTACGTTTACAGATACAAGGAATTTGCTTTTTTACATCGGGTTGTGCGAACATAAACAATTTAAGAAAAGAAGTTGCAAAAGTAGTTAAAGAAATATAAAGGAATAATAAAAAATAAGGACAATTTAGCTTTACAAAAGGATACTAAAGATAAGTATTTAAACCAGATTGATTCATTAAAAAACAACAGTAATATTATTTAAATATAACAGTTTTATGATTAGGATACCGTACCTTTCCGTCCCTGCTAACTGCTCTGTGTATCGAGGCCTCTTGCTGGTTGATTTCCTCGTCTCTAATGTTTTAGATACCAAAGTTGTCCATCAGATGAGCTTCTGAATTGTCCCTCTGTCCCCTTTCTCTCAGGATGTAACGGGACAAGAGATGCCCCTCTATTGTTCGTTTGGCCCCTCCTCATATGAGCCCAACAGGACTCTCATTAACTGGACAAAGGGCAGACGGACAGCTAACAGACAGGAACAAATTATAGCGTGTAAAGACTTTCTGTCGACCACAATTCCTCGCTAATTTGATATAGTCTAGAAATGTATGTAACAAGAAAGTGAAGCTAAAAGCGTACGAGCACAACACCATGCCTTTATGTTAGAATGACCTAAGTCTAAATACATTCTTAGGTGCAGCATGCGCTAAATGCTGAAGCTAGCGTGGCTACATACTGAAAAAGCAATGCTAACACGTGGATGTTTAGCAGATATAATGTTTACCATGTTGCTTGTTAGCATGCTAGCAGGCGCACCAAAAACGAAGTAGATTTGAAGCAGGTGGGGGTGTTTAGTTTTCTTGGTATTTGACAAAAAATCATATTGACATTTTGACCTGATGATGGCGCTACTGGAGAAGCTAAGGGATCCCCAAAGATAGTACAGTATGAGGGGACATGAAGGTAACACGTTAACAATAATCCCATATCTACCAATCATTAGGATTCAATCTTCGGTAACTAGAAATGTCTTTAAAATCATGTTTTTTTTTGCTATTTCTTGACCTTTTGGTAATAAACAACTTCATTAAGAGGTGTCCATGTGTCCCCTTGTGTTAATGATGAGCTCCAATACTGCCTGAGATCCCAGTCGTGCACAGAAACTCTTGACCGATTATTGTATGTAGATTATATTTCTGAATATAAGGATAGAAAGCCTGTTTCAAAACCCGTATTTCAAAAAAGAAATGTTCTTCAAGGAAAAGTAACAATGATTTTCATCTATTAAATATGTGTGTGTTGGCGTTAACAGTAGTCGAATTAATACAACCATCTGTTGAATATATATAAATTCCTTAGATTCCCAGACGAACTACAGAGGAGAAAGTATGAGTTGGTTTGCTGCTTTGGTTCCTGATACCTTCGTGACCCTGGGAAAGGTGTGTGCAGTAGCTCCAAATGTTTCACACCCATCCGTCTCCGTCCAGCTGAGAACACATGGTTACAGCCTGTCGGTACAGCCTCTGCTCTGCATCAGCGCTGCAGAAATGTCCCGAATCATCAGTTCACCGCTGCACAAACAGGCGGACCCACAACACCAAAGTTGACTTTATATCAGATGTACTAACAGTCTGGCACGCAATGCCACCTGAGCCTCAGCGTGGAGTATCGTACACACACTGGAGATACAATCAGAGAACATTCTTTCAAGAGGCTGAAAGTGCAGAAGGGCCAAAATACCCAGGTGTTCACTATGTGCATGTAGGAGCCAAGCCAGGCCGTCTTTCCATTCTCACGCATCCCATCAATGGAATTCAATACCACAACCAATAAGAGAACCCTCATCCTACTACACATTCAAGCAAAGTGGCTCATTGAAAACCAACAATGTCAGCAATGTTTTATTTATTATCATGACTTGCTCTTATCTGTATTCAGTGATGTCATCTATTGTAAATATGGTATAACAATTTTGTGGTATTTTTATTATTGCTTAAACTAGCCTTTTGGCTAATTCGAGTACTTTTTCATGTTTTTAATATGGTACTTAAAGGTGGGGTAGGTAAGTTGGAGAAACCAGCTCGAGTGGCTAGAATTTGAAAATACACAGCCGGAACAAATCTGCCACTTCCTTACAGAGCCCCTCCCCCAACACACACGAACGCACACATGACCAATGAGGGCACGAGATAAGTTTGTGCCCAGATGGAAGGCTGACAGGCAGGTAGGCCATCCAGTTACTTTAGCCGGCTCAGATGATTGGTCGAGCTTTTTACAGCGCCACGGCTTCCACTGATGATATTTTTATGGATTTTTTGTCAAAGCACTTCAGATATTCATTGCTATCAGGACGTTAAGAGCATTCCATGGAATATAACACAAAGTGTATCTCGAGCCGGTTTCTCAAACTTACCCCACCTTTAATGTACACTGTCCCTTGTTGTCAATTCAATTCAAAATGCTTATTTAGCCCGAGGCAATTATCTCCATTATTGTTGTTGTATTTAACTATCACTTCCGGCGTTTGTCACATGGGTGTGGTTTGCTTGTATTTAGTCCACCTGTTGTTTGCCAGTAATTAGTATGACACAGAGGGTGACCATTTGGTCCTCTTTAAGTTGTGCGTTGTTTATTTGAGTTATTTAACGTCGTTAAGCTATAACTTCAGTACGGACTCTTTTAATTGAAACATGTCAAAGTGGTGAGTTTACCTTAGCCTCTAGCGACTGTTCATTGGGAGTTTTGTCGCTACAATACATATAAGGGCAAAGGAAGAAAGTTCTGTAGTGATTCGTACAAGTTCGTAGAGGACTTTCAGAAATGGCTGTGGATTGAAATTCGTCTCTTAAAGTTCTAAGCTCTAAATAAAATACAATTTGTGTCTTAGGTCCCTCTTTTGTGTGTTTAGTGTCTCAACAATCACTCATTCAAAGAAAAAGGAAGTGGCTTAAGGTAAAAGATTCAAAGGTTCTATTGTTATATGCAATCATTTCAGTGGTTGGCAATGACATTCTGGAGTCGCATGCTCCTCTAACAGTGGAGATATAAGGAAGCAAAATGGTGCAAGTTATACAATGGCTCTTGTAGTGAATAAATAGAGACATTAATTACCCTTGCCAGTAGTTGTGGGGGAAACTTCTGAAGCAATTGGAGGCAGGACTCAGAGAGACACGAGGAGAGCTGGAGCTTTGATGGCAAACACTGACGGTTTATTAGGAGCTTCGGCCGGAGAATTCACGAGACATGTCACGGGCCACGAGTTGACCACACGGTTGGGATGCCACAATCAGTTCTGAAGAACTCTTCTGTAGCTCGAGGTTGTAGCTAGTTCAGAGTGTAATAATCAACAATAACAAGATAGAATCATAACACCTCTATCAGCTGACGCCAACAGGCAGGACCAGGGAGACAGAACACTGAGAGCCCAGCAGCCAGGTTACAGGTGCCTGTGCTCAGTCAGGACAGTTTGAGCTGATAAACTGGGTCTTGGAAAGTATTTCCCCAACAGTAGGGAATAAGTATATGTAAGACGGATTGCAACGACTTACTGTAAATTGCTCTTTTAAATTTGCCTAAGACAAAATTATAATGTAAGACAATCGGTGTTTACCACTAGTTCTCTAGACTCTTTTGAGAATGAATCCATACGTCTGAGGCGTTCTTGCACAAGTGGATGAAGGAGTGATGACTTATTCAGGTTTGATAAAGAAAGAAGCATGACTCTGACTGAGCTGTCGACTCTAACACACAAGAAGCTCGGTTTCATGATAAGCTTTGGAGTTAAAGCAGTTCCTGTCAGCTGCAGAAATATTGTAAATGCTGAGCAGAGCGGATAGATGCTAGTAGTGGAGCTGGAGGAACAAGAGTACGGGTGGTTCCCATAAAGCTTTATCATCATTCCAGAGTATTTACATTGAACACGCTCGCATGCAAGCTTCCTGACCTCCCTCACGCCTGCAGGAAGGTGTTGTATTTCAACGATCAGCATTTATACTGCATTGTACACCGCCACAAGGTTGTGGATAAAACCCAGTGGCTGTGAGTTGAGCCTATGAGCTCATAAGCCTCGTTCCAGATCCCAAAGGTCCCCGCAGGTGATTACGAAGCTCCAGGTGTTCCCACTTTGAGACACCTTTCTTTGGCACAGCTGATTGTATTAAAGGTCTCCTATTATACTATTTGTAGGCATATATTATAGGTCTCAGATATATACAAAAAGTGTTTTGCTCAAAACACCAAGCAGATCTCCCATTGTAGCCTCATACCCCTCTATTTCAGCCCTGTTACTAAAGTGCTGATTCTGGGTCAGTAGCTTTAACAAAATTAGAAAGGCGAGAGTGTTACGATCTGTCTGTGTCTTGTCTTTTTCTGTCTTTGGTTTCCTGTTTTATTTTGTAAAAGTGTTCACCTCCTGTTTTGCCTGTTGGTGTCTGTCTGTTTTCCCTCCCTGATTACCCGATTGTGTTCACCTGGTGCCCCTGTGTTTTCCCTCCCTGATTACCCGATTGTATTCACCTGGTGCCCCTGTGTTTTCCCTCCCTGATTACCCGATTGTGTTCACCTGCTGCCCCTGTGTTTTCCCTCCCTGATTACCCGATTGTATTCACCTGGTGCCCCTGTGTTTTCCCTCCCTGATTACCCGCTTGTGTTCACCTGGTGCCCCTGTGTTTTCCCTCCCTGATTACCCGCTTGTGTTCACCTGGTGCCCCTGTGTTTTCCCTCCCTGATTACCCGCTTGTGTTCACCTGGTGCCCCTGTGTTTTCCCTCCCTGATTACCCGATTGTGTTCACCTGGTGCCCCTGTGTTTTCTCCTCCCTCCTCACGTGTCTCTTGTGTGTTTGATTAGTCATGTGTGCATTTAGGTTCTGTGTTTTCTGTTAGTCTTGGTTAGTTCCTTGTTGTTGTTGTTGGACTGTGTTCACCGGGAAGCGTTCTGTCTTTAAACCTTGAAATAAAGGTATTTTCTGTTCATCTGCATTTGGGTCCTGCTTGCCACTCTCAACCCTGACAGAGAGCTCATGGGGGAGAATTCTACCGGCAGAAACTCAGCTAAACGCTGCTGTGATTAAACGCCATATTATGTTCCAAACCACATCAAGCATTACTTCTGAAACAGTATGAAGCTCACATGCTTTTTTAGTACCTTGTATTGCCTTGTTTACACATACTCTCTGCAGTACAGGTTAGCTCTGAGTGTTAGCGATGCTTGCTAATGTAAACAAAGACCAGATTACTTCAAAAACACGTCGCAACGTTTCTGATAATGTCGTGGGTCCACATTTCAGATATTACGTCATATCGGACGCAAATCTGGATCAGCTCCGTTGTTCCCCCGTTTTTAGAGATTTGGGTACGGAGGAAAAGAGAGAGGGTTTATTTCCTGACACTTTGTGAGTCTCCTGACACACCGGGGACACATGTTGATGTATAAAAGACATCACAAAGGGGACCTACGATGCGGTCAGGGTCATCACCGTTCCCACCTCGGTGCATTTTGTATTCTGTAAAGCTGGAGACAATGTGCCAATATAAGCCGATACTGCTGAGGCAACGAGGTCGTCCAAGCCATCTCTTGATGTAGGAAATGACAGGTCTCTTTCCAGCTTCTCAACATCGGTGATGGGAACCTCGTAGAGCGTCAGAGGCCACATCAGACGGAGGATCAATCCAAACTGCAGGCACCACAGTGTCAAGGTGTGGTTTATGTGAACAAGGCCTTTGATGGGCTCTTCTTTTTTGGGTGTGAACTTCACCCCGGCCTAAGTTATACTGACTGGAGCTTATCAGGCAACTACTTGGTGAATGTGATGGTTGATGCTCGGGTGGAAGATAAGGAAATGTACTTTAATTTCTGTATTACGCTGCTTTATATTTTCCCTCTACCTTATTTTGGAGACACAAAGTATACTTTTTACTCGACATACATTTGATAAAGTAATTAAGACATTTTACAGTTGGGTTATGCTCGAAAAGCAGTATGTTATCCAATAACAAAAGTGTCAAAAGTGTCTCTTCTACATCAACATGTGTCCCCTCTTCTTCATGTCTCTTCTACATCAACATGTGTCCCCTCTTCTTCATGTCTCTTCTACATCAACATGTGTCCCCTCTTCTTCATGTCTCTTCTACATCAACATGTGTCCCCTCTTCTTCATGTCTCTTCTACATCAACATGTGTCCCCTCTTCTTCATGTCTCTTCTACATCAACATGTGTCCCCTCTTCTTCATGTCTCTTCTACATCAACATGTGTCCCCTCTTCCTCATGTCTCTTCTACATCAACATGTGTCCCCTCTTCTTCATGTCTCTTCTACATCAACATGTGTCCCCTCTTCTTCATGTCTCTTCTACATCAACATGTGTCCCCTCTGTGGAAAGAGACTCTGAAAGTTTCAGGAACAAAGATTTTCTCTCTTTTTGATCCATTTCTATAAAAACCTGTCTGAAAATGAGCTGATCAGATTTTGGCCACTTTATGATGTCATAACGATGTTTTGTCTTGAGTAACCATTAGCCAATCAGCAACCAAGGTAACCCCCCCGCCCACCCCTTATCACCTGAATCTCCTCCTAGAGCACCATTGAGTTCTTTGTAACCAAATGTCTCTCAGAGGGGCGTGGGGAGGGGCTCCTTATTTTCATCTAAAGTAACAGACAGAGAATCAGCACTTTGGAAACAGGGCTGAAACAGAGGGGATTATGGGTAATGCTGCAATGATCTGTTTGGTGTTTCAGCCAATCAGAGACAGGCTCTGGATATATCTGAGACCTGTGATATATTGATGAGAAACAGTATAATAGGGGACCTTTAATGGCAGCCGACACAATATTGGTTAATCTCAGCAACACATCTGCATAGTGGTGCACTCATTTGTAACCGTGTGCAGAATGGAAATCACAACCCTGAGCAATCATCGTGCAAAGTGCCCGTGCCCGTCAGATTGTCTGATCTGTGATTGAACTTGCGGACAGGAAGCAACGCAGACAGACTTGATGACTCCCATCATGCCGTTCAGCAGCCGTGTTGATTAGATTACTCTGAGAGCAGAGAGAGAGGAGATTCCCTTTACATCTGTTTGATCCTCTATTCAACTACAAAGTCATCATGAATAGTCCCATGGAGCGATCCCAACACTCAACCTGCACACTTATGTAAATATATTTAACATGTTCATACAAATGCTCAACTTTTTACTGTGATATCCTGTTTCAATAGTTACTTTATCTTTTCATATTTATCACATGTCCACTTACATTATTATTGTTAATCATCTATGTTGATTTGAGATTTACTTTTGAACTATTGTTTACTGTCTACATCTGTATAAGTGTATATATGTGTGTGTGTGGGTGTGTGTGTGTGTGTGTGTGTGTGTGTGTGTGTGTTATGTATATTTCTTTGTGTTCTTACTTTCTGTGATTATGTGTTTGCTTCTTCTTTGTGGGGATATATACTTGTGCAATGTCTTGTGCTGAAAAAATGAAATAACAATACAAATATTTGTCAAAAATAAAAATAGTTACTTTATTACATGGCTTAGTTGAATACTCGATCCTGATTGGTCAATTCAGAACACGTGACACGTTGTTAATCCAGTAGAACAGACCGCTGTCAAGCATTTATTGACCGTTGCTAAGGACGCCCGCATCGGCAGAAAGAAGTCCGGTCGATTGAACTGTACACAGTTTGCTTTTCAAACAGTTTGCTTGTCTTTAGTTTCCCGTTGTCTACCGTCTGAGAGCAACATGGAGGATTTTAATATGAATTGTAATATATTTGGAGAGCACAGTCATTTGGATGAATGGATAGTCGTTGATCCCCAGTGAAGAAAATAGAAAGAGGGAGACAAGAAAAAGAGGGACAAGAAAACAGCGGAGAAGTAACGGGGCAGAAACCCTCAACACGTTTTTACTCACGGTCCAGACATAGACATCAAACGGCAACACATATTCAGTGTGCAGTTCCTTTGGCATCAGGGCGGGATATCTAGATACTTTCCAAGGTTTGATATTATGAATTGTGCTACTTTTAAAGCAGGCAGCGATGTTTTCAAATCTGTAATCAAAAAGCTCCGCAAAAAGGCTATCAAGGAAGCAGTTAGTTCAAACCAAACGGTAACAACGGACTATTTTCTTAGCGGATGCATGTCATTTAAAATCAATACAACTATTTTTTAAATCAATAATACTATTTTTTTAAATCAATAAAAACATGTTCTAAATCCATAAAAGCATGTCAATTAATATTGGGAGTCTTTTTACATTACATTGCATTTAGCTGACGCTTTTATCCAAAGCGACTTACAATAAGTACATTCGACCAGGAAGACACAACCTTGAAGAAAACAGAATCATAAAGTACATCAGGTTTCATAGAGCCAAACATTTCAAGTGCTACTCAACTGGCTTTAGATAAGCCAGTCCTTTGTTAGTATATAAGTGCTTTGTTAGTAATTCTATGGCTGGAAGTGGAGTCGAAAGAGATGAGTTTTCAGTCTGGAAGGTGTGTAGGCTTTCTGCTGTCCTGATGTCAATGGGGAGCTCATTCCACCATCTTGGAGCCAGGATAGCAAACCCACGTGTTTCTGCTGATGGGAACTTGGGTCCCCCTCGCAGCGAGGGTGCAGCGAGTCGTTTGGCTGATGCAGAGCGGAGTGCACGTGCTGGGGTGTACGGTTTAACCATGTCCTGGATGTAGGAAGGGCCAGAGTCTTGTCGTTACTTTGTTGAGAATGTGGCCTGTGGGGTGTTCCTTTACCCATAATGACCGCCTCGCTGCACATTATCCCTTACTTATTTTTGCTGTATTATTATGTTAATTTGTAATCTATTTTCTGTTTTTCATTCTGACCCTGTTGCTGCCGTAAACGCCTTTTCTTATAGACTAACTTATATATGTCCTTTATTAGTTTAGATTGTTTATGTTCGCACCGCCAGATACCAAAGCAAATTCCTTGCAAAAAAACTTGATTCTGATCTGCAGAAAAATATGCAACTTCTTTTCAGAAAAATGTTGAATCTTAAAGAAACATAGGCCTATATCTTATTCCCAATTTATGTTCAATGTTGTGCATGTGTGTGTGTGTGTGTGTGTGTGTGTGTGTGTGTGTGTGTGTGTGTGTGTGTGTGTGTGTGTGTGTGTGTGTGTGTGTGTGTGTGTGTGTGTGTGTGTGTGTGTGTGTGCATGTGATGTGTGCTGAATATGGGGATGCATATAGGTCAAATGCATCATTTAACCATGCGTGGTCAGTGTACTTCCTCCCATTTTCTCCGTTGGAAAAGCACCCCAGAGGTTTTAGGCTAGAAAGAGAAAAAGAGAGTACTTTGGTCTTTTTCTCTCATGAACAATTTAAGGTAATTCATACAAATTAAATCCAGCAGCAGGCGGAGAAGTGAGTTGTACATAAATGATGACGTCTTCGAGCTTAAAAGGTTTTATCAACAGTGACGCATCAGAAATAATGTAATCATGACCAGAAGGAAAGTGTTCCGCAGAGAGAGTTTGGAAACATATTGAATGAGTAGTTTTACATTTTGTAATGTCACGTATGTCCGAGCTGTGTCCTGCTCTGTGTGGAGCTGAGATGTAGGACAGCAGAGTGTCTCCATCTAGTGGGGCATCTCTGAAATACATGGATAAGACAAGACAAGAATAACTCTACAGCTTTTACTACATTCAAGCTAAGAAATATGAGGTTATTCTTTAACACTTAGGTGCATTTAAATGGCAATACTTTGGAACCTTTACTAAGGTTATATTTTGACCTGAGGATAGAATCAGAATCAGACACACGTGTATTGCCAGGTGGGTTAACACATACGAGGAATTTGACTCGGTGTTGTGGTGCAAACATAAAACACAGATAAACTATTTTAAGAAAATTATAATAACATAAAAAAACAGTAACAAATATAGTTAAATAAAGCAGTATTTACATTGAATATGGTTGAAATTGGAATAAAAATATGTGCAGTAAGGAAAACATATAAATATAATATATAAAATAGACCATCGAACCTAAATTCCTGCAGGTACTGTACGGCAAATATTTGACTTATTCCTGCATCTTATTTGCACCATCTTCTCTATTGTACTATTTTATATCTTGTTGCTTTTCGTGTCCTAAGTATATAGTATTTTGGAGAATCTTGAGACTTCACATTTTCAGTCTCAAAACACGGTATGACAATAAAGCCTTTGAATACATTTGAAATGTCCTTCTCTCTCTCATTTAAACCCCACTGGGTTACACTCAAATGCTCCTTTCCTGGTGTCCCATTAAGTATAATCACCACATTGAAGAAACAGCTCTGTTCTGACTTTAAGGGATAAATTAACCCCAATTAGCTTTTTTTAAAGTCCTGACACTGCTTTATCACAACACACACAACTAGAAGTATAGGATTGTGGTGGCAGATGGATGAATGTCGCCTGCTGCAGGGTTCAAGCCCGTCAGCGGCATTAACACCAAAACTAATCTGTAGAGCAGCTGCTGTGTGAAACACTGAGAAGAGGCCACGCAAGAGAAGTTAAAGGACCATTCACAACTACCACAGAACATGCATTGTGACACGAGTGACGTCCTGCTGCTGTCCCATAGAGGCTGCAGTGTTCCTTACACAAACCATCTGAACGTGTAGGAGAGCAGCAACTTCCTGGTGATTTATCTCAGCGGTACGACCACTGAAGATATGAATGTGTTGAGGATGGGGCCATGAGGAAAGATCGTTGAGTTTTTTTAATGTAAAGGAGGCATCCTCTGGAGAGCAGGAATGGATTTAAAGAGGCACTATTCTGCTTTGTAGGGGGTTTCTCTTTCCTGTAGTGCATGTAAATGGTCTGCAAAGACTCAAACCCCTGTGTTCTCCCACACACTGAGACTTAAGTGTTTCATTGCCATTTCTAACGCCTTGAATTGAATTGAATAATATGACCTCTTCAACTATTGTTCCTCTGTGTTGTATTCAAGACAACCTGAAGGAGCTGAACTGGGATTGAACTCGCACAACATGCAGGAGAAATGTCAGATATACAGAATGTTTGTTATTGTGCAGGTCTAATTTTACAGACAGAGAAAGCTCAAGTAATAGCACCCGCCAGCACAAGGATTTGATATGAGTATCACCATTACAATTCCCCCAAAACTAAGGTCATATGACTCCACATGATCCTCCAAATTAAACCGTAACATTGACATAAATGTGTGCTCATTTAGCCTTTTATCCGCACAGTCCCCTTTGCTTTAACAATGTACAATTTCCCCACTGTTGGACCAATAAAGGATTGCTGTTTCTGATAATACTGGTGTTGCACATTACCAGTACCTTTGTACTATCATCACAACTGGTATATTTCTAAACATATATGTCGAATTTCAGAATTGTTGCTCTATATTAGAATAAAATAAAATAGGATAAATACATTAAAATACATATATATAAATAACATACAATTCAAGTAAGAAGAAGGTGCAATATAAATAAATAAAACGTAATAAAAAATAATATTTCCATGTATTACAAGGTAAAGTAATAGCATGCACATTGTGCTACAAAGTACAACATGTATATTCAAATATAAACAGTGGAGTATTGTATTACTTCACTCGTGCTAAAGGAGGTACACAGTGTTCAACATTTTATTAATTATTTATGAGCGTCTTATTTTCATTCTTGTACGTCTACCATCTGGCCCCTCCCCCTTCCTACGTCACAAGCCCCTCCCCTTCTCTCCGCAGAGCTGCATTCCTGTTGCCACAACGGACCGAACCATTGTCTCTTAGCAACAACATTTCTGCTTCTAAATGTACCAACATCTCACTTAATACACATGTTGAATTTATGATACATTTTGAATTATATCATACTTTGTTTGGGCCTGGTTTATTACGATTTAACTGTTGACAGTTATTAAGTTTGTCCAAACTGACACCCCTCTCCCCCGTCTTTATAATGGTCTGCTCCGCTCTTCTGCCATGTTGGATGTACGCATCTTTGCTGCTGCAGCCGCCGGAGTTTCCGAATGAAAGTTGAGCTTTTATCCGTCAACAGACACACGGGGATTGCTTAATTTCTTCCTCAACACAAACACGGATAAGTTAAGTTTCCTTGTGAAGCAGGAGCACTTCTGGAAACCTCCCAGCTGGTCCTCCTCCTGCAGCAGAGGAGATGATCCGGTTGCAGGCCACAGCAACCGGAGCACGGCGCATGGATTTTGTTTAATTACTGTTTGGTGAATCCGTCCGGGGATAAGTGCATCTCTTCGGGGGGTAACGTGAAGACATTAGGAGCCATGAACAGCCACCCTCCGACCCGCAGGTCTGCGAACATCGGCTCCATCCTCCTGACCCCGCAGGAGAACGAGTGCCTGTTCGGCTACCTGGGCAGGAAATGCGCCGTAAGTTTCCCCTGTTTGTTTACCTCCTGCAGGTGCACATACTGCGCAGATACATGCACCAAAAGCTTTTAAAGAAACGCCAGCATGTGCCTCTGCATCCTCGGTTCAAATGAAGCAGGAGAGTCATGTTACCACACCGGTGTTCCGTGCTAAACGGGGGCCCGGTGTTGCAACACTTCGGTGACCCTGCAGAACTCCTTGGCGTTTTTACTGTTTTACACATGGAAAACAAATATGGACACCTCATCTTTATTTGGTTTGTGCTTTTGTTTCTGTTGCAAACCCTTAGTTTAAATGCAAAATGATTGTGTTCGGTTCCCTTGATAGGTTCCCTTGACAAAGAGTACTCACTTTAAAGCCTCTATCACTTTTAATTTGGTTGTATTCAGGCTGGTTTTTGTCCAGAGTTAGACCCTTTTTTATTAAAATGAAAACCCTGACATATCATTAATCATATGAACCCTTAGATAACATTAAAGTATTTTCTATAAAATATTTATTTATTATTTACATCAACCAATACCTGAAAGTTGTGTGAAGAAGTTGATTTAACTAAGATATAAACATAGACAATTCAAAATGCTGAAAACCTTTTCTGGCTATTTTTGCAAACTTTACAATTAACTGATTATTATAATACTCATCAACGCATTCCTCAATTGAGTTTGATCCAGTTACAGACACTGCCTTAGAAAGATATTTCGGCAAGAAAAATATTATTTGTATATCAATTACTCAACATGTGATACCGTGTATCATAAATAACTTGTTGTTTCTGTTAAGATATGTATTTCCATTGACACCTTGTGCATTGTGTTTTATAATGTGCTATTTTTGGAACACAAAATCCAACATCTTCAATGACATGGGTCCCCAATAGGGCGCCAGGTGGCACACCACACACATCATCATTGTAACTTTATGTTACTTTTACGTCACTAGCATTTGTCATAGTAGTGGAAGTAAATAATCAGCAGTGTGATGGTTTGAGTCCAATAGAGCTAATATCAGAAACTAAACTGTAATGCAGCCTTTAAACTAAGGTAAGACCACCTGTGCGATATTACGGTATCAGAAATCCAAAACGATATCTAGTCTCATATTACATTACATGTCATTTGTTAGACGCTTTTATCCAAAGCGACTTACATACATTCAGTACTGTGGAAAATCCCCACAGGAGCAGTTTGGGGTGAAGTGTCTCAGGGACACAACGACATGCTGACTGCAGTGGGACTCGAACTTGCTACCCCCTGATTCGAAGACCAGCACACTCCACTGAGCCACAGCCTCCCATATATTGATAATTTTCGCACCCCTGACTTTCCACAATAGGAGGTTTGAAGTTAAAGGTTCACAAATGTTATCTGTAAAATGTTGAGTTGCAGCATTTCTACCATTTAGCCGAGGATGGTGAAGCTTCTGTCCGTAACACTTCTTCAACCAACTATTCTCATTGCTGCCAATTTGTACACTTCAGTGCCGCTTATCTCAGCCACTAACCAATCTAATGCTTTTAATCGTCTCTGATAAGGACTCAAACGACATCAGTCTGCAGGTCGATCTTATCTTTATTGAGGTGATGTAATGAGATGTGTGCAGGGCTGCAGGTTTTAATGTCAGCTGGCTGAACTGGAGCTGGGCTGCAGGGCTGAGTGCTCAGAGGCACCTGAGCTCAGAGGTCACGGCAGTCAATTCAACTAAAACTAGTCCGCAAGATATGCACTGAGCACCGGATGCATCTACCTGGAGACTTAGTTGAACAGTGGATTACATTTTTGGGTACTAGGGCTGCGATAAGACTTAAGGTATTGGATGGAAAGATAAAAATGTTTGCATCATACATACATATATATATATATATATATATATATAACATGATTATGGTAAGGGGGTTTGTAAACTCATTTATTTTACATGTCGTCTGTAGAATATGATAAGAAGGCCAGGATTTCTCTGCATCTCCACAATACTTGATTACATTTTTATTTTAACGCATATTTAGTATCAAACTAATATTGGGCTTCCTTCCATTTGAACATTTCTCTATTCTATAATGCTATAACACCCTGATTTAGTTTTGCAGCCCCTAGTTCGTATCTTAACTGTATAAGCATTTGTTAAATAAAACCAGCAGTACTGACCAGTGCAAGCTAAGGGAACCTCTGTCTTACATTAAACATTAACAACATGGAACCGCTACTGAAGGCTGCCGCTTGTCTGTAATCTGATCTCCTAAAACCATTTATAACATTAAAACGGGGGTTATTTAGTATTTTAAGTGCTCAGTAATTGCATTCCTCTGTCACTTTATGTAGATTGTACTAGGGCTACACAATTAATCAAAATACAATAGTTTGTGCTATATATATATATTTTAAATCCTCTGGAGCAGAGAGAGGAGCTGTGGATTATTGTTATTGATTAATGCATCAGTGTTTCTTAGGGTCAAAAACACTAAACTCACAATTTAAGTGACCGTAGATATAGATTAGTTGCAATTTGGTGCTATATATATATATATATATATATATACATTTTTTTGTTTAAACACCTTGAATTTCAGGGGGGGGGGCGCGGGGCTCCGTTGGCGGGGCGTAGCACCCCTCCAAGAAGGTAGAGGAAACCCTGCATTTGACAACTTCGACTTGGTTTCTATACTTATTTGAACTTGTATTGATTTATTTTTTTGGGGGTCCCTAATCCCATCCCTAGTATACACATAAGAGGAATTTGACTAGGTGTCGACCACTTATTTTCTTATAATTTAGGATTTTAAATAGATCATTCAACTCGCATTACAAGCATTAAGATCGCCAGATTTTTACAATATCTTCACCAAAATGATCAAACATGTATCTTGTGGGATATTGCACTCAGGACAACCTCTAGGTGTTACCAGTACATTTCTAAAGTGTCATTTTCTGTATTGTTTTGATCACTGCAGTTCGTCTCAGTTAAGGAGAAGAATTAAGGTTAACCTGTGTTCAGACTTCATCTCTTTTCCACACAACGCACAGATGGAAGGTTGTTCGGAGGTATTTCACAGTAGAAAGTTAGAAATCTGTAAGTAAAGATAAATATGGTCAAACAGAATTACGTCTGAATGAAATCTGGGATGTTACATTTGGTATTTAGTGTTCAGGAATGCAAGGTGACCTTTTTTTAAAATAAAATATTAGATTTAAGCTTCCTGGACTTCTGAGGCTAATTTGCTAATCCGGATTTGTGCCGAGCCCCTCTGCTCTTTAAACGACTCTGCGGGGGCATTTACCCGGAGGCAGATTACATGAGAAGTTTAAGGGCAGCGCTGAATTTGATAGTTGGGATTTATGGTGGTATAAAGTTGTTTTTTGAACATTTTCTCAACTGCTGGTGTGAAGATAACGGGGATGGACAAACTAACTCGTACGGTGGAGTTGGCGAACATGCACACACACAAGATGATATGATTCAACATTTATTTTAGGATAAAAACGTGTAGGAAGTGTGTGTTTTGGTCTATTGTGGAACCAACTTGTGCTGTAGCCCACATGACATCTGCAGAAAGTGTAGTGCTATTCAAAGAGTAAGACTTAATCAATCTATCATATGGACTAGAGTTATTCGGGAAATTGAAACCTACAGAACAGCTACTGATTGAACCTCGTGGTGAAATTGCTTCGTCGTCGTCTCCCGGTGCTTTGAAGGACACTTTGAGAGAATCTGCAGTCCGATGCTGAGTCATTGTTTTCGTGAAACACGAGGTCGGAGAAAATCGACTCCAGAGGACAAACGATGCGTCCAGCGTTTCTGTTTGGTGTCTTTCAAGGTGCCCGAGAAGATTTCATGTTGGATTTGTTATATTCAAAAGTCAGATATCTAAATTAAATAGACATCAATAGACTGGTGCAAAACACGAATGTATAAATGAATATTAGGCACAAATAACTCAAATCATCTCAGATTGGCTAATCTAGTTGTTGAATGCATAATCAAAAAGACGATGTTAGTAAAAGAAGTTCCGGCTCCAACATCATTCAGCAAAAAGTCAATAAATGTTGATTTTCCTTTCGTTTGTTTCAATTATTAAATGTGATATGTCATTATGTCAGCCTTCTAGAGCCAATTTAAAGTCTTTACAAGTTGATTTTTATAAAAACGTGTGCTACAACTAAGGATAATTGTCTTTGTTTAGTCTTTAAGAGTTCCCAAAGTCAATCCAAAAAGTCTTACTAGGTCCGACAATTATCCAGAGGTTCAGCTTTCAATGGTATAAAAGCTGTATTCATCAAATGCACAATAGCTGCACTGTGATTTTGGAATTATAAATCAAAGAATCCAGGCTTATGCAACATGCGCTGAACTTAACATAAAAAGAAAATGACAAAATATTGCAGTACAAAAGACATAATGGTTCAAGTAGGTCGCAGGAAAAAGATATCCAAGAGAAAGCAAATGGAAAATACCAACATGTGTTTAGCCTCTGTCCTTTAAACCAATCATTTATTTAAGTTAGTCCTAAAACTATTAATCAAACCATCTATTATCTAAAAGCTGTTGAGTGATTTGGAGATGACCATCAGTGATGATTGTCCTTTGGGTCAATGATTCTAATGCTAACGTGCTAGCTGGTGTAACCTGCAGTGTTTCAGTCTGAGTTTTATGACGGCATACTTTCCCCACAGGGAGGATTTACAGAGCCTAAATGAGCCTTTTTAACGTCCGCCATTTGACCTTTCCTGTGTGATGCTGAGCGCTGATTTCACGGGGAACAGAACTTCCTGCACTCGTAAATCACAGATCAGGAGGAGGAGGAGGGGGAAATGCCTCCTCCGGCGCCCGGGTCTGCTTTCTGCTGCAGAGGGAGAAATCCTGGCAGAGGATTTAACAAAGTGCGACTTCTGCAGAAACCTCAAAAGCCACAAAGCAGAGGACAGCAGCTGGGTTCTGTTTCCTGTCCTGCACAAGTGAACACAGAGGAGACGTGACTTTATATCAAACTGTGAACTAAAGATTTAATTTAATGGTGTTCATGTACCTGTATTTGCTGCAAAGTTTAGGATGTGTGGTCAGCACTTGGCAATATGGATTATATCAGTATACCACCATTTGTATTATGACTTGTGCTTAGATTATGTATTATTTACACTTACACAAGTTTAACATGCTTCACAAACATGACTAACTCTTGCCTCTAGACCAGTATGTTAAATATCCCATGGGTAAAAGGTAAAAAATGATCCATTGCAGTAAAATGCAACATACTTCCTTCCTTATGAATCGGTTTACCGGTAATTCTCAAGTGTCATCTTCCTAACAGCAGACCTAGCGAATCACAAATCCAATTCTTCATTAAAAATTAATAATCCAATATTTTTGACTAGGGATGTCCCGATCACCGTCATTTGATTTCGACAATCTGCCGATACCGATTTTTCCCGATCTTTATGCAATGCATTAAGAGGAAACAAAGGTGACGGATAACAGCTGGTCATCCAACGCGATGAGTTCAGCTATCTTGGCTGTTATTCTTTTGTCTTTTTCACTGTTCTGGGGCAGTTTCTCTTTCCTTTTAAAAGTCTCTGAAAGTGTCGGTTGCTTCAGTGCCGTTACCCGAGTGGCCGCGGTGTACTCGTCGTGTTGTTGTTGGTGTTTGTTTCTCAGGTGGCGTGTTAGATGTTGAACGTAGCTCTGTTCTTTCCACCACGCGGAACCTCCGCCTTGCAAACATTGCATCTGGCTGTTACACTGCCTTCGCTTTCAATTTTATAATACTTCCAAACTCCTGACATTTTCTCCGTCCCGACTCCCGAGTCACCAGCTGGACGTAGCCTCTCGTTAGCTTGCTGCTACTATTAGACACTGCGCTCACTCTGTTGCTTTGAGAGGAATAAGCAACCAGGTCTGAAAACAAGCCCAACAGAAGCAACACATACACGATGTTGTGTTATTTCAAACTCAAACTAAGGCCTGACTTTAAGACGTGAACACGGTCATTTTGGTTTTGTAACATTACATTTCTTCCGATCTTTTGAAAATCACGTGGTCGGATCGAGACATCTCTATTTTTGACCAAAGTTGTAGGTTCTGCAGTTGGTGCTTTATTGAAATGCTCAAATTGATAAGTGATCATCAGCCATGTGGATAACAACAGAAACCAACACTCATCATGCCACGACATATATCACAACATCAAGAGAGAAACTCTTCACCTGTTAGGAAAGCTATATAATATTCATAGCTACACACACACACACACACACACAATGTTCTGGCTCTAGTACTCCCTTCTCTCTTGTGTATTCGTGACGCTGCACGTGTCCTGTAATTACTATTTCACTCAATATAAATACAACTCAGACAAGTGTTGAAGGGGGAAGTTTCAGAAGCTGTTTGAGTATCCAACAAGCTTTGTGATTATCTCTTAAACTCAGGATAGCTTTGTCTCTAATGCTGTTGATTCTCTTTTTTAAACCGTCTCTAACGAACCCTTCCTCAGTTTAGATCAGACGAATGCAGCTTTTAATTTCAAACACAAAGCCCAGTGAGTGCACCTGAATAATATCACACTTGGTCAAATGTGTGAATCCTTTGTTGAGATAGTTGCAATTGTGTCATGTAATCTGATCTGAAAAGGTCTCGGTGTCGCCCTGCTCTTTGTCTCTCACCTGGGTACGCAGGTGTTTGCTTAAAGGTTTTGCATCCTTTGGATTTCCTCTTCCTCATTTTCCTCCATGTTCCGACACACGTGCAGCTTAGAGACCTTCAACACATCAGCAAGGCTGCACACTTTGTTGATGTCTAATAAGCAGGAAGAACAATATTTGTTAAAGGCAAAATAGCGCTCCAACACATCGTATGGGCAAAGGGGCGGGACATCTCTAAGCGGTTGTCCAATCACAACAGAGCCGGCCAGCTAACCAATCAGAGCAGACTGGGCTCTGGTTTCAGACAGAGGGTGAAAAGAGGTGCTGCAGCACAGGCAGTATGAGACAGAGCTTTTTGAACATTAAAGCATGGAGACACTACATACTGATATACACCTGAACATCAGCAGGAGAGGACTCTTTAAAGTAAAGACACTACATACTGATATACACCTGAACATCAGCAGGAGAGGACTCTTTAAAGTAGAGACACTACTTACTGATATACACCTGAACATCAGCAGGAGAGGACTCTTTAAAGTAGAGACACTACATACTGATATACACCTGAACATCAGCAGGAGAGGACTCTTTAAAGTAGAGACACTACTTACTGATATACACCTGAACATCAGCAGGAGAGGACTCTTTAAAGTAGAGGACACTACATACTGATATACACCTGAACATCAGCAGGAGAGGACTCTTTAAAGTAGAGACACTACATACTGATATACACCTGAACATCAGCAGGAGAGGACTCTTTAAAGTAGAGACACTACATACTGATATACACCTGAACATCAGCAGGAGAGGACTCTTTAAAGTAGAGACACTACATACTGATATACACCTGAACATCAGCAGGAGAGGACTCTTTAAAGTAGAGACACTACATACTGATATACACCTGAACATCAGCAGGAGAGGACTCTTTAAAGTAGAGACACTACATACTGATATACACCTGAACATCAGCAGGAGAGGACTCTTTAAAGTAGAGACACTACATACTGATATACACCTGAACATCAGCAGGAGAGGACTCTTTAAAGTAGAGACACTACATACTGATATACACCTGAACATCAGCAGGAGAGGACTCTTTAAAGTAGAGACACTACATACTGATATACACCTGAACATCAGCAGGAGAGGACTCTTTAAAGTAGAGACACTACATACTGATATACACTGAACATCAGCAGGAGAGGACTCTTTAAAGTAGAGACACTACATACTGATATACACCTGAACATCAGCAGGAGAGGACTCTTTAAAGTAGAGACACTACATACTGATATACACCTGAACATCAGCAGGAGAGGACTCTTTAAAGTAGAGACACTACATACTGATACACACCTGAACAACAGCAGGAGAGGACTCTTTAAAGTAGAGACACTACATACTGATATACACCTGAACATCAGCAGGAGAGGACTCTTTAAAGTAGAGACACTACATACTGATATACACCTGAACATCAGCAGGAGAGGACTCTTTAAAGTAGAGACACTACATACTGATACACACCTGAACAACAGCAGGAGAGGACTCTTTAAAGTAGAGACACTACATAGGGCGGTGGTGGCGAAGTCGATAGAGAGTGGGCTTGGCTTGGCAACTGGAAGGTCACCAGTTCAAGTCCCGGCAAGACCAAGTGGTACCGAGGTGTCCCTGAGCACCGGTCAAAATGGCAGCACACAGCTTCTAACACTAGGATGGGTCAGATGCAGAGAAACAATTTCCCCACGGGGATTAATAAAGTATATCAAAATCAAAAATACATACTGATACACCTGAACATGAGAGATGGGCAAACACAGAAGTGGATACGGTTTGAAGGGAATAGTCGGCATCTATTAAATGTATTTGTACTGAATGTTGCAGTTGCTGATATTCACCTCTCTGTCTCCTTTCTCCTCTGTCTCCTTTCTCCTCTGTCCTCAGTCTCTGTGCTCGTCGGTGGTTCAGGTTTACGGTGCAGACCGGAGCTGCTGCTGGGTGAAGAAATGCTGCGGAGTCGCCTGTCTGGTGAAAGACAACCCGCAGAGATCCTACTACATCCGAGTGTTCGACATCAAGGTGAGCGGAAACACGTCCTGTGGAGGAAACCTAGGGCTGGGTACAAATCAATAGCTATACCCTTTAGTTTTATAGTAATTAACTCTCTTTCAAGCTTCAAGTGTCAAGGCTTTATTGTCATGTGCACATTAGTTACAGTGTAGATATGTCTTCTGACCTGAGCTCCTCCAACAATGCAACATATATAATAAAATGCAACCCGAGTCCTTAATTGACAAATGAGAACCTCTCAAATAATTTCCCTATAACCTTGATTTGACTCTTCAATCAAAGAGCAACTATAAAATAAATTGGTGTGTTGAATAAAAGAAATATCCAAATCTATTTCTACGATTTCCCAGGCTCCTCCAACAGAGCAACAAGATCATATATAGAACAAATAAAGCAGATGCAATACTGCAAGAGAATGTTTTGAGATGTGCAAGTAAATAGAAATAGTCCAACAAGAGTCTATATACAAGTAATTGGAATATCATATATTAGATGAATAATTAGCAAAATGCAAACCGATGGATGTTTAAAAAGTTCAGGTGTTTTAATATTCTTATGGCTTGTGGGATGAAGCCGTCTGAGTCTCTGTATTATCTCTTAAGCAACTTAAAGGTTAATATACATGCAATCATTTGGAGTCTCTAACTGTGTGTTAATGAGCTCTGCTGTCAAGAAAAAGACAGACAAGTGGAAAAGTATAAGTAAAGAAAGTATGGATGATTTATTGTAGAATAAATCAGAACATATATATACAGGACTGTCTCAGAAAATTAGAATATTGTGATAAAGTTCTTTATTTTCTGTAATGCAATTTAAAAAAACAAAAATGTCATACATTCTGGATTCATTACAAATCAACTGAAATATTGCAAGCCTTTTATTATTTTAATATTGCTGATTATGGCATACAGCTTAAGAAAACTCAAATATCCTATCTCTAAATATTAGAATATCATGAAAAAGTATACTAGTAGGGTGTTCAACGAATCACTTGAATCGTCTAATTAACTCGAAACACCTGCAAGGGTTTCCTGAGCCTTGAAAAACACTCAGCTTGGTTCAGTAAACTAAATCACAAGTATGGGGAAGACTGCTGATCTGACTGCTGTCCAGAGGACCGTCATTGACACCCTCCATCAGGAGGGTAAGACACAAAAAGAAATTTCTCAAAGAGCAAGCTGTTCACAGAGTGCAGATTCAAAGCACATCCACAAAAAGTCTGTTGGAAGGGGGAAATGTGGCAGGAAACGCTGCACAACCAAGAGAGATGACCGCAGCCTTAACAGCATTGTGAAGAAGAGTCGCTTCCAGAATTTGGGGGAGCTTCAAAGACAGTGGACTGAAGCTGGAGTCCAGGTATCAAAAGTCACTGTTCACAGACGTGTCCGGGAAATGGGCTACAATAGCCGTATTCCCATGGTCAAGCCACTTCTGAACTCAAGACAACGGAAGAGGCGTCTGACTTGGGCTAAGGAAAAGAAGCACTGGACAGTTGCACAGTGGTCCAAAGTCCTCTTTTCAGACGAAAGCAAGTTTTGTATTTCATTTGGAAGTCAAGGCGCCAGAGTCTGGAGAAAGGCTGGAGAGGAGCAAAATCCAAGTTGCTTGAAATCCAGTGTGAAGTTCCCACAGTCAGCGATGGTTTGGGGAGCCATGTCAGCTGCTGGTGTTGGTCCACTGTGTTTCATCAAGCCCAGAGTAAATGCAGCTGTGTACCAAGAGATTTTAGAGCACTACATGCTTCCGTCTGCTGAAAAGCTCTATGGAGATGAGGAATTCATTTTCCAGCATGATCTGGCACCTGCCTACAGTGCCAAAACCACCAGTAACTGGTGTACTGACCATGGCATTACTGTCCTCGATTGGCCTGCAAATTCCCCTGACCTGAACCCCATAGAGAATATGTGGGGTATTGTGAAGAAGAAGCTGAAAGACACCAGACCCAACAATGCTAATGAGCTAAAGGCCGCTATTGAAGCATCCTGGGCATCCATAACACCTCAGCAATGCCACAGGCTGATTGCCTCCATGCCACGCCGCATTGATGCAGTAATCCGTGCAAAAGGATTCCCAACCAAGTACTGAGTGCATTAATGGACATTTTCAAATGTTTGATTGTGTTTTGCTGTTATAAATCTTTTTTTTTTACTTGGTCTGAGGAACTATTCTAATTTTTTGAAATAGGATTTTTGAGTTTTCTTAAGCTGTATGCCATAATCAGCAATATTAAAATAATAAAAGGCTTGCAATATTTCAGTTGATTTGTAATGAATCCAGAATGTATGACATTTTTGTTTTTTTAATTGCATTACAGAAAATAAAGAACTTTATCACAATATTCTAATTTTCTGAGACAGTCCTGTATGTATATAAAGACTAAATAAATGTCTGCAGAATTTTGTTGTTTTTTGCACAAACGGAAAAAAGCTGACTCAAACCAGAGCATTGATTCTCCAATAAACTGAGTGACACAAATCAATCTCTGTGTGTTCTGATCTGCTGAGTCACACTTGTAATCGCTCTAAACGTCTCTGTGTTTCCGCAGGAAGGGAAAACGATGTTCGAGCAGGAGCTGTACCACAACTTCTCCATCAGCAGCTCCAGATCCTACTTCATCTCGTTCATAGGAGATGTGAGTGTGTGCCCAGTCATCAGGAAACACTCTGCCATTATCACACCTTATGAAACCCAGTCTCTCTCTCTCTGTCTCTGTCTCTCTCTCTCTCTGTCTCTGTCTCTCTCTCTCTGTCTCTGTGTCTCTCTCTGTCTCTGTCTCTCTGTCTCTCTGTCTCTGTCTCTCTCTCTCTGTCTCTGTCTCTCTCTCTCTGTCTCTGTGTCTCTCTCTCTCCCTGTCTCTCTGTCTCTCTGTCTCTCTCTCTCTCTCTCTCTCTCTCTCTCTCTCTCTCTCTCTCTCTCTCTCTCTCTCTCTCTCTCTCTCTCTCTCTCTCTCTCTCGTGATACAAGACTATATCGTCTTACCTTTTCAATTTCATAATATCCTAATGGTGCGTTCACAGTCACACCGGACGCAATGTGATTTGTCGCGATTACATATAAAGACACGGATAGACGCAAATCTGCTGGATAAGACGATGAAAATCGCCAAACTGCGTGCGATGCTGGATGATATCGTGATCCCAGACACAGTGGCGTATGATGCTACGTTTGTAGGACTTCCATAGTAGGTTCAAAGCAGCAATAGTTGTAATATCTTCCGTAATTAAGTGCAGAAAGAAACAAAACTATTTTACTTTGACGCGTAAACAACATCAAAGGCGTGGCGCGTCTGTTTGAATAAGGCCATATGCAAATATTCTAGAACGGACCATTAGTATTGTCTGTTCCTCGATTTAAACACTATGGTAAAGTGATGTCTGCGTGTTTCTGAATGTACCAGACATGTCGCCCACTTATTCATTAAATCCACATTTCTGATGATTATTTACCAAAATGCTCATTGTGTAATTATTTTGTGAAAGCATCAATATGTCTGAGGTGTTGAACTCGAGGGTCTAAAGCGCTATAGAAGTCTGTGCTGAATGTATTTCAGGTAAAGCCAGAAATCAGCAATATTTTGATAAATAATTAAATAAGTTTTTCTTAATTTAATGCCATTGAATTTAACAATGCTTAATTTCTAATCAACACATCCTTATTCGAGTCGTGCAGACTTTACACTCTATAATCTCCTCTGTTAAGTGATCTTTATTCAGAGTAAGATGTTTATATTTTAGTAATGTGTGTTTCTTCCCCTCAGAACTGTCAGATCGGTCTGAACTTCGCCAGTGAAGAAGAGGCCAAACGATTCAGGGCGGCCATCAACGACCTGCTGAACCGACGGCAGCGCAAAACCGGTACGTTTTACTGACGTCCTCTGTGTGACCTTTCACCTCTCACTCATGGGCTGCAGAACTCTTTCCTCTTCTTCTGCTAACATCTTAATTCTGTCCCAAACCCGTCCGCCTCATTCAAGTCCAGTACTTTCTGCTTAAGTAACACTTTATATGCAGGACTTTTTTTAGTACTTCTACTTTTACTTAAGTACAAGATCTGAGTACTTCTTCCACCCAGAGGGTATCTCAAGAGGAGCCGACAACAGTAAACATGGAGGGTTTATTGATTGCTTCCACTTGATTATATTTGAGTGCATTTTAAAAATAGATGTATAGAGGAAGTAGACGACATTTCAACATAATCCATAGTGCTGTCGGACTCTTGGTCTGAAGAAATGTTTTGGTCTTGAGACTGTTCTTAAATGAAATACTGAGTGCATTAACCTTTAGTCTCTTATTCGAATATATTCCTTTTATCATACACACCAATATATTGTTGAGTTCCTCTTCGATTAGAGAGTTATACTGAGGTTGTAGTGAATGAATATCACAACAAACTACTTTTATCAGAAGGTGAGGTATCTTAAGTTTGTGAATTAAGGACCCTGGTTGTAAACAAATCTGGCGCAGTGTTTGTTGAGGGGTATTAAGCTATCTGCATTGCGTTCATTTTAACACCAACATATCACAAGTTGATTGAGACGTATCTGAAGATGAGGACGTGTTGAGTTTGGGACAGTTTCCTCCTTTTCTCTGCTGGAGTTACTTGTGTGTGTGTCTCGCTGTGGTAAAGCTGTCAGTCTGTCTGTGTTCTCAGGCTCTCAGCATGTTAGCCTTTTTGAAGTGCAGCCTTCAAACTGTGATGATGACTGAGGGTCAAACAGGGGGGAGATTTTCTTTGAGACACAACTAAGCTTTCAAAGCTTTTGCTTCCCTTCCGCTCAAGACTTCCTGAACTATTTTTCTGACTGTTTACATCAAATAGAGTGGTGCAGGGATGATGTATATTTATATATGTATTTTTCGACTAAGCAATAGCATCTACAAAAAGCCAATAAGATCTTTCGATTGGATTTAAAATGATTGTCAAACAAACATTTATGATACTCATACGTTTAGTTCAACGTTTAGTAATCTCCACATGTTAACACCACTTTATGATTTGAGTAAAAAGCTAATGTTGGGCTATAAAGGAACTACAGCAAGGTCACATGACTTCACGTCTCCACCGCTAAGCTAAAGGAGGCTAATGTTGGGCTATAAAGGAACTACAGCACGGTCACATGACTTCACGTCTCCACCGCTAAGCTAAAGGAGGCTAATGTTGGGCTATAAAGGAACTACAGCACGGTCACATGACTTCACGTCACCACCGCTAAGCTAAAGGAGGCTAATGTTGGGCTATAAAAGAACTACAGCACGGTCACATGACTTCACCTCACCACCGCTAAGCTAAAGGAGGCTAATGTTGGGCTATAAAGGAACTACAGCACGGTCACATGACCTCACGTCACCACCGCTAAGCTAAAGGCGGCTAATGTTGGGCTATAAAGGAATTACAGCACGGTCACATGACGTCACGTTACCACCGCTAAGCTAAAGGCGGCTAATGTTGGGCTATAAAGGAATTACAGCACGGTCACATGACGTCACGTTACCACCGCTAAGCTAAAGGCGGCTAATGTTGGGCTATAAAGGAACTACAGCACGGTCACATGACTTCACGTCTCCACCGCTAAGCTAAAGGCGGCTAATGTTGGGCTATAAAGGAACTACAGCACGGTCACATGACATCACGTCACCACCGCTAAGCTAAAGGCGGCTAATGTTGGGCTATAAAGGAACTACAGCAAGGTCACATGACTTCACGTCACCGCCGCTAAGCTAAAGGTGGCTAATGTATGAACATGATGTCGTCTCATTTAGACACTTGTCAGGAACCGCCATTTTTAAATCCACCAAAAGGGTATTTACTGATTTTTTTTTTTTTTTTTTTTTTTTTTATGTCGTAGAACATCATCTCTTCATCTTGTGTTAACCACAGACCTTATTCCAGGACCAAAAACATATTCATATCATTGACTTCGAGATGATGGAACAGGAAATGCATGAGTCATTTCCTGGTTTCAGGACTCATTCCTGCACCCCTCTATACATAAGGCAGCATGTTTTCCTCTGAAAGCTTCAACACTTGTGGGCTTTGAATCTTTAAAACTCGTCTTGCTTGAACTGCCACAAAACTAAACCTGCGCACACTTTCTGAAACCCTCTTCTCTCGCCTCTTACAAAAAAAAATCTCTAAATATCTTCCATTTTACGTGTTGATATTCTGAAACTATAACCGTGTTAATTTCTCTTTTTGCAGAGAAGAGAGGTGACCCTAAAAATGGTACGTTGAACTCTAAATGTCGATGATTCAGATTCTCCTCCAGCTGCTGTAGCCTCTGGTCTGCTCCGTCATCTTGACCTGGATTAACAAAAAAAACATTTTTAAATGAACATCTCCAGATGTACCGTCTGATTGGTGCGGTGACTAAAAAAACGTACCAGTCAAAAACTCGGCTGTTTTTAAAATGGATAAAAACTGTGTAGTGGTGGTCTAATGGATAGTGAGGTGGGCTGAAGATCGGAAGGTTGTGAGTTCAAATCCCACCTGGAACACCACCACTAGTGTGCCCTTGAGTAAGGCACTTAGTCCTTAGTTACTCCGGGGAGAATGTCCCTGTAATTGGTAATTGTAAGTCGCTTTGGATAAAAAGCTAAATGTAATGTATAATTTAGACACCAAATGCAATATTAAAATGCAAGAAGACTAACATTTTAAATAAGAAGCCCACATCAAATAAGTACAGATGCAATATATAAGAAAAGGGGCACCATTATAAGAGTAAGAGGGCTTGTTTTACTCTCTGCCCCCGTACCAAAATGCAGATTTTCCCTGTAAAATGTTAAAGTGATGCCAGAAAACGATATTTCTGTTACATTACATTGCATTTAGCTGACGCTTTTGTCCAAAGCGATTTACAATAAGTACATACGACCAGGAAGACACAGCCCAGAAGAAAAACAGAATCATAAAGTACATCAGGTATCATAGAGCCAAACATTTCAAGTGCTACTCAGCTGGCTTTAGAGAAGCCAGTCCTTTATTAGTATATAAGTGCTTTGTTAGTAATTCTATCGCTCGAAGTGGAGTCGAAAGAGATGAGTTTTCAGTCTGGTGTAAGCTTTCTGCTGTCCTGATGTCAATGGGGAGCTCATTCCACCATCTTGGAGCCAGGATAGCAAACCCACGTGTTTCTGCTGATGGGAACTTGGGTCCCCCTCGCAGCGAGGGTGCAGCGAGTCGTTTGGCTGATGCAGAGCGGAGTGCACGCGCTGGGGTGTACAGTTTAAAAGTGTTAGTCAAAAACTGTATAATTACTCCCAAAAATATGAAAATGGTGTCAAATAGAGCGTCTGACGGCAGAGACAGCTTGAATTAATATATCTTATATACAAGATCAGCGCCATAGTTCTCACACTATATCTTTCTAGAAACACCCCTGATGATCATGATCAAGTGGTGAAGCAGCAGCCAGTATTAACATTATTCAATTCTGTATCGCACAGATTGTTTTTATTTAACGGTGTTGTAAACGTTCAAGGTTTTATCAGCTTTCAACAATAACAGTTTTGCTTTGTCACAAGGAAGTACCCATTCTGATTAATCCTATTCTACAACTTCTCACTTAACCTATGCGACAAACATTAGTGTACTGTATTCTGAGTGAGGATTTCTAATACAAATTAGTTTGTAGTATACTCAAACACCTGACTGCATCCTATGTCCTCTTTTTGTTGCAGAACACTCTTAAACGTTTGTCTATATATTCAGTAGCAGACTGTGGTTTTACAAAGCAGCTCATAGAAATTGGAAGCAAGAATCTAAACAGAGCAGACACTCTACCCGAAGATATGTTCGGGTAGAGTGTGTGTGGTGTTTCCTGACTCGCTGTTTTGCAGTCTTCATGACTCACACTCACACATAGGGAGGGAGTCAGCCTCAGGTTAATCTGTCAGCAGGAAGCCCATCTGTGCCATATGTGGACCACATGGCCTCCCTTGTTGTTCCCTTTAAACCCTGTCCTGCTGCACATTAAGGCTAATCTCTAATCTCGACAGTTACTGCTGCTCCACATTTGTTCTGGTCGCTTCATCTTTCTTAAATACATGTTTTAATATTCATATGACAAATACCCATGTAGATGTGCCAGTATTAGCTCAACTGTGCATATATTACTTTGTTTGCAAAAACAGAATTAAAGAAATGGATAGATGTAAGGTCTCCAACTTGTGTCGAATGGTTGGATTGTGGAGATCTCAAAAGACCTGACGAATTCATCAACACTTACTATTTTACCACTATATTTCAACTAAAACTGCCTGCAGCCTGACATTCTTTTAAACCATTGACCTTATACTTAAGTTATATATATATACTTTGATTGATAGTATGATGTAGATGCAATGTTTTATAAAGCGCAGCCATTTAAAAAGTGTTCCTTTCCACACCAAACATGGCTGATATTTTAAGATCTATCCAATTTGTAGGCGGTTTATACAAAGCACACACCGGCCTATGTGGACGTAAGGCCAGAACATTTTTGCAGGTTTAATGTGGATGTGGTCTAAAGTTAAGTTAGCGGGACTACAATTTGTATTTGTCAAAACCTGGGGAACAGAATAAGCTCCATGTCATCAGCGGTTGCTTTCATCTAATATGCTTACTTTAAGTGCATTAAACCATAAAGATACAAACTCAGAAAAATGCAGATACAGTAGATTATAATAAATCAAACCTTTTTTAGGGCTGGTGCATTAGTTTCAAATAGGCTAAATCTTATTTTCTGTACAAGATAAACGGCTCGGAAGATGTCTAGACTTCCTGCTGTGTTGATATCAATGGGTCGCCTACCATTATGGCAGACAGGTGTGTCTTTGTTGACGGTTACCTGGGTTCAACATAACCTTCAGGGAGTGGCAAGCTGATTGGCCGACACTGAGCAAAGTACTGAAGTGTATAGTTTAACCGTTTCCTGGATGTAGGAAGGACCGAATCTCTTCAAAGCACTATAGCAAAGCACCAGTGTGTTGAATGCCAAACGCTGCAAGTTGAATCCTAAAATCGTAAATCCTATCTTAGTGTTCATGAGGTCTAGGCAAACACAGTTGTGAGTTTTGGTCGCAGTGCATCAGAGTTTTATTTATTCTCCTCTGCAGCTTTCTGCACGTTGTCTCAACAGACTGTTATCTTTCATTAAGCCCTCTGACTGTGGGCAAACAGTGGGGCGACAGAGAGCAGGATTAACATACACCGAACGAATCAGTCGTCTCTTTCATCAGCTCCAAAATGTTCTCCCTGCGATCGGGCTTTCATTGAAGTTTTCTCCACATTCACTCTGTTGGTCTCATGCTTCACAATTTAAATGTCAGAGGGGCGATGCTGCTGTGTCTGAATGTGGGTCTCAGTTTCTCCATTGTTCTTGTCCTCATTGTGAGAACAGGAATGACAAGAACTGGTCTAGTGAAGCAGCTTCAGGGTTACATTGTTTGGGAATGTTGAGGCCTCCGAGTCTCTTGTTACCTGATGTGAAATCCAGCCTCAGCTTCTCCACTTGATCTTTATTGATGAGGGCTTGAATATATACTCTTTTCTATATCCAGTCAATTAGGAAAGGTAGTTGTAAGTTAATGCTGTTAGGTTTGTTTTGCAAAATGTTGAGTTTAGCTGCTTTCCTTATGGAGTCTATCAGTCTTTCAAAGAGTTTGATCGCACGTGTTCTTGGCAGGAACTCAAGTTTTTCTTGGTGAAACAAGAAACAGTGTTTAGTGAAATCTGCAGAATGATACCGACGTTTCCAACATTACTTTGGGAAGCATCAACATGTTTTTCCTGAATACAATTTAAACGTTGAACAAAGTTCACCTGCAATTGTTTTCTTCTTGTCCTCCTACTTTGTTTGGGAATGTTGAGCCCTCCGAATCTCTCGCTACCTGATGTGAACTCTTAAATCCAGCCTCAGCGTCTTCACTTGATGTTCATTGACAATGCCTTGGATATATACTCTTACCTGTTTCCAGCCAAGGGGGAAGGGAAGTTGTCTGTTGATGCTGTCAGGTTTGTTTTGGAGAAGAAACCAGAGTTGTATTGGCGAGTTTAGCAGCTTTCCTCATGGAGTCTGGATATATTCAAAGACTTTGAACGATCGGCGATTGTTTTTTTCTTGTCCTCATTCTGAGAACAGGAATGACAAGAACTGGTCTAGTGGAGCAGCTGCTTATGTTGGTACTTCAGGGATCACTTTCTTTGTTTGGGAATGTTGAGGCCTCCGAATCTCTCGTTACCTGAACGAAACTCTTTACTGTATCAAGCGGAGTAGGAAGAAGAGTTTTAAGGTTTGTTTTGGAGAAGAGCCAAGGTTTTCTTTTTGGCCGGTTTGCCAGTTTTCCTTATGGAGTCTGTCAAAAGCAGTGTTCATGTGTTTGGCAGCGAATCGAGTTTTCTAGGCAAACAAGAAACTGCATTTAGTGGAAGCATATGTTTTGCTAAATGATACCTAGATGTCAGCACTGATACAAATGGAAGATGTTGGATACCTTACTTTGAGAAGTATGGACTCGTTTTTCTTCAATAAGAGTCTTTCATTGAACAAAGTTCGCCTTCACTTGTTTAGTTTGCCTCTGAATCTCTCTTTAGCCGATGTGAACTCTTAAATCCATCGCAGCTTGTTCACAGATGCGCTTCCTTGACGATGGTTTGAATATATACTCTTCGCCATGTCGAGCCAAGTAGGAAGGAAAGTTGTAAATTGATGCCGTCGTGTTTCTCTTGGAAAAGAAAGCAGAGTTTAGCTACTTTCCTTATGGAGTCTATCAAGTTACGCTCCAGTCTTTCAAAGAGTTTGATCGCACGTGTTCTTGGCAGGAACTCAAGTTTTTCTTGGCAAAACAAGAAACGGTGTTTAGTAGGGATGTAACGATATCGTGGTATCGCGGTAAATAAACGTCCCAATACCGTCGTGAGACTGACAAAATCTACCGCGATTAAAAAAAAAAAAAAAAAAAAAAGTGCCTGCTTCTGCTCAAACTGTAAGCTTGCACTCAGATTTATTGCTGCTTACAGATTTTTTCTGCTCTCAGATTTATTCTGTGCGCGCTCGAAACTTTTGTGCAACAATCCTGTCAAAATCCCTCAACCAATAGGAGGCCAGGTGTCCTTGCGGGTGCGTTCGCTTTACTTATTACAGCGTCCCGTAAGGGCGGTTACTCTTTGGTTTATAAACTCCCGCCACGGCTTTATAACATAGCATGTACTGTTCACGAGAGAGCACGCTCGTGAACTGTCAACGGGGAGGGCGGTGTTATGCCGTGTGTGCATGCACCTCGCGGGAGCGCGCACAGCGTAAAGCAAAACCTCCCAGACATGTATTGATCTGCGGCAAAGTACGGTTTGGAAACTCTATCATTTCCTTTTGGAGGGCATGCTAACACGGCATAACACCAGAGCCTCGCTGTGGGGAAGCGTTGGCGCTGTTCCGAGTTTGTTCTAATCTGTCAAAATGACAGACTGCTTTCAGATTTTCCGTCATTGTTAAAAAAAATATTCGGTTAACGCGACCACTGCTGTCCCAGCAACACCAGTACCAGCAACACCAGTACCAGCAACACCAGTACCAGCAACATCAGTACCAGCAACACCAGTACCAGCAACACCAGTACCAAGCGAGAGAGTTCTTTCAGAGCAGGGGATTTTGTAAATGCCCAAACATCCCAGCTTATAAATACCTGGAAATGTGGACATTCTCATATTCCTAAAAACCTGTCTGACGATGCCGAGTTAGTGACTAGTGAGTTTGAGTTGAGTTACGTGAAAAACGAAAGTGAAACTTGATTTATTTTATTACAGGGTCTGATTATTAAATGTTTATGTGTGAGATGCAGTGGCACAAAGAAAATGCCTACTTTGTTTGGTAGAACTATCGGTACAAAAACACTGGTTTTCTTGTTCCAGTCTGTTACTGTCACTTTGTTTTTGACCCTTTAAAATACTGCTATCCTACTAAAATGCTGTACAAATCAGATTTATTATTTAATAAAGAAACATTTTCCGAGTAAAAAAAATGTGTATTGAAAGAAATACCGTACCGTGGACTTGTGAAATCTGCAGAATGATACCGATGTTTCGGACATTACTTTGGGAAGCATCAACGTGTTTTTCCTGAATACAATTTAAACGTTAAACAAAGTTCGCCTTCACTTGTTTTCTTCTTGTCCTCCTACATTTTTTGGGAATGTTGAGGCCTCCGAATCTCCCGTTACCTGATGTGAACTCTTACATCTTCACATATGCTCTTTATTGTGACCTCTTACATCTTCTTCACATATGCTCTTTATTAACAAAAGCTTCGATATACACTGAGCTGTATCCAGCCAAGTAGGAGGGAAGTTGTAAGTTGATGCCGTCAGGTTTGTTTTGGAAAAAATCCAAGACTTTAATCGGCAAGTTTAGCAGCTTTCCTCATGGAGGCTGGAGATATTGGAAGAGTTCTGCATGCATCCTTTCTAGGCCGTATCTCGATTTTTCAATGAACAAAGTTTGCTTTCCTCTTGTTTTGTTCTTGCCCTCATTGTGAGAACAGGAATGACAATAACTGGTCTAGTGGAGCAGCTTCTTGTGTGTTGGTACTTCAGGGATCATTAGCTTTGTTTGGGAAGGTTGAGGCCTCCGAATCTCCCGTTACCTGATGTGAACTCTTACATCTTCTTCACATATGCTCTTTATTGACAAAAGCTTCGATATATACTCTGAGCTGTATCCAGCCAAGTAGGAGGGGATGCCGTCAGGTTTGCTTTGGAGAAGAAACCAGAGTTTTATTGGCGAGTTTAGCAGCTTTCCTCATGGAGTCAGGAACAAGAAACTGCATTTAGTGGGAACATATCTCAAATGATACCTCTGTTTCTGTACTGATAAAAATACAATATGTTTGATGCCTTACTTTATGAAGCAGAGGTGGGAGAAGTACTCAGATCTTGTACTTGAGTAAAAGTAGAAGTACTCAGATCTTGTACTTGAGTAAAAGTAGAAGTACTCAGATCGTGTACTTGAGTAAAAGTAGAAGTACTCAGATCTTGTACTTGAGTTAAAGTACAACGACTCAGATCTTGTACTTGAGTAAAAGTAGAAGTACTCAGATCTTGTACTTGAGTAAAAGTAGAAGTACTCAGATCGTGTACTTGAGTAAAAGTAGAAGTACTCAGATCGAGTACTTGAGTAAAAGTAGAAGTACTCAGATTGTGTACTTGAGTAAAAGTAGAAGTACTCAGATCGTGTACTTGAGTCAAAGTAGAAGTACTCAGATCTTGTACTTGAGTTAAAGTACAACGACTCAGATCTTGTACTTGAGTAAAAGTAGAAGTACTCAGATCTTCTACTTGAGTAAAAGTACAAATACTCAGATCTTGTACTTGAGTAAAAGTACAAGTACTCAGATCTTGTACTTGAGTAAAAGTAGAAGTACTCAGATCGTGTACTTGAGTCAAAGAAGAAGTACTCAGATCTTGTACTTGAGTTAAAGTACAACGACTCAGATCTTGTACTTGAGTAAAAGTACAAGTATTCAGATCTTCTACTTGAGTAAAAGTACAAGTACTCAGATCTTGTATTGAGTACAAGTACTCAGATCTTGTACTTGAGTAAAAGTACAAGTACTCAGATCTTGTACTTGAGTTAAAGTACAAGTACTCAGATCTTGTACTTGAGTCAAAGTAGAAGTACTCAGATCTTGTACTTGAGTAAAAGTACAAGTACTCAGATCTTGTACTTGAGTAAAAGTACAAGTACTCAGATCTTGTACTTGAGTAAAAGTAGAAGTACTCAGATCTTGTACTTGAGTAAAAGTAGAAGTACTCAGGTCTTGTACTTGAGTAAAAGTAGAAGTACTCAGATCTTGTACTTGAGTAAAAGTAGAAGTACTCAGGTCTTGTACTTGAGTAAAAGTAGAAGTACTCAGATCTTGTGCTTGAGTAAAAGTAGAAGTACCAGAGTGTAGGAATACTCTGTCAAAGTGAAAGTCCTGCATTCAAAATGTTCCTCAAGTGAAAGTAGAAAAGTATTCTCATCAGAATAATATCTATGATATGTTTTATAATGATTGATCATGAAAGTGTTCTCAAAGCTGGTGAAGGTGCAGCTAGTCTGAATGGCTTTGTAGACTGCAGGGTAGCTGGTGGATTTACTCCAGGTGGAACTAAAGTCTGATTCAACACTTGATTATATTTCACATCCTTCATCCAGATCTGTAAAGTAACTAAAGGCATTAAATACATGTAGTGGAGTACAAGTACAGCATGTACCTCTGAATTGAAGTGGAGTAGAAGTACAAAGTAGCATAACATGGAAATACTAAAGTACAAGTATCTCTAAATTGTACTTGTAGTAAATGCACTTAGTTACTTACCGTCTCTGTTGAGAAGTATAAACACGTTTACCTTCAGTACCATCATTTTATCAATCAAAGAGGCCAAATATCTGGAGTATTATCTTTCTCAGTACCTCGATAACATCCTCCCATGTTCAACACCTCACCTTCTTCTCTTGGAGTTTGAGGTGAGACAGTTTTCCTGGTCGTAGACTTCATGGGGAGTCGGGAGATTTAGACTGGGATTAGCAGTGGATTAGTGATTTCTGTCGGATGCTGCCGAGGTTTGTGTTGAGATTAGGAGGAATTCCAGGACTCGAGGAATTCTATCAAACCGACGGGAGAGGAAAGACCGGCACTTGACCTTTTGGATATTAGACGAGATGGATAATGAAGGCTCAGTGAGAGTTAACGGCAGACATATTGATCCCTCAGGTAGCAGGGGTTACTGAAGTCCGTTAGATTACAATACTACAGTAAAAACCTGCCAGCAAACCCTGTATTTCTATAACCACCTTTTGAATATTTCTTCACCCCTCCCAGCACAAAACATTTTTGGTAGCAAAATAAGAAGTACAAAACAGCGCTCTACCATCAGTGTTTATTACTTTACAAACTATTCTTTCTACATGTGTTCAGCTACGTTTTAACCACACATCAATTTTCTAGTTTCTCTTCCGTCGTTTAACATCAATACTTGCTCACACTAAAAGTGATCCTTAGCGTATGTGTTGCAACACCTGACTGTTTCAGGCAGTTTACTATTGAACTATGGATACATGTTTTGTTTATTTACATGCTTTAATCAAACCGATCGGATATCATTATTTAGGAATTATGCATAAGCAAGTTTTCAGCAGTTCTTGCGTACCCTCTGCAGACCTCCAGCCTCCTCATGAAGTCACTCTAGAAGGTATTAAATGGTCTGTTTTCAGAGGTTTTCCATGAAGAATAACTTCAGGTTACTAAATGTTTTCGGGAGATTGTGACACGTTTGTTCATACCTTGTTATCGTGATACTCTGTAAAGCACTTTGGGCTGCGTCAAGCATGAACGGGGCGATATAAATAACGTTTATTATAAATGTGAATCAACTTTTCACGCCTTTTGGGTTTGGGACATTTACAGACAACCTGCTTTCCCATTTACATTGTTGCTGTGTAGAAGGTTGTTGTTTTTGTTTAAAGGTCCCCTATCATACTGTTTCTCATCAATCTATCACAGGTCTCAGATATATACAGAGCCTGTCTCTGATTGGCTGAAACACCAAACAAATCATTGCAGCATTACCCATAATCCCCTCTGTTTCAGCCCTGTTTCCAAAGTGCTGATTCTCTGTCTGTTACTTTAGATGAAAATAAGGAGCCCCTCCCCACGCCCCTCTGAGAGACATTTGGTTACAAATAACTCAATGGAGCTCTAGAGGAGATTCAGGTGATAAGGTGGGGGGGGGGGGGGGTTACCTTGGTTGCTGATTGGCTAATGGTTACACAAGACAACACATCGTTATGACATCATAAAGTGGCCAAAATCTGATCAGCTCATTTTCAGACAGGTTTTTATAGAAATGGATCAAAAAGAGAGAAAATCTTTGTTCCTGAAACTTTCAGAGTCTCTTTCCACAGAGGGGACACATGTTGATGTAGAAGAGACATGAAGAAGAGGGGACACATGTTGATGTAGAAGAGACATGAAGAAGAGGGGACACATGTTGATGTAGAAGAGACATGAAGAAGAGGGGACACATGTTGATGTAGAAGAGACATGAAGAAGAGGGGACACATGTTGATGTAGAAGAGACATGAGGAAGAGGGGACACATGTTGATGTAGAAGAGACATGAAGAAGAGGGGACACATGTTGATGTAGAAGAGACATGAAGAAGGGGGGACACATGTTGATGTAGAAGAGACATGAAGAAGAGGGGACACATGTTGATGTAGAAGAGACATGAAGAAGAGGGGACACATGCTGATGTAGAGGAGACATGAAGAAGAGGGGACACATGTTGATGTAGAAGAGACATGAAGAAGAGGGGACACATGTTGATGTAGAAGAGACATGAAGAAGAGGGGACACATGTTGATGTAGAAGAGACATGAAGAAGAGGGGACACATGTTGATGTAGAAGAGACATGAAGAAGAGAGGACACATGTTGATGTAGAAGAGACATGAAGAAGAGGGGACACATGTTGATGTAGAAGAGACATGAAGAAGAGGGGACACATGTTGATGTATAAAAGACGTGGAAAAAGTGGATTTTGCATAATAGGTGACCTTTATTATTCGCTGTGTAGAAGTGTTGTTTCTAAATGGACCCCAGCTCATGTACGCCTCTCTGTTCTCAGGTCCAGCGCTGCACATTGCCACCGTGGACATCAAGAACCCGGAGATCAACAACAGCCGCTTCCACAACTCTCACAGCCAGCAGCAGCCGTACCACCTGAACAACATGCTCCACCGGAAGGACAAGAAGGCCAAAGCCAGCAAGAAGAAGAAGCTGACCAAGGCGGACATCGGCACGCCGAGCAACTTCCAGTGAGTCTCCCGTCTCCAAAAGTCTGTCCAAAACCCAGAGATATCATCGAATATAAAGGAAAGCAGAAAGTCCTCACATTGGAGAAGCTCAACCAGGCAATTGTTGGAGTTATTCATTGAAATATTACTTAAGCAACTCATTGATTATTCAAGCAACTCATTGATTATTCATATAACTTTCAAGTCATTCTTTATGTTTACTTACTGTGGGAGAAACTTCTGAAGCAATTGGAAACAGGACTCAGAGAGACACGAGGAGAGCTGGAGCTTTGACGGCAAACACTGACGGGTTATTCGGAGTTACGGCCGGAGAATTGAAAAGACAGGTGGTGTGTCACGAGTTGACGCAGCGGTTGCCAAACCAATTCTGAAGAACTCTTTCTGCAGCTCGAGGTTTTAACTAGTTCGGAGTGTAATAATCAACATCCTTCATCAGTGAGACTAAACAATGATGGACCCTGAATCTATAGAGCTCTCGTCCATAGAGAAGAATGTGCTCCAGAGAACCTTCGTCCCTGAACAGTAAACTACCTCATGGCGGCTTGTGCTCGGTCACAGACTGGCAACAACAATGCGCCCAAGCTGCTGCTCCTTCAGAGAGATGGCAGCGATACCCAAGGCCGTAGACATATGCCGTGGGAAAGGAGACAGTTAGCTTTAATTATTTAGACATTACCAAAAAAGATACAAATAGTCAATACAATACGGCAATAGTAATCCTATATTATTCATTATGCATCGACCTTTATTCGTAGTAGTTCTTCTCAAATGGATAGATATGTTTTTCTTTTCAATCGAAAGGAAAATCCTTGCAGTCAAATGTTTTGCTTAATTTCTCATTAGAGAAGAGAGGCAAAGCGGGTTACAATATACAGTATAAGCAAATATTTTGGCAGCATGTCTCAAGCCTTGGGAAATCCCCAAATATTTCTCACTGAAGCTGCAAAACCCCCCAAAATAGTGTGTGTGTGTGTGCGCTATCTGTAATTTTCTGTCTGATCCAGTAGTAAGCATGTTGCATTGTGGTCTGAGAGCGTCTCAATGACCCTCTGTCTATCTGACTGATGTCACTCCTACTGGTGTGTATGTGGGTTTTATTTAACATGTGCACACGGTGGCCCACATGCTTCTGTATATTTATGCATGTGATCTCACTGCATATCTGCATATCTGTCCCGTCTTCTGCAGGCACATCGGTCACGTGGGCTGGGATCCAAACACGGGATTTGATGTAAGTCACACACACACACACACACACACACACGCAGGAACACAATAGCGACCTGTGTGGCAGCTGCATGATGAAATCACACAATAGGGTCTTTTTGCTTCCTGCTCATATTCAAAAACGTGTCACTGTGTCTCAGAAAGTGGACACAGAGTTCACTGAACACTGAAGGAATGAATGCATCGAGATATTTAAATATAAGCACACGTAGCTGTGGTACAGGACGTAAAACGGTGTAATCTTAAGAGTATTTATGATGTGATAACGTGCGTCCAGTGGGAAATAAACCGGTTGTTTTCATCAGAGTTCTCATTTAATGATTGATAAATATCTGTAGTTGTAAATGGAGGCTGTGTCATTTTTCAACTGACGACTGCTTTCCATCGCTGCCTCGTTATCGTCTCCGTTTGTCCTTCATGCTCCTGAGAACATGTCAGTCCCAGAATGCATTGCAGCGTGACGGGAGCAAGAGGTGTGCACGTTTTCTTTGGAGGAGATCTGCAGTTTGATTTAATGGAGAGTAGCTGAGTGCGGTCAGGTGTAAAGCAGTGTGTAGTTGCACCTGTTGGCCACCAGAGGGCACAGCAGCACGGGGAGTCGAGGTGTATTTCTTATCAGTTGAAGCAGAGGTTTAATAAGATCCTTACTAAGTGCTGGACTAACCAGGAAACCAGAGATCTTCTTCGTTAGCCACAAAACAATTTGACGAACCGTCGGACAAAACTATTCTAAAACCCCCAAAATGAAGAAGGAATAAAGACTTAAAGCAAGGGCCACAAAATAACTTGCTAGTAACTGGGGCTTGATCCACTCTGTACTTCCTTTCAACTCTGTTAATGTACAATAATGCAGTAGTGGCCCTACAAAAAGAAGAAGAAAATTGGTCAAATAACTAAAAGAAATAATAAAAAAGAAGATCAGAGAAGATGTTGCCGTGTTCTGTATTAAAATGTTGGGTTGAGATCTTTTAGATAATTTGCAGGATGATACCTGAGGTGAACTTAATTCTTCCCATTTTATTTGTTTTAAAATATGTCTCGCCATTTAAAAAATAAAAGCCAGTCAATTTGTTTACCTTGGAATCAGAATACCTTACACTACAATTTACAAAAATACACTTCCAGGTGGACGACAAAGTGCACCAGTATCTAAAATAAATAAGTATAGGTGCTTTCACACTGCAGTACTTTTCCCACAAAGGTTCATGAGAACTTAGTTCATGAGAACTCTTTAGTTCTCATGAACTAAGTACAGATCGCGTTCACACCGGAATAAGTCCCTGAGGGAGGATTAGGCAAATGAAGCCGCTGACGTCACTTCTTCTTCTTCTGCTTTGGGTTTACTGGCAGGCTACAAACCACTTCACGGCGTATACTGCCGCCCACAGTCCCCGGCCGGAAGTCCCCGGAGTTGGGGAAGTCCGAGTAAATCGCCAGAACGCCGACACCTCCTCTTCTCCACCGCTCCCATGTTTTATTTTGTGTTGCCATAAGTTAGTCTCTCTGCGTTTCTGCGCTGGGCTAATGCTAATGCTAATAATGCTAATGCGAGGATAATAAAATGGCGGCTTCACAAAACTTTTTGGGCGTTTTACGGGGCGTGGTTTGCAATCCGCCCAGCCAATCAGAAATATAGCTCTTTTCTCACAAAAGAGCCGCTCGAAAGTCCCTGCTCTCTCTCTACTTTCGAGCGGGTAAAAAGGTTCTCATGAACTAATTTTAGTACCGGCTCTTTTTGGTGTGAACGCGATAAAAGAGTTCTCATGAACTAAGTTCTCATGAACCTTTGTGGGAAAAGTACTGCGGTGTGAATGCGCCCTATGTGTAAGGTAGTGTGATGGCAGACAGGAAACCGCAGTGGAAGCAGGGTTTTAGTGTAAAGTAAACATTACACCAGTTATACTGGCCTCGCCGAAATCTCCTTCTCGGTTAACCGGCGAGATAAACACTCTCACAAAGTAAAACTCAGGACCTCGAGGTGATGTTTTGAAGCTTTACTAAGCAAGCAGTGTTTAACTGAAGGAATACAGAAGCAAGAGCAATTGTAAATATAAACTACATGACATAATAATTACGTATACATAGATATATATCCAAGACGGCATGAAATTAGGTCGGTGCCAAAGTACAGATGCAATGTTTAGGCTATATTGCATATACGGCAACTACAAAATGTCAGCTGGGATCAAAGATCACAATAATGCACTCGAGTAAAGATATATAATGTAGGAATATAAAAACTTACAGGAAATGTCTTCTCAAGGGCTATGAATGATGGATGGCACAGGATGAACAGACATCGCCTTAGCTGGAGCACACATGCTATTTGAAGGCTAACTTCCTGTCACATGGGAACTAAAAATAACTGCTTCATGCAGTACGGGAAGTCACCAGAAGGAGTCACTATAACACACAAAATAATTGGCGGAGCCAGAACACCAGTGTCTGGACAAATGGTTCCTTTAAAGTCATAAAGCTCTTTACTCGTGGTCAGCTTTCTTTTTCCATTAGTTTAGCAAACTTTAATACGCATATACTCGTCAGTGACGAGACTAACTACATGCTTGTACCAGTAGATGTTACCAGTGTGTGTGTTTTTAAATTGGTGTGTGTTGCAGCTGAACAACCTGGACCCGGAGCTGAAGAACCTGTTCGACATGTGCGGCATCTCCGAGGCTCAGTTGAAGGACAGAGAGACGTCAAAGGTCATCTACGACTTCATCGAGAAGAAGGGAGGAGTGGAGGCAGTGAAGAACGAGCTGAGGAGGCAGGGTGAGGACAACACACACACACACACACTCTCATACACACACACTCTCAGAGGAGCCCTTTGATGTGCCCAGACTGATCTTGAGAAATAATGATAAAACCCCTTAAATATGTGGTAAAAGAAGTTGAGTTTTATGGCGCATTTCCACTACAGCGCGGTGTAAGCGTGCCGTGCCCGACCTGTTTTTGGTTGCGTTTCCACTTGGCGTAGTTCCGGCTACCGGGTACTAGGGCTGAACGATTAATCGATTTAAATCGAAATCGCGATTTGAAATTATGCGATTATCAAATCGCAAAGCCCGCAATTCTTTTTTTTCTTTACAATTTTTTTTTTGTTCTTGTGTGTCAGTCATCCACACCAATCAGAAGTGCTGTGCTCCACATGTACCAGCCATTGTTAATCAATCAGAAGTGGCCCATGATAGAAGGTGATAGACAGAGGGCTAGAGACGGGAGCACGTTGATGCGACCTTCCTAGCCGGAGTTATGGCCGCATTTTACAATAAACTTCCGTTGGGTCGCTTCAAAACATATATTGCAAATCGCAATCGCAATATTTGTCAGAAAAATCGCAATTAGATTTTTTTTCCCAAAATCGTGCAGCCCTACCGGGTACTTTTTCACGTTTTTTTTTCTGGCCAACAACCGGGCTGAGTCGGGCTGAGTCGGGCTGAGTCGGGCTGAGTCGGGCTGAGTCGGGCTGAGTCGGGCTGAGTCGGGCTGAGTCGGGCTGAGTATGCTAAACTAGTGAGAGAATCGCTGGCAACTACAACAAGATGAACATATTTTACCGTGATTTAATTGTAACACACGTTTCTAAATGATGCCGAAGTAACAACACACTGATACCGGTTAGTAAGAACATGAATTAATGCTTTGACAAGTCTGCAGACAGACGGCAGGCGAAAAACTTTTTTAAATGCCTGTTGTCTAAATGTAGCTTGGCTAAGCTAACGTTGTATATGCTCCAACCGTCCACACTCACAGCAACGGCCGACAGACATAAATAAACCAGCGACTGTATTCTCCATGACACAGACAGTCTGTGGTTTGTACTTCTGTCTAGTTTCTGAACAGATATGAGGAGCTGTGAGCTCTGAGTGCTAACAGCTAACGGCTGATGTTGGTTTTCTGTAGTTCGCATTGAAGATGACGTCACGGCTCCGCCTACACTGCGTACTATAGTTACTGCCCAGCTACTAAACTGTAATGGAAACGCAGCATAAAGTGAGCCTGGCCTAACAAGGCCTAGCGAGGCCTAGCCATACCGTACTAAGCCGAGCGAGGCCCTGCAGTGGAAAGGCGCCATTAGACTCACAAGACCGCTGGCTAATTAGCTCTGATGCTAAAAACAAGCCTGATTTTGTTAGCATTCAATGGCTCAAGGTTAAATGCAATATCAGAGCGAATGAAGAGGCAAACTTAAAACCATAAAAATAATATTTAAGATCAGATTTATAATAGTGGGTTAAAGAGGAATAAACACTTATTATGTTCATGCTGATATCAGTGAGGAAGCAGAGAGAGGAACTCCATCTGCAGGGAACACAGGGAGTTTAGCCTTTGCAGACCATTTACATGCACTAAAACCTATAAAACACACTATAGGAAAGGTAAAAGCAGAACAGGGCCCCTTTTTTAATATCTATGGCAGGGATGGGCAACTTGGATGGTGGTGGGGGCCAAATAATTTATGTTCTGGCCACCAGGGGGCCGCAGATTCACTTGGAACACACACACACAAATTAGTAGTAGTGGCGGCTCAAGTTGCTAACTTTCATTTCAGCAACGGTCTGCAAACATACGCGACATTGTGGTTTACCCCTGAATTCAGTGGAAAGATATTCTTTCTCCCGCTTTTCTTGGAAAACACGATTTTCCTCGGATACCTTTCTCTTGCTCATGCTGACATCCACAGAGGGCTGTGCTCATATGTGACCCGCTCTATCGAAATCAGCTCATTTCAAAAATAAAAGTGGATTTGTGTTTTGTTTGATTTTAAATAAACAAAGTCTTGGCTTCCAGAATATTAAACTTGTTTCGGCAAATTCAGATGATAAATGCAACTTTGAAGCTTCGGCATAATTACAAGCGGAGAACGGAGTAACTTGACGTCACAGCAGGCAGAACAACAGCCGGAGTTTCTTGTGAGTGTTTCTCCGGGAAACAAACGCAATACACACAAACGCGTCACAGATACCTTCACGGTATTTGGCTGCCGAACTAAATCACGCAGTATCAGTACTACAAGTAAAAAAAATAATTAGTTTTTATTAATTACGCCTCACGGCCCCCTGTCCGCCATTTGCCCATCCCTGATCTACGTTGCTGAAGTATATGTAACACCCTGTGGTTAAATGACATGTAGAAACACTGAAGGTTAACGGTATTTTCTTCTCTTTTCTCCCCCACAGCTCCCCCTCCCCCTCCCTCTCGTGGCGGCGGCCCCCCTCCTCCTCCTCCTCCTCCTCCTCCTCATCATCACAACTCCTCGACTCCTCCCCCTCCCCCTCCCCCCCCGTCCAGAGGGGGTCGTGGTGCCCCTCCTCCTCCCCCTCCGTCCAGAGCCCCGGCCTCAGCTCCTCCCCCTCCGCCTCCCACCAGACCGGGAACTCTTGGAGCTCCGCCTCCTCCTCCTCCCCCCAATAGAGGAGGTCATCATCAACCCCCTCCTCCTCCCCATCACCACCACCACCATCAACAACAAACACAACAACATCAACCTCCTCCTCCCCCACCTTCCTCTCACTCCTCTTCCTCCCCACAAGCCCCGCCCCTTCCCCCTCCCCCAATGTCCCAGCAGTCTCCAGTTGGAGGTGGAAATGGCGGTTTTTCTCCATCACAACCTCCTCCTCCTCCACCTCCTCCTCCACCTCCGGGCCCTCCTCCCCCTCCAGAGTTGGACGGAGGTGTTTCGGGAGGAGGAGGAGGAGACTCCCCTAAATCCCCCGGAGAGAAGACGGCGCTTTTGGACCAGATCCGAGGAGGAACGCAGCTGAAGAAGGTGGAGCAGAACAACCGAGCACCGGCAACTGGAGTGGGGAGGGACGCCCTGCTGGACCAAATCCGACAGGGGATGAAGCTCAAGAACGTAAGACTAACCTCCCTCATTAATATATAACGACAAAGCAATGTGTTTCCAAAATCATTTCATACCTACATAACTAATAGAGTGGTAGCATCTCCCAGGTTCTCTGCAAAAAAATCCAGTAGGATTTCTCCATGTGATTTTTGGTTATAGCAGAAAATTATCTCTCTGCCAAACAAACTTTTTTGATATTCACATGTTTTGTTCAGCAGGATCATCTCTACATATAAACACCACTTTATGATTTCGGAAGTAAAAAGCTAATGTTAGGCTATAAAGGAACTACAGCACGGTCACATGACTTCACGTCACCACCGCTAAGCTAAAGGCGGCTAATGTTGGGCTATAAAGGAACTACAGCACAGTCACATGACTTCACGTCACCACCGCTAAGCTAAAGGTGGCTAACGTTGGGCTATAAAGGAACTACAGCACAGTCACATGACTTCACGTCACCACCGCTAAGCTAAAGGCGGCTAATGTTGGGCTATAAAGGAACTACAGCACGGTCACATGACTTCACGTCACCACCGCTAATCTAAAGGCGGCTATTGTTGGGCTATAAAGGAACTACAGCACGGTCACATGACTTCACGTCACAACCACTAAGCTAAAGGAGGCTAATGTTGGGCTATGAAGGAACTACAGCACGGTCACATGACTTCACGTCCCCACCGCTAAACTAAAGGTGGCTAATGTTGGGCTATAAAGGAACTACAGCACGGTCACATGACTTCACGTCACCACCGCTAAGCTAAAGGCAGCTAATGTTGGGCTATAAAGGAACTACAGCACAGTCACATGACTTCACGTCACCACCGCTAAGCTAAAGGCAGCTAATGTTGGGCTATAAAGGAACTACAGCACAGTCACATGACTTCACGTCACCACCGCTAAGCTAAAGGCGGCTAATGTTGGGCTATAAAGGAACTACAGCACAGTCACATGACTTCACGTCACCACCGCTAAGCTAAAGGCAGCTAATGTTGGGCTATAAAGGAACTACAGCACAGTCACATGACTTCACGTCACCACCGCTAAGCTAAAGGTGGCTAATGTTGGGCTATAAAGGAACTACAGCACGGTCACATGACTTCAAAGGGCTGTAAAATACAAACGTCATAGCATAAAAATTATCAAAACATTATACAACAACATAAGTATTGCCATATGATAAAAGCATGTGACAGAAGTGATGCTAATGTAGATGGATACTAGGTGGTGGAAATTAGTTTACAAGAAAGACGGATGATATTTACAGACATCATTTCAGGGGTCTAACCAAAAACACTTTCAAAAACCCAATAGGCGCGTTCACACCGCAGTACTTTCCCACTTTAGTTCTGATATAGTTCCGAAATGTCGCGTTCACACCAAAAAAATCTGGAACAAAAATTAGTTCATGAGAACCTTTTCACCCCCTTTTCCGTCCCTGCTAGAGAGCAGGGACTTTCGCGGGAGAAAAAGGTTCCTATGTCTGATTGGCTCGGCGGATTGCAAACCACGCCCCATTTTATTATCCTCGCATTAGCATTATTAGCATTAGCCCAGCGCACAAACGCAGAGAGACTAACTTATGGCAACACAAAAGAAAACATGGGAGCGGTGGAGATGAGGAGGTGTCGGCGTTCTGGCGATTTACTCTGAAGGGGACTTCGGGTGGCAGTATACGCCGTGAAGTTGTTGCGGCCTGCCAGTAAACCCAAAGCAGAAGAAGAAGAAGAAGAAGTGACGTCAGCGGCTTCATTTGCCTAATCATACCCCAGGGACTTTTTCCGGTGTGAACTCGATCTGAAGGATCTGTTCATGAGAACTAAAGAGTTCTCATGAACTAAGTTCTGATGAACCTTTGTGTGAAAAGTACTGCGATGTGAAAGCGCCTATTGACTTCCAGACGTCAGGGAGTGTTAAAATGCTCAATTACAGTGTTTTTACAACTCATTCTGCACCACCACTTTATTACTTTTATGACTCAGAAATATTGGAGTTTATGATTCAGTGTATAGTTGAAAATGCACAGATGTTTAATTACCTTTTTTGTACTGCTTTTCGAGTGGCCCCAGGTCAAAGTCTGTTTGCAGTGAAACGTTTATATTATGTACCGTTATTTGACTTATTGTGAGTTTCCAGGATAAGTGGAGTTTTCTGCTTCTGATGTGATATCCTGTGATCAAAGGAGCCTCAGATTGTTCCTGTGATAAACGTCTCTGGTTCTTTGTGTGTCTGCAGGTTCCCGATCAGCCCGAGTCCGGCCCTCTGTCAGCGGCTCCCAGCGCCGGCATCGTGGGCGCTCTGATGGAGGTGATGCAGAAGAGGAGCAAAGCCATCCATTCCTCAGGTAAAAGCTTTGGCTGTCAGGTTTTAGAGTCAGAACTATGGATTAAATGTCAGAATTCTGAGTTTAATCTATGAACTCAAAACATTCACTTTTGTTCAGATCTAAAACGAAATGTCCTCCTCTCTAGAATGTTATCACTAAGTCCATGGTTCTGATTTGGCTGTATACCTTTTGCCAAAATACACCACCTGATAATTCAGGAACTTATAAGTTATACAGAAACAACATTCTAAGTGTAAACGACAATGGACCAATCAGCACAATGACTACTTTTACTTTTGGTACTTTAACTATATTTTTACTGAGTACTTCTACTTTTACTCAAGTACAAGATCCGAGTACTTCTACTTTTACTCAAGTACAAGATCTGAGTACTTCTACTTTTACTCAAGTACAAGAGCTGAGTACTTCTACTTTTACTCAAGTACAAGATCTGAGTACTTCTACTTTTACTCAAGTACAAGATCTGAGTACTTCTACTTTACTCAAGTACAAGATCTGAGTACTTCTACTTTTACTCAAGTACAAGACCTGAGTACTTCTACTTTTACTCAAGGACAAGATCTGAGTACTTCTACTTTTACTCAAGTACAAGATCTGAGTACTTCTACTTTTACTCGAGTACAAGATCTGAGTACTTTTACTCAAGTACAAGACCTGAGTACTTCTACTTTTACTCGAGTACAAGATCTGAGTACTTCTACTTTTACTCGAGTACAAGATCTGAGTACTTCTACTTTTACTCAAGTACAAGATCTGAGTACTTTTACTCAAGTACAAGACCTGAGTACTTCTACTTTTACTCAAGTACAAGATCTGAGTACTTCTACTTTTACTCAAGTACAAGACCTGAGTACTTCTCCTACCTCTGGTCTCTTCTACCTCTCAGCACAAAAGCTAATAAGCGAATTACACGCCCTTTAACACCGTGTTGTTTCCCCAGACGAAGACGAGGATGACGACGAAGACGAGGACTTTGAAGACGACGACGAGTGGGACGACTAGTGAAGAAATCTGTCCTCTGCACCGACCGCTGACACTAAAATATCTTCTAAAAAACCCTTCCAGCATCAGACTAAAACTGTAATGTAAATGTTGTAAGAATTGGCTGTATATTTATTTTTTTGCCTTTTTTGCTCTGTTTATTTTAACGATTATAAGAATGAATCTGTGCAATACCTCATCTGTTAGATCTGTCACACATTCCCATCGTTAAAGACTCCTTAGAAAGCACTAAACGCCGCCATCAGGACATTTCATGATCGACGCTATAAACCCTCGCTGCTCCCTGACAGCAGTCTGAACCGAGGCTTCATCGCTCCTTGGGAAAGTTTCCATTCGTCTTCTGAGAAACTGAAAAGGAGACGAGCAAACAGGCAGGATCCTCTTTGTGTTAGAATGCTAGATAACACTATTTTCTTACCGTGCTTCTTCTGTCGCGTCTCCTAATGAAGTTTAGTTTAGTCGTGTTCTTTTTTCATGAATCCTTTTTTTGACCAAAATGGCTCAGTCGCCTCACGTGTTTTTTTTATGAAGTTAAAGCCGTTTATTTGCACACAGTTTATATGATAGCTCAGTGTTGTGTGTCTTTCTTTGAAGTGTGTGTTGAGTTTACTTGTATTTAGTTTCAAGCAGGTTACAGTGAAGATGGACATTTTTTAAAAAGGTTTTGCGATATCGTGACCTTGTTCAAATGGGACTACAAACATTTTTTTTGGCTTAATACAAAAACATGTCTACACACACACACACACACATTTTGTGAAATGATGGAAGTTTTGTTCTTATGGTCTGGTTGTTTGTTTTTGTTGTGGCATCTTTCCGTTATTTCCTGCAGGAGGAAACATCTCCAGCGCTCTGGTCCCTATTCCAAAAAAAAGATGGATATAATTCAAACTCTTCCCTCCAGTTAACAAACTATCATTTTATGCAATGCGACTGTACATGCCTCCTCATGGAGAATCATTTAAAAAAAAGCAAATAATAAATAAACCAAATGTGGCATTTGCAAGCAGCTTGTGGTTCGGCGATGCCGGAGATCCCTTTGTGTGTAAACGGAAAAAAGAAATAGCCGACGCTCGTTTTAACTGTTCGAATTTTTACCGTCCTCCAGCGAAAGCTGAGATACTGACAGTGAGCCTGTGAAGAGGGGGGAGGGCAATGAAAATACTAAATTCTATACTTAAATAAATGTTAATATTTACAGAGAAATGTGTGTCTTGTTATTTGTTAAAGTGGTTCTACTTCAGAGGGGATGAAGACGTTTGGTGCTAAAATCAATATTAATTTTATGTTTCTGTAAAGAGACATTTTATACAGGTATCGACTCCCATTAAAGTCAGCGTTAATTATTTTCAATGTGTGTAGGCTGATTAAAACCATTAGGAACAGTAGGTAGTTTCAGGGAAGCTTCATAGAGACTTAACACAACATGACGACAGGCCTAGTTGAATACTCGATGCTGATTGGTCAATTTGGAACATTCTGTGGTCTGCTAGGTTTATCACTAGTCGACCAGACATCCTTGAGTATGTATTTTTTCCCGTCGTTTGATGGGAACAGATCCTCTGACAATAATAGTTTGTGGGAGATTTTATCCTTTGCAACAAAAACTTATAACACACTGCAGGGAATGCAAAAATCATAATAGGGTCTCTATGAAGTGTGTGATTTCAAAATGAGCTTGAAGCAAAAAAACGCATTAAAGACAATCTAGGTACCATCACTAGTTACACTTAGATTTCATTGTGCTCCTTTGTTCCTGTAAACTGTTTCAGCAGACTGTCCAGTTATTATACCCAGCGACATCATACACTACCTACCATCTCAGATTTAAAAGGGTATCTGAGTTCTCTGAGAATAGCTGAACACATGAACTGCGTTTTTCCAAATAAAGTTTAACCAGAATGTATTTTTATTTCAAAAAAAGAAGATACAATTCAAAAACTTGTGTTTTTCATAAAATGCTGTTTTGCTAAATATTCATATAAACAAGGATAAGACAAATACTGTTGTCTCTGAAACAGACATTCAAAGTAAAGACGCTTGTATGTCGTACGTCGGATTTGACAGTCCTGAAGGCAGTTGATTTCAAGAGATCATTTGAATCATCGCAGTTGATTGGTTTCATGTTGTTTGTAACAATGTGACACAAAGACATTTTTTTACAGAAAAGAAAATATTTTTTTAATAAAAATCTGGTATAACAATGTATAGAGGGGGCATCCCCCCCAGAAGACACACATTTATCACATGAAATTATAGCGAACCCCGTGTGAAACAGCAAAGGGTTGTTCTACTCAGTGTGATTGACAGGAGAGACGATCAGAGGGGCAGAGTTTTTACCACCATCGTTGTTACAAGGACCAAAGTAAGGGTAGAGTTTCTCTTTGAAGCAGCAGCCAGTGAAGGAGTAGATCAGAGCTGCAGCATCAACATCATAAAAGGAGACCAGACCCTCCTCATAATCCACAAACACCCCCACCTTCTCAGGCTGAGACTTCAGAGAGAGACAGACTGGAGGAACAGCAAGAGCTTTGTACTCATTTTCATTCCTCAACCATATCGTCCAGTAACCATCCTGAGGAGTCAGTGAGATCTTTCCCTTCCTCTTGATCGACTCTCTGGCCACTCCTAAATCCCAGTCAGTCTTCCCTTTGACCTGAACCTCGTAATAAAATCTTCCTGAAGAGAAACTCTGCTTTGCTAAAACACAAGGACAAGAATCAAATCTCTCTGGATTGTCTGGGAGATTCCTCCACACATCGACATGTTTCACTTGTTTTCCATCATCAGACAGGATGAGTTTGGGATATGCTGTATCAGGATCAAGAGTCACCTCCACCTCAAACTGCTGGACCCTCTTCAGCTCCACCTCAAGCAGCTTCTTCATCTGTTGACTGAGCGTCTCCTCCAGCTGAGTCACAGCTCTCCTCACAGTCCCCTCATATGAAGGTGGACGGATCCTGACTTCTGTCCAGTTCTTGGTGGGTGGAGCAGCGTTCAGGGACGTGAAGCTTTGGAGGAGGTGGAGCTGGTCTTCAGAGCGTGAGAGCTGCTCCACCTCAGAGCTTCTCTTCTTCAGCTCAGAGACTTCCTGTTCCAGCTCTTTGATGAAGCCTTCAGCCTGCTCCTCTGTCTCTCTCTGCTTCTCTTTGATGGTGTCGATGAGCTCGGCCTGGCTTCTCTCAACAGACTCCTTCAGAGCGGTGAAGACCTGAACACCATCTGCTATCTCTCTGTCTGCTCCTTCCTTACTGAGCTCCACTGAGCGATTCATCTCCTGGATCTTCAGTCGTCTCTTCTGGATCATCTGCTGAATTTCAGCCTCTGTCTTCCCCAGCTCTGCCTTCTTTCCTTCATATTCTTCTTTCAGAGGAACAACATCATGTGTCTTGTGGTCTAAAACAGTGCAGAGCATGCAGACACACACCTGGTCGGTCTTACAGAACAGCTCCAGCAGTTTATCGTGCTTCACACACATCCTGCTTTCCAGGTTCTCCTCAGGGTCGATCAGCTGATGTTTCTTCAGGCCTGCTCTTGTCAGGTGAGGCTCCAGGTGAGTCTCACAGTAGGACTCCAGACACACCAGGCAGGACTTCAGGGCCTTCAGTCTGGTTCCAGTGCAGACCTCACAGGGAACATCTACTGGTTTGACAACGTGTCGCTCTGAGCTGCTGCTGCTGCTGCTGCTGCTGGCTTTCTGTTCAGCTGACTGTCTGAACTGAGCAGCCATCTCAGAGATGAAAGTGTTGATCCGCAGCTCAGGCTTTATGTTGAACACCTCTTTACAGTTGGGACACTGACTCGGGACATTTCTATCCCAGTGTTCAGAGATGCAGGCTTTACAGAAGTTGTGTCCACATGGTATGGTGACTGGATCAGTGAACACATCCAGACAGATGGAGCACAGAAGCTGATCTTCAGTCAGCAGACAGCTGGCAGCAGACATGTCTACACTGAGGACAGAGCAAGTGAAAAACAAAACCATGGTTAGTCTTTTTAATGATTATTTGTTAAACTACAAAATATGTTGTGAATGCTCATTGTTTCAAAGCTGACAGTTGCAAACAAAAACAATCAAAGAGATCATCTTTAAAAGTATAATACATTGTTTCAATTGTTTTGCAGTCATTTTAGCTGGTAGAGATCTGTACATTTCAGATCGGCTCAGAGGAAAGCTGTAATTTCTGCTCCTCTCTAAAGCCCAGTCGAAACCGCGTGAGAATATACACGCCCTGCCCAGCTGTCGCCCATCAGCTGTAGAGAGTTAACTAATTAGAGGGGCGTGGCCCCACTGCTGTGTGAACTCATCAATCAGGCTCCATTTTAGGTAGCTATTTCCTGGAGCGTCAGCTTCAGCGTCAGACAGACGAAGACTGACAAAGACATTGGAGTCCTACAGGAGTAAGACTGACAAAGACATTGGAGTCCTACAGGAGTCACGAGGGAGGCAAAGAGGAGGCAAATCCTACTCTGATTGAGCTAAGTATCGCTGGTACTTTATTTCATTTTGGTTAGTCCCGCATGCTATAATCATGTGTATTTTCTCCATTCCCGTTCATGTGTCCTCTCGCCATTATCACTGGCCCCGTGTATCTCGTAATCGAAATATTCGGCCTGTTCTGGTCTATCCCTCATGCTCCTCTGACATCCAACACTTAGTTTCAGGTGGCCTGTGGAACTGCCAGTCAGCTGTTCCTAAGGCTGACTTCATCTCTGGCTACGCTTCCCTGCAGTCTCTGGATTTCCTTGCCCTCACGGAGACCTGGATCACTCCATCCAACACATCCACCCCAGCAGCTCTCTCCACAGCATATTCCTTCTCACATACGCCCAGACCCACTGGCAGAGGAGGTGGCACTGGTCTCCTGCTCTCTCCAAAATGGAGCTTTTCCCTCTTCAAGCTTCCTAACTTCACTCCTTCCACCTTTGAATTCCATGCAGTCACAGTAACCCATCCTATACAATTAACCATTGTTGTTCTCTACCGTCCGCCAGGCGCCTTGGGGGACTTCTTGGAGGAGTTAGATCATCTTCTCTCACACATCCCTGAAACTGGCCCTCCGGCTGTACTTCTCGGAGACTTCAACCTCCAGACGGGGAAGATAGACGAACTAATATCTCTGTTAACCGCCTTTGCTTTCTCATTGTCTCCATCCCCACCAACTCATAAAGCTGGCAATGTCCTTGATCTCATATTCTCAAGGAACTGCACTACTTCTAACCTCTCTGTTAACCCGCTCCACACATCCGATCACTTCTTCCTTTCATTCTCTCTACCTCTTTCCAAACATAACAAAATAACCTCTTCTCAGCCTGCACCTGTCCGCCGTAACCTTCGTTCCCTCTCCCCCTCTACCTTTGCCTCATCGGTGCTCTCAGCCCTCCCTTCCTCTGATTCGTTTCAACTCCTGCCTCCAAACTCTGCTGCAGAAACTCTCCTCTCTACTCTCTCATCCTCTCTGGACTCTCTCTGTCCTCTCACATCTCGGCAGGCTCGTCAGTCCCCTCCTGCTCCCTGGCTAAATGACGCACTGCGTGCTAATAGAACCGTCCTTCGGGCAGCGGAGCGGAAATGGTGGAAATCCAGACACCGTGACGACCTCCTAACCTATCAGGCTCTCCTCTCCTCTTTCTCTGCCTCCATCTCTCAGGCAAAGAGCACTTTCTTTCAAGATAAGATCCAATCTTCCTATTCCAATCCCAAAAAACTATTTTCCATCTTCTCCACCCTCTTGGACCCTCCCAAAGCCCCTCCCCCCTCCTCACTTCTGTCAAGCGACTTTGTTAACCATTTCGAAAAAAAGGTTGATGATATTCGCTCTTCTTTTTCTGACTCACCTTTACTCACCGCTGGGTCACCAGACCCTCTTTTCAACCACTCACTAACCTCCTTTTCCCCTCTCTCTCCAAGTGAGGTTCTTACCCTCATTACCTCTGCCCGCCCTACCACCTGTCCTCTGGACCCCATCCCTTCAAACCTCCTTCAGACTATCGCTCCTGATATTCTACCGTTTCTCACCCATTTCATTAACACTTCTCTAACTTCTGGTCACTTTCCAAACAGTCTCAAGGAGGCGAGAGTGAACCCTCTCCTAAAGAAACCCACTCTCAACCCGTCCGATGTTATAAACTACAGGCCTGTCTCTCTCCTCCCGTTCCTGTCTAAAACACTTGAACGCGCTGTCTTTAAACAACTCTCCTGTTATCTCCACCAGAACAACCTCCTGGATCCGCACCAGTCTGGTTTCAAGGCAGGTCACTCCACAGAAACGGCCCTCCTTGCTGTCACTGAGGAACTGCACACTGCTAAAGCTGTATCCCTCTCCTCTGTCATCATCATGTTGGACCTGTCAGCTGCATTCGACACGGTGAACCATCAGATCCTCCTTCGCACTCTCCAAGAACTTGGAGTTTCAGGCTCTGCACTCTCCCTCCTCGCCTCATACCTCAAAGACCGTACCTACAGGGTAACTTGGAGAGGGTCTGAGTCTGACCCTTGTCAATTAACTACAGGGGTCCCTCAGGGCTCTGTTCTTGGTCCCCTCCTTTTCTCTCTGTACACAAACTCGCTCGGCTCGGTCATTAGCCCGCATGGTTTTTCTTACCACTGCTATGCTGACGACACCCAATTGATTCTGTCCTTTCCCCGCTCAGAGACCCAGGTCGTCGCACGCATCTCTGCTTGTCTAGCTGTCATCTCTCAGTGGATGTCTGCTCATCACCTCAAGCTCAACCTTGACAAGACTGAACTGCTTTTCCTTCCGGGAAAAGATTGTCCTACTCTTGACCTGACGATCAACATCGGCACCTCTGTTGTTTCCCCGACTCTGACCGCAAGGAATCTGGGTGTGACCCTGGATAACAACCTCTCCTTCACTGCAAACATCGCTGCTACAACTCGTTGCTGCAGATATACGCTATACAACATAAGGAAGATTCGTCCCCAGCTGACCCAGAAAGCCACCCAGGTTCTGGTCCAGGCTCTCGTCATCTCACGCCTAGACTACTGCAACTCCCTCCTGGCTGGTCTACCTGCATGTGCCATCCGACCTCTGCAGCTCATCCAGAATGCAGCGGCTCGTCTGGTCTTCAACCTTCCAAAATTTTCCCACACCACTCCGCTCCTCCGCTCCCTTCACTGGCTCCCGGTAACTGCTAGAATCCACTTCAAGACACTAGTACTTGCATACCATGCTGCGAATGGATCTGGCCCTTCCTACATCCAGGACATGGTTAAACTGTACACCCCAGTGCGTGCACTCCGCTCGGCATCAGCCAAACGACTCGCTGCACCCTCGCTGCGAGGTGGACCCAAGTTCCCATCAGCAAAAACACGTGGGTTTGCTATCCTGGCTCCAAGATGGTGGAATGAGCTCCCCATTGACATCAGGACGGCAGAAAGCCTGCACATCTTCCGGCGCAGACTGAAAACTCATCTCTTTAGATTCCACTTCGAGCGATAGAATTACTATCAAAGCACTTATATACTAACATAGGACTGGCTTATCTATAGCCAGCTGACAAAGCATTTATATACTAACATAGGACTGGCCTATCTATAGCCAGCTGAATAGCACTTGAAATGTGTGGCTCTATGATACCTGTTGTACTTATATGATTCTGTTTTTCTTCTGGGCTGTGTCTTCCTGGTCGTATGTACTTATTGTAAGTCGCTTTGGACAAAAGCGTCTGCTAAATGCAATGTAATGTAATGTAATACATAATTATAATAAGACTTATGGAGCACAATTTACGAAGCTCTGTAGATGAGATGATCCACAAAACCACCCAGAATCAAAACATATTGAGTAACCCTTAAGCACCATATTAAGCGTGTGCGTCGTGTGTGTGAGTGCATGTGTGTGTTGTTATGTCCGTTCGTGAAGGGAGGCATGGCGGTGAGTGGGAGGCGTCTCTTTTGTCATTGTTTTGTTTAAAATTGATATAATATGTTTCGTTTAATTTTGTATTGTTAATTCTTTATTCCACTTTTCAAGTATTTGTATTTCAATATCTGAACGCTGCTTCTGTAACGAAATAATTTCCCAAATTTGGATAAATAAAGTCTATATTTATATAGATATAGACCATCCATTAATTGGTGTTAGTAGTAATTTTTGGAGCAAGTACATTTTTGGTGTCATGTTGAAATCTTGAATGTAATCCAATTAAATCCCTACTCATCCAGTAAACAGAAAATAATACCAATAATACCAATAATAAATATTATAATAACGCTGAATTAAACACAAATATTATAATTTACTGTGATAATAGACCTCTGTTAAACATTTGCCCTGAGAGGAACTTCCTGTCTGAGTAGAGCTGAGGGTTTGAGTTTACACCGGATGTTGAAACACAGGAAATATCTTTTCAAAGACAGACAGCAGTAACTAGAGAGAAGTTGAGAGGAAAGGGTTATAAGTTCAAGGCTGCTGACCAAAGTGTATAACAGTTAAATAGGTTGTACAATCTAAATGTCGTGCCTTTACAGACTACACAAAAAGAGAACTCCCAAACAATCTGAGCTAGGCTAGTTAGCTGTTAGCAGGCCTGGGCTAACTGCTGTTCCTGTTCTTGTCTCGTGTTGAGTGAGGCGTTGTGTCTCTGTAGTGCACTCACCAGTGTTTGCAGAGGTTCTGCTGTGTTGTTGAGAAGAAGCTGCTGGATTCAGTTCTTCAGAGAAACAGAGACGCTGTCTGGACCGCAGCTCTGCTCTCACTAACTTTCACTTTCGTTTCTGTGAAGTTGAAGCTCTCCTGTTTCAGTGTTGCTCCTCCTCTCAGTGTAGCTCTGTGAGTGAGGGTGCGTCGCTCTCTGGGGAGGACATTAACTCAGCTTTGTAACAAGAGGAGTTTTGACATTATGTTTACCATGTTTTTGTTATAAAGGAGAAAAAGTTAAGATGGAAAACTTTTGTCACAAATAGGCCTCACTGTGATTTTGAGGTTTTACAATAAAACACCTTTTTAAAATAACTAAACGCAGATAAATAGAGGTCAGTAAATTAAGTAAAAGTGTCTCAATCAGAGTAGCAGGTCTAAATTACCTTCCACCACTTGAATATCAATAGTGTCTGAGAAAACACATGATAATGTACTGTGCATCTCAAGTTTGAACATTTAGGAAACAAGCCTGGTTTATTCCACCGATGTTTGCATGCAATTCGTTTTACTATGAGTTCAATGATAGTTATTTATGAAAAGCGTGCATCAGGCTGCAGTGGGTTAGTTCCTCCACAAGAGGGCGGCCTCAGCTCTCTCTCATGTTCTACAGACTCTGGTTTTGGGTTCATATCATCTTCTCAAACACAACTCAACTGCACATCTTTACTTTCAATCATGTACATCCATTTGGGTACCATATCACTTCCACAAGACCTTTACATCATGCACTTTCTAAACGCTTTGACCAACTTCTGCAGGTCCATATTAAGATAAGATGGAGCTTTATTCATCCCCGTGGGGAAACTCAGTAGTTTAACAGCAACAAGGTAATCAAAGATAACAATTAAAAATGATAAAATAACTATAAAATAAGAAATGAATTAAAATGAACATATATACATATTTGATCATGCGTACATATTATTGCACATACATGTGTGTGAACACCGTGTGTATTTTATGTGCAGTAATTGTGCCATTGTAGAACCTGTTTTATATATAATTGGTATACTATTTTTTGCATACTTTTATTATACATTAGTCCTTGGTTTTTCTCAGATAGATGGAGAGACTTGTTTACAGTAGAGTAGTTATATTATTAAACCGCTGCTTAAAATGGACACTGGAATTCTTGAAGCTTTTAGTAAAAAAAAATAAGACAAAATTAACAAAGTAACCGCAGCTCCGTAATTGTTCCTGTATATCCACTCAAACGTAAATCAAAAATATGCCATCATTACTTTTAGAAATGATCATAAAAATTACATAAATTAATCTAAAGAAACCCTAGTATAACTGTTGAATAATCTGCTTTAAACACAAAAACACAAACAATTCAAGCGTACAGGAATATGTAATATAAATGTTGTATAATTATTTTTAAATTCAGTTCATTTTAAGCCTTTTGGTAATAACCTCGCTCAGGATCAGAATTTGGTTTATTGACAAGTAGGTTTACACATACATGCAATTTGCTCAGGTTGATTATGGATGGATACAAGGGGTGTAACGGTATCCGTATTCGTGCCGTACCGTCACGGTTTCGGACATCACGGTTCGGACGTCACGGTTCAGCACATGCAGTCACACGACGAATATGCCTTTTTTTTTTTTTACGAGAGGCGAAGTCCCTCCCTTTCCGGTGACCACCATGGGACCTTATTTTGGAAAAATTATGTATTGTAGTCAATTGCGAGAGAAAACGTATCTTTCGATCCCGTTTTAATTGTGCCACGAATTCCACAAAAAATCATTTCCATGTCAAAAAAGTCAGTTTGTCGTAGAACTGTTGACTATGAAAAATACACAACTAGAATTACTACAAATCCCAGAGTTGCGTAAGTGATGTCATAAATGTTTTCCTCCACTAAATATAAGAGATAGCTAAGATAACTATAACAATATGCCTGTGTGCTTTGTACCAGGTTGTAATCATACCAGCAATGGGTCTCGTTCTTTCACTTCCCGTCTGATGAAAGGACCAGGAGTGGCTGGATCAAGTTTGCTACCTAGCTGGTAGCAAGCACGTTAGTTAGCATTACAGCCGGCTTAACCTTGTCATTTTTATTAGCCTTAACACGAAGTAACATTAAGTAACCCAAAATGTTAAACATTAAGAGTAGTAGTCAGTAGAGGTGTAACGGTATCCGTATTCGTCCCGTACCGTCACGGTTCGGCACATGCAGTCACACGGCGAATACGCCTTTTTTTACGAGTGGGAAAAAAGTCTGTCACTCAGGGCAGCATTACACTATATATATTCCAGGGGGCGGCATTGCGCCTAAAAGCCAGCCGCCCGTAAATAACAAATGAAGAACAAGAACAAAACACAACAAAACGAACACAAGGGGGAGGGCAATGAAAATACAAAATTCTATACTTAAATAAATGTTAATATTTACAGAGAAATGTGTGTCTTGTTATTTGTTAAAGTGGTTCTACTTCAGAGGGGATGAAGGCCAGTTTGGTGCTAAAATCAACATTCATTTTATGTTTCTGTAAAGAGACATTTTATACAGGTATCGACTCCCATTAAAGTCAGCGTTAATTATTTTCAATGTGTGTAGGCTGATTAAAACCATTAGGAACAGTAGGTAGTTTCAGGGAAGCTTCATAGAGACTTAACACAACATGACGACAGGCCTAGTTGAATACTCGATGCTGATTGGTCAATTTGGAACATTCTGTGGTCTGCTAGGTTTATCACCAGTAGACCAGACGTACTTGAGTATGTATTTTTTCCCGTCGTTTGCTGGGAACAGATCCTCTGACAATAGTTTGTGGGAGATTTTATCCTTTGCAACAAAAACTTATAACACACTGCAGGGAAGGCAAAAATCATAATAGGGTCTCTATGAAGTTTGTGATTTCAAAATGAGCTTGAAGCAAAAAACGCATTAAAGACAATCTAGGTACCATCACTAGTTACACTTAGATTTCATTGTGCTCCTTTGTTCCTGTAAACTGTTTCAGCAGACTGTCCAGTTATTATAAAAGCCACGCAGGTTCTGGTCCAGGCTCTCGTCACCTCACGCCTAGACTATTGCAACTCCCTCCTGGCTGGTCTACCTGCATGTGCCATCCGACCTCTGCAGCTCATCCAGAATGCAGCGGCTCGTCTGGTCTTCAACCTTCCAAAATTTTCCCACACCACACCGCTCCTCCGCTCCCTCCACTGGCTCCCGGTAACTGCTAGAATCCACTTCAAGACACTGGTACTTGCATACCATGCTGCGAATGGATCTGGCCCTTCCTACATCCAGGACATGGTTAAACTGTACACCCCAGCGCGTGCACTCCGCTCTGCATCAGCCAAACGACTCGCTGCACCCTCGCTGCGAGGTGGACCCAAGTTCCCATCAGCAGAAACACGTGGGTTTGCTATCCTGGCTCCAAGATGGTGGAATAAGCTCCCCATTGACATCAGGACGGCAGAAAGCTTACACACCTTCCGGCGCAGACTGAAAACTCATCTCTTTCGACTCCACTTCGAGCGATAGAACTACTAACAGAGCACTTATATACTAATATAGGACTGGCTTATCTAAAGCCAGTTGAGTAGCACTTGAAATGTTTGGCTCTATGATACCTGATGTACTTTATGATTCTGTTTTTCTTCTGGGCTGTGTCTTCCTGGTCGTATGTACTTATTGTAAGTCGCTTTGGACAAAAGCGTCAGCTAAATGTAATGTAATGTAATTATACCCAGCGACATCATATACTACCTACCATCTCAGATTTAAAAGGGTATCTGAGTTCTCTGAGAATAGCTGAACACATGAACTGCGTTTTTCCAAATAAAGTTTAATCAGAATGTATTTTTATTTCAAAAAAAGAAGATACAATTAAAAAACTTGTGTTTTTCATAAAATGCTGTTTTGCTAAATATTCATATAAACAAGGATAAGACAAATACTGTTGTCTCTGAAACAGACATTCAAAGTAAAGACGCTTGTATGTCGTACGTCGGATTTGACAGTCCTGAAGGCAGTTGATTTCAAGAGATCATTTGAATCATCGCAGTTGATTGTTTTCATGTTGTATGTAACAATGTGACAGACATTTTTTTACAGAAAAGAAAATAATATTTTTTTAATAAAAATCTGGTATAACAATGTATAGAGGGGGCATCCCCCCCAGAAGACACACATTTATCACATGAAATTATAGCGAACCCCGTGTGAAACAGCAAAGGGTTGTTCTACTCAGTGTGATTGACAGGAGAGACGATCAGAGGGGCAGAGTTTTTACCACCATCGTTGTTACAAGGACAAAAGAATGGGTAGAGTTTCTCTTTGAAGCAGCAGCCAGTGAAGGAGTAGATCAGAGCTGCAGCATCAACATCATAAAAGGAGACCAGACCCTCCTCATAATCCACAAACACCCCCACCTTCTCAGGCTGAGACTTCAGAGAGAGACAGACTGAAGGACCAGCAAGAGCTTTGTACTCATTTTCATTCCTCAACCATATCGTCCAGTAACCATCCTGAGGAGTCAGTGAGATCTTTCCCTTCCTGTTCATCGACTCTCTGGCCACTCCTAAATCCCAGTCAGTCTTCCCTTTAACCTGAACCTCATAATACAATCTTCCTGAAGAGAAACTCTGCTTTGCTAAAACACAAGGACAATAATCAAATCTCTCTGGATTGTCTGGGAGATTCCTCCACACATCAACATCTTTCACTTGTTTTCCATCATCAGACAGGATGAGTTCAGGATGTGCTGTATCAGGATCAAGAGTCACCTCCACCTCAGACTGCTGGACCCTCTTCAGCTCCACCTCAGAGAGCAGTTTCTTCATCTGTTGACTGAGCGTCTCCTCCAGCTGAGTCACAGCTCTCCTCACAGTCCCCTCATATGAAGGTGGACGGACCCTGACTTCTGTCCAGTTCTTGGTGGGTGGAGCAACGTTCAGGGACGTGAAGCTTTGGAGGAGGTGGAGCTGGTCTTCAGAGCGTGAGAGCTGCTCCACCTCAGAGCTTCTCTTCTTCAGCTCGGAGACTTCCTGTTCCAGCTCTTTGATGAAGCCTTCAGCCTGTTCCTCTGTCTCTCTCTGCTTCTCTTTGATGGTGTCGATGAGCTCGGCCTGGCTTCTCTCAACAGACTCCTTCAGAGCGGTGAAGACCTGAACACCATCTGCTATCTCTCTGTCTGCTCCTTCCTTACTGAGCTCCACTGAGCGATTCATCTCCTGAATCTTCAGTCGTCTCTTCTGGATCATCTGCTGAATTTCAGCCTCTGTCTTCCCCAGCTCAGTCTTCTTTCCTTCATATCCTTCTTTCAGAGGAACAACATCATGTGTCTTGTGGTCTAAAACAGTGCAGAGCATGCAGACACACACCTGGTCGGTCTTACAGAACAGCTCCAGCAGTTTATCGTGCTTCATACACATCCTGCCTTCCAGGTTCTCCTCAGGGTCGATCAGCTGATGTTTCTTCAGGCCTGCTCTTGTCAGGTGAGGCTCCAGGTGAGTCTCACAGTAGGACTCCAGACACACCAGGCAGGACTTCAGGGCCTTCAGTCTGGTTCCAGTGCAGACGTCACAGGGAACTTCTCCTGGTTTGACAACGTGTTGCTCTGAGCTGCTGCTGCTGGCTTTCTGTTGAGCTGACTGTCTGAACTGAGCAGCCATCTCAGAGATGAACGTGTTGATCCGCAGCTCAGGCTTTATGTTGAACACCTCTTTACAGTTGGGACACTGACTCGGGACATTTCTATCCCAGTGTTCAGAGATGCAGGCTTTACAGAAGTTGTGTCCACATGGTATGGTGACTGGATCAGTGAACACATCCAGACAGATGGAGCACAGAAACTGATCTTCAGTCAGCAGACAGCTGGCAGCAGACATGTCTACACTCTGAGGACGGAGCAAGTGAAAAACAAACCATGGTTAGTCTTTTTAATGATTATTTGTTAAACTACAAAATATGTTGTGAATGCTCATTGTTTCAAAGCTGACAGTTGCAAACAAAAACAATCAAAGAGATCATCTTTAAAAGTATAATACATAATTATAATAAGACTTATGGAGCACAATTTACGAAGCTCTGTAGATGAGATGATCCACAAAACCACCCAGAATCAAAACATATTGAGTAACCCTTAAGCACCATATTAAGCGTGTGCGTCGTGTGTGTGAGTGCATGTGTGTGTTGTTATGTCCGTTCGTGAAGGGAGGCATGGCGGTGAGTGGGAGGCGTCTCTTTTGTCATTGTTTTGTTTAAAATTGATATAATATGTTTCGTTTAATTTTGTATTGTTAATTCTTTATTCCACTTTTCAAGTATTTGTATTTCAATATCTGAACGCTGCTTCTGTAACGAAATAATTTCCCAAATTTGGATAAATAAAGTCTATATTTATATAGATATAGACCATCCATAAATTGGTGTTAGTAGTAATTTTTGGAGCAAGTACATTTTTGGTGTCATGTTGAAATCTTGAATGTAATCTAATTAAATCCCTACTCATCCAGTAAACAGAAAATAATACCAATAATACCAATAATAAATATTATAATAACGCTGAATTAAACACAAATATTATAATTTACTGTGATAATAGACCTCCGTTAAACATTTGCCCTGAGAGGAACTTCCTGTCTGAGTAGAGCTGAGGGTTTGAGTTTACACCGGAAATATATTTTCAAAGACAGACAGCAGTAACTAGAGAGAAGTTGAGAGGAAAGGGTTATAAGTTCAAGGCCGCTGACCAAAGTGTATAACAGTTAAATAGTTTGTACAATCTAAATGTCGTGCCTTTACATACAAGACTATACAAAAAGAGAACTCCCAAACAATCTGAGCTAGGCTAGTTAGCTGTTAGCAGGCCTGGGCTAACTGCTGTTCCTGTTCTTTGTCTCGTGTTGAGTGAGGCGTTGTGTCTCTGTAGTGCACTCACCAGTGTTTGCAGAGGTTCTGCTGTGTTGTTGAGAAGAAGCTGCTGGATTCAGTTCTTCAGAGAAACAGAGACGCTGTCTGGACCGCAGCTCTGCTCTCACTAACTTTCACTTTCGTTTCTGTGAAGTTGAAGCTCTCCTGTTTCAGTGTTGCTCCTCCTCTCAGTGTAGCTCTGTGAGTGAGGGTGCGTCGCTCTCTGGGGAGGACATTAACTCAGCTTTGTAACAAGAGGAGTTTTGACATTATGTTTACCATGTTTTTGTTATAAAGGAGAAAAAGTTAAGATGGAAAACTTTTGTCACAAATAGGCCTCACTGTGATTTTGAGGTTTTACAATAAAACACCTTTTTAAAATAACTAAACGCAGATAAATAGAGGTCAGTAAATTAAGTAAAAGTGTCTCAATCAGAGTAGCAGGTCTAAATTACCTTCCACCACTTGAATATCAATAGTGTCTGAGAAAACACATGATAATGTACTGTGCATCTCAAGTTTGAACATTTAGGAAACAAGCCTGGTTTATTCCACCGATGTTTGCATGCAATTCGTTTTACTATGAGTTCAATGATAGTTATTTATGAAAAGCGTGCATCAGGCTGCAGTGGGTTAGTTCCTCCACAAGAGGGCGGCCTCAGCTCTCTCTCATGTTCTACAGACTCTGGTTTTGGGTTCATATCATCTTCTCAAACACAACTCAACTGCACATCTTTACTTTCAATCATGTACATCCATTTGGGTACCATATCACTTCCACAAGACCTTTACATCATGCACTTTCTAAACGCTTTGACCAACTTCTGCAGGTCCATATTAAGATAAGACGGACCTTTATTCATCCCCGTGGGGAAACTCAGTAGTTTAACAGCAACAAGGTAATCAAAGATAACAATTCAAAATGATAAAATAACTATAAAATAAGAAATGAATTAAAATGAACATATATACATATTTGATCATGCGTACATATTATTGCACATACATGTGTGTGAACACCGTGTGTATTTTATGTGCAGTAATTGTGCCATTGTAGAACCTGTTTTATATATAATTGGTATACTATTTTTTGCATACTTTTATTATACATTAGTCCTTGGTTTTTCTCAGATAGATAGATGGAGAGACTTGTTTACAGTAGAGTAGTTATATTATTAAACCGCTGCTTAAAATGGACACTGGAATTCTTGAAGCTTTTAGTAAAAAAGAATTAACAAAGTAACCGCAGCTCCGTAATTGTTCCTGTATATCCACTCAAACGTAAATCAAAAATATGCCATCATTACTTTTAGAAATGATCATAAAAATGACATTAATTAATCTAAAGAAACCCTAGTATAACTGTTGAATAATCTGCTTTAAACACAAAAACACAAACAATTCAAGCGTACAGGAATATGTAATATAAATGTTGTATAATTATTTTTAAATTCAGTTCATTTTAAGCCTTTTGGTAATAACCTCGCTCAGGATCAGCATTTGGTTTATTGACAAGTAGGTTTACACATACATGCAATTTGCTCAGGTTGATTATGGATGGATACAAGGGGTGTAACGGTATCCGTATTCGTGCCGTACCGTCACGGTTTCGGACATCACGGTTCGGACGTCACGGTTCAGCACATGCAGTCACACGACGAATACGCCTTTTTTTTTTACGAGAGGCGAAGTCCCTCCCTTTCCGGTGACCACCATGGGACCTTATTTTGGAAAAATTATGTATTGTAGTCAATTGCGAGAGAAAACGTATCTTTCGATCCCGTTTTAATTGTGCCACGAATTCCACAAAAAATCATTTCCATGTCAAAAAAGTCAGTTTGTCGTAGAACTGTTGACTATGAAAAATACACAACTAGAATTACTACAAATCCCAGAGTTGCGTAAGTGATGTCATAAATGTTTTCCTCCACTAAATATAAGAGATAGCTAAGATAACTATAACAATATGCCTGTGTGCTTTGTACCAGGTTGTAATCATACCAGCAATGGGTCTCGTTCTTTCACTTCCCGTCTGATGAAAGGACCAGGAGTGGCTGGATCAAGTTTGCTACCTAGCTGGTAGCAAGCACGTTAGTTAGCATTACAGCCGGCTTAACCTTGTCATTTTTATTAGCCTTAACACGAAGTAACATTAAGTAACCCAAAATGTTAAACATTAAGAGTAGTAGTCAGTAGGGGTGTAACGGTATCCGTATTCGTCCCGTACCGTCACGGTTCAGACGTCACGGTTCGGCACATGCAGTCATACGACGAATACGCCTTTTTTTACGAGTGGGAAAAAAGTCTGTCACTCAGGGCAGCATTACACTATATATAATCCAGGGGGCGGCATTGCGCCTAAAAGCCAGCCGCCCGTAAATAACAAATGAAGAACAAGAACAAAACACAACAAAACGAACACAAGGGGGAGGGCAATGAAAATACAAAATTCTATACTTAAATAAATGTTCATATTTACAGAGAAATGTGTGTCTTGTTATTTGTTAAAGTGGTTCTACTTCAGAGGGGATGAAGACGTTTGGTGCTAAAATCAACATTAATTTTATGTTTCTGTAAAGAGACATTTTATACAGGTATCGACTCCCATTAAAGTCAGCGTTAATTATTTTCAATGTGTGTAGGCTGATTAAAACCATTAGGAACAGTAGGTAGTTTCAGGGAAGCTTCATAGAGACTTAACACAACATGACTACAGGCCTAGTTGAATACTCGATGCTGATTGGTCAATTTGGAACATTCTGTGGTCTGCTAGGTTTATCACTAGTCGACCAGACGTCCTTGAGTATGTATTTTTTCCCGTCGTTTGCTGGGAACAGATCCTGACAATAATAGTTTGTGGGAGATTTTATCCTTTGCAACAAAAACTTATAACACACTGCAGGGAAGGCAAAAATCATAATAGGGTCTCTATGAAGTTTGTGATTTCAAAATGAGCTTGAAGCAAAAAACGCATTAAAGACAATCTAGGTACCATCACTAGTTACACTTAGATTTCATTGTGCTCCTTTGTTCCTGTAAACTGTTTCAGCAGACTGTCCAGTTATTATAAAAGCCACGCAGGTTCTGGTCCAGGCTCTCGTCACCTCACGCCTAGACTATTGCAACTCCCTCCTGGCTGGTCTACCTGCATGTGCCATCCGACCTCTGCAGCTCATCCAGAATGCAGCGGCTCGTCTGGTCTTCAACCTTCCAAAATTTTCCCACACCACTCCGCTCCTCCGCTCCCTCCACTGGCTCCCGGTAACTGCTAGAATCCACTTCAAGACACTGGTACTTGCATACCATGCTGCGAATGGATCTGGCCCTTCCTACATCCAGGACATGGTTAAACTGTACACCCCAGCGCGTGCACTCCGCTCTGCATCAGCCAAACGACTCGCTGCACCCTCGCTGCGAGGTGGACCCAAGTTCCCATCAGCAGAAACACGTGGGTTTGCTATCCTGGCTCCAAGATGGTGGAATAAGCTCCCCATTGACATCAGGACGGCAGAAAGCTTACACACCTTCCGGCGCAGACTGAAAACTCATCTCTTTCGACTCCACTTCGAGCGATAGAACTACTAACAGAGCACTTATATACTAATATAGGACTGGCTTATCTAAAGCCAGTTGAGTAGCACTTGAAATGTTTGGCTCTATGATACCTGATGTACTTTATGATTCTGTTTTTCTTCTGGGCTGTGTCTTCCTGGTCGTATGTACTTATTGTAAGTCGCTTTGGACAAAAGCGTCAGCTAAATGTAATGTAATGTAATTATACCCAGCGACATCATATACTACCTACCATCTCAGATTTAAAAGGGTATCTGAGTTCTCTGAGAATAGCTGAACACATGAACTGCGTTTTTCCAAATAAAGTTTAATCAGAATGTATTTTTATTTCAAAAAAAGAAGATACAATTCAAAAACTTGTGTTTTTCATAAAATGCTGTTTTGCTAAATATTCATATAAACAAGGATAAGACAAATACTGTTGTCTCTGAAACAGACATTCAAAGTAAAGACGCTTGTATGTCGTACGTCGGATTTGACAGTCCTGAAGGCAGTTGATTTCAAGAGATCATTTGAATCATCGCAGTTGATTGTTTTCATGTTGTATGTAACAATGTGACAGACATTTTTTTACAGAAAAGAAAATAATATTTTTTTAATAAAAATCTGGTATAACAATGTATAGAGGGGCATCCCCCCCAGAAGACACACATTTATCACATGAAATTATAGCGAACCCCGTGTGAAACAGCAAGGGTTGTTCTACTCAGTGTGATTGACAGGAGAGACGATCAGAGGGGCAGAGTTTTTACCACCATCGTTGTTACAAGGACAAAAGAATGGGTAGAGTTTCTCTTTGAAGCAGCAGCCAGTGAAGGAGTAGATCAGAGCTGCAGCATCAACATCATAAAAGGAGACCAGACCCTCCTCATAATCCACAAACACCCCCACCTTCTCAGGCTGAGACTTCAGAGAGAGACAGACTGAAGGACCAGCAAGAGCTTTGTACTCATTTTCATTCCTCAACCATATCGTCCAGTAACCATCCTGAGGAGTCAGTGAGATCTTTCCCTTCCTGTTCATCGACTCTCTGGCCACTCCTAAATCCCAGTCAGTCTTCCCTTTAACCTGAACCTCATAATACAATCTTCCTGAAGAGAAACTCTGCTTTGCTAAAACACAAGGACAATAATCAAATCTCTCTGGATTGTCTGGGAGATTCCTCCACACATCAACATCTTTCACTTGTTTTCCATCATCAGACAGGATGAGTTCAGGATGTGCTGTATCAGGATCAAGAGTCACCTCCACCTCAGACTGCTGGACCCTCTTCAGCTCCACCTCAGAGAGCAGTTTCTTCATCTGTTGACTGAGCGTCTCCTCCAGCTGAGTCACAGCTCTCCTCACAGTCCCCTCATATGAAGGTGGACGGACCCTGACTTCTGTCCAGTTCTTGGTGGGTGGAGCAACGTTCAGGGACGTGAAGCTTTGGAGGAGGTGGAGCTGGTCTTCAGAGCGTGAGAGCTGCTCCACCTCAGAGCTTCTCTTCTTCAGCTCGGAGACTTCCTGTTCCAGCTCTTTGATGAAGCCTTCAGCCTGTTCCTCTGTCTCTCTCTGCTTCTCTTTGATGGTGTCGATGAGCTCGGCCTGGCTTCTCTCAACAGACTCCTTCAGAGCGGTGAAGACCTGAACACCATCTGCTATCTCTCTGTCTGCTCCTTCCTTACTGAGCTCCACTGAGCGATTCATCTCCTGAATCTTCAGTCGTCTCTTCTGGATCATCTGCTGAATTTCAGCCTCTGTCTTCCCCAGCTCAGTCTTCTTTCCTTCATATCCTTCTTTCAGAGGAACAACATCATGTGTCTTGTGGTCTAAAACAGTGCAGAGCATGCAGACACACACCTGGTCGGTCTTACAGAACAGCTCCAGCAGTTTATCGTGCTTCATACACATCCTGCCTTCCAGGTTCTCCTCAGGGTCGATCAGCTGATGTTTCTTCAGGCCTGCTCTTGTCAGGTGAGGCTCCAGGTGAGTCTCACAGTAGGACTCCAGACACACCAGGCAGGACTTCAGGGCCTTCAGTCTGGTTCCAGTGCAGACGTCACAGGGAACTTCTCCTGGTTTGACAACGTGTTGCTCTGAGCTGCTGCTGCTGGCTTTCTGTTGAGCTGACTGTCTGAACTGAGCAGCCATCTCAGAGATGAACGTGTTGATCCGCAGCTCAGGCTTTATGTTGAACACCTCTTTACAGTTGGGACACTGACTCGGGACATTTCTATCCCAGTGTTCAGAGATGCAGGCTTTACAGAAGTTGTGTCCACATGGTATGGTGACTGGATCAGTGAACACATCCAGACAGATGGAGCACAGAAACTGATCTTCAGTCAGCAGACAGCTGGCAGCAGACATGTCTACACTCTGAGGACGGAGCAAGTGAAAAACAAAACCATGGTTAGTCTTTTTAATGATTATTTGTTAAACTACAAAATATGTTGTGAATGCTCATTGTTTCAAAGCTGACAGTTGCAAACAAAAACAATCAAAGAGATCATCTTTAAAAGTATAATACATAATTATAATAAGACTTATGGAGCACAATTTACGAAGCTCTGTAGATGAGATGATCCACAAAACCACCCAGAATCAAAACATATTGAGTAACCCTTAAGCACCATATTAAGCGTGTGCGTCGTGTGTGTGAGTGCATGTGTGTGTTGTTATGTCCGTTCGTGAAGGGAGGCATGGCGGTGAGTGGGAGGCGTCTCTTTTGTCATTGTTTTGTTTAAAATTGATATAATATGTTTCGTTTAATTTTGTATTGTTAATTCTTTATTCCACTTTTCAAGTATTTGTATTTCAATATCTGAACGCTGCTTCTGTAACGAAATAATTTCCCAAATTTGGATAAATAAAGTCTATATTTATATAGATATAGACCATCCATTAATTGGTGTTAGTAGTAATTTTTGGAGCAAGTACATTTTTGGTGTCATGTTGAAATCTTGAATGTAATCTAATTAAATCCCTACTCATCCAGTAAACAGAAAATAATACCAATAATACCAATAATAAATATTATAATAACGCTGAATTAAACACAAATATTATAATTTACTGTGATAATAGACCTCTGTTAAACATTTGCCCTGAGAGGAACTTCCTGTCTGAGTAGAGCTGAGGGTTTGAGTTTAGACCGGATGTTGAAACACAGGAAATATCTTTTCAAAGACAGACAGCAGTAACTAGAGAGAAGTTGAGAGGAAAGGGTTATAAGTTCAAGGCTGCTGACCAAAGTGTATAACAGTTAAATAGGTTGTACAATCTAAATGTCGTGCCTTTACAGACTACACAAAAAGAGAACTCCCAAACAATCTGAGCTAGGCTAGTTAGCTGTTAGCAGGCCTGGGCTAACTGCTGTTCCTGTTCTTGTCTCGTGTTGAGTGAGGCGTTGTGTCTCTGTAGTGCACTCACCAGTGTTTGCAGAGGTTCTGCTGTGTTGTTGAGAAGAAGCTGCTGGATTCAGTTCTTCAGAGAAACAGAGACGCTGTCTGGACCGCAGCTCTGCTCTCACTAACTTTCTGTTTCTGTGAAGTTGAAGCTCTCCTGTTTCAGTGTTGCTCCTCATCTCAGTGTAGCTCTGTGAATGAGGGTGCGTCGCTCTCTGGGGAGGACCTTAACTCAGCTTTGTAACAAGAGGAGTTTTGACATTATGTTTACCATGTTTTTGTTATAAAGGAGAAAAAGTTAAGATGGAAAACTTTTGTCACAAATAGGCCTCACTGTGATTTTGAGGTTTTTTTTACAATAAAACACCTCTTTAAAATAACTAAACGCAGATAAATAGAGGTCAGTAAATTAAGTAAAAGTGTCTCAATCAGAGTAGCAGGTCTAAATTACCTTCCACCACTTGAATATCAATAGTGTCTGAGAAAACACATGATCATGTACATATACTGTGCACATAAATGATGAATTATCATCACTTTTATTTTCATTCATGACTTTGGAAATCTCAAGTTTGAACATTTAGGAAACAAGCCTGGTTTATTCCACCGATGTTTGCATGTAATTCGTTTTATTATAAGTTCAATGATAGTTATTTATGAAAAGCGTGCATCAGGCTGCAGTGGGTTAGTTCCTCCACAAGAGGGCGGCCTCAGCTCTCTCTCATGTTCTACAGACTCTGGTTTTGGGTTCATATCATCTTCTCAAACACAACTCAACTGCACATCTTTACTTTCAATCATGTACATCCATTTGGGTACCATATCACTTCCACAAGACCTTTACATCATGCACTTTCTAAACGCTTTGACCAACTTCTGCAGGTCCATATTAAGATAAGATGGAGCTTTATTCATCCCCGTGGGGAAACTCAGTAGTTTAACAGCAACAAGGTAAAATTGATCAAAGATAACAATTAAAAATAACTATAAAATAAGAAATGAATTAAAATTAACATATATACATATTTGATCATGCGTACATATTATTGCACATACATGTGTGTGAACACCGTGTGTATTTTATGTGCAGTAATTGTGCCATTGTAGAACCTGTTTTATATATAATTGGTATACTATTTTTTGCATACTTTTATTATACATTAGTCCTTGGTTTTTCTCAGATAGATAGATGGAGAGACTTGTTTACAGTAGAGTAGTTATATTATTAAACCGCTGCTTAAAATGGACACTGGAATTCTTGAAGCTTTTAGTAAAAAAAAATAAGACAAAATTAACAAAGTAACCGCAGCTCCGTAATTGTTCCTGTATATCCACTCAAACGTAAATCAAAAATATGCCATCATTACTTTTAGAAATGATCATAAAAATTACATAAATTAATCTAAAGAGACCCTAGTATAACTGTTGAATAATCTGCTTTAAACACAAAAACACAAACAATTCAAGCGTACAGGAATATGTAATATAAATGTTGTATAATTATTTTTAAATTCAGTTCATTTTAAGCCTTTTGGTAATAACCTCGCTCAGGATCAGAATTTGGTTTATTGACAAGTAGGTTTACACATACATGCAATTTGCTCAGGTTGATTATGGATGGATACAAGGGGTGTAACGGTATCCGTATTCGTGCCGTACCGTCACGGTTTCGGACATCACGGTTCGGACGTCACGGTTCAGCACATGCAGTCACACGACGAATACGCCTTTTTTTTTTACGAGAGGCGAAGTCCCTCCCTTTCCGGTGACCACCATGGGACCTTATTTTGGAAAAATTATGTATTGTAGTCAATTGCGAGAGAAAACGTATCTTTCGATTCCGTTTTAATTGTGCCACGAATTCCACAAAAAATCATTTCCATGTCAAAAAAGTCAGTTTGTCGTAGAACTGTTGACTATGAAAAATACACAACTAGAATTACTACAAATCCCAGAGTTGCGTAAGTGATGTCATAAATGTTTTCCTCCACTAAATATAAGAGATAGCTAAGATAACTATAACAATATGCCTGTGTGCTTTGTACCAGGTTGTAATCATACCAGCAATGGGTCTCGTTCTTTCACTTCCCGTCTGATGAAAGGACCAGGAGTGGCTGGATCAAGTTTGCTACCTAGCTGGTAGCAAGCACGTTAGTTAGCATTACAGCCGGCTTAACCTTGTCATTTTTATTAGCCTTAACACGAAGTAACATTAAGTAACCCAAAATGTTAAACATTAAGAGTAGTAGTCAGTAGGGGTGTAACGGTATCCGTATTCGTCCCGTACCGTCACGGTTCAGACGTCACGGTTCGGCACATGCAGTCACACGGCGAATACGCCTTTTTTTACGAGTGGGAAAAAAGTCTGTCACTCAGGGCAGCATTACACTATATATAATCCAGGGGGCGGCATTGCGCCTAAAAGCCAGCCGCCCGTAAATAACAAATGAAGAACAAGAACAAAACACAACAAAACGAACACAAGGGGGAGGGCAATGAAAATACAAAATTCTATACTTAAATAAATGTTCATATTTACAGAGAAATGTGTGTCTTGTTATTTGTTAAAGTGGTTCTACTTCAGAGGGGATGAAGGCCAGTTTGGTGCTAAAATCAACATTCATTTTATGTTTCTGTAAAGAGACATTTTATACAGGTATCGACTCCCATTAAAGTCAGCGTTAATTATTTTCAATGTGTGTAGGCTGATTAAAACCATTAGGAACAGTAGGTAGTTTCAGGGAAGCTTCATAGAGACTTAACACAACATGACTACAGGCCTAGTTGAATACTCGATGCTGATTGGTCAATTTGGAACATTCTGTGGTCTGCTAGGTATATCACTAGTAGACCAGACGTCCTTGAGTATGTATTTTTTCCCGTCGTTTGCTGGGAACAGATCCTCTGACAATAATAGTTTGTGGGAGATTTTATCCTTTGCAACAAAAACTTATAACACACTGTAGGGAAGGCAAAACCCAAAAATCATAATAGGGTCTCTATGAAGTTTGTGATTTCAAAATGAGCTTGAAGCAAAAAACGCATTAAAGACAATCTAGGTACCATCACTAGTTACACTTAGATTTCATTGTGCTCCTTTGTTCCTGTAAACTGTTTCAGCAGACTGTCCAGTTATTATACCCAGCGACATCATACACTACCTACCATCTCAGATTTAAAAGGGTATCTGAGTTCTCTGAGAATAGCTGATCACATGAACTGCGTTTTTCCAAATAAAGTTTAATCAGAATGTATTTTTATTTCAAAAAAAGAAGATACAATTCAAAAACTTGTGTTTTTCATAAAATGCTGTTTTGCTAAATATTCATATAAACAAGGATAAGACAAATACTGTTGTCTCTGAAACAGACATTCAAAGTAAAGACTCTTGTATGTCGTACGTCGGATTTGACAGTCCTGAAGGCAGTTGATTTCAAGAGATCATTTGAATCATCGCAGTTGATTGGTTTCATGTTGTTTGTAACAATGTGACAGACATTTTTTTACAGAAAAGAAAATAATATTTTTTTAATAAAAATCTGGTATAACAATGTATAGAGGGGGCATCCCCCCAGAAGACACACATTTATCACATGAAATTATAGCGAACCCCGTGTGAAACAGCAAAGGGTTGTTCTACTCAGTGTGATTGACAGGAGAGACGATCAGAGTGGCAGAGTTTTTACCACCATCGTTGTTACAAGGACTAAAGTATGGGTAGAGTTTCTCTTTGAAGCAGCAGCCAGTGAAGGAGTAGATCAGAGCTGCAGCATCAACATCATAAAAGGAGACCAGACCCTCCTCATAATCCACAAACACCCCCACCTTCTGAGGCTGAGACTTCAGAGAGAGACAGACTGCAGGACCAGCAAGAGCTTGGTACTCATTTTCATTCCTCAACCATATCGTCCAGTAACCATCCTGAGGAGACAGTGAGATGTTTCCCTTCCTCTTGATCGACTCTCTGGCCACTCCTAAATCCCACTTAGTCTTCCCTTTAACCTGAACCTCATAATACAATCTTCCTGAAGAGAAACTCTGCTTTGCTAAAACACAAGAACAAGCATCAAATCTCTCTGGAATGTCTGGGAGATTCTTCTTCACATCACCATGTTTCACTTGTTTTCCATCATCAGACAGGATGAGGTTGGGATATGCTGTATCAGGATCAAGAGTCACCTCCACCTCATACTGCTGGACCCTCTTCAGCTCCACCTCAGAGAGCAGCTTCTTCATCTGTTTCCTGAGCGTCTCCTCCAGCTGAGTCACAGCTCTCCTCACAGTCCCCTCATATGAAGGTGGACGGACCCTGACTTCTGTCCAGTTCTTGGTGGGTGGAGCAGCGTTCAGGGACGTGAAGCTTTGGAGGAGGTGGAGCTGGTCTTCAGAGCGTGAGAGCTGCTCCACCTCAGAGCTTCTCTTCTTCAGCTCAGAGACTTCCTGTTCCAGCTCTTTGATGAAGCCTTCAGCCTGTTCCTCTGTCTCTCTCTGCTTCTCTTTGATGGTGTCGATGAGCTCGGCCTGGCTTCTCTCAACAGACTCCTTCAGAGCGGTGAAGACCTGAACACCATCTGCTATCTCTCTGTCTGCTCCTTCCTTACTGAGCTCCACTGAGCGGTTCATCTCCTGGATCTTCAATCGTCTCTTCTGGATCATCTGCTGAGTTTCAGCCTCTGTCTTCCCCAGCTCAGCCTTCTTTCCTTCATATCCTTCTTTCAGAGGAACAACATCATGTGTCTTGTGGTCTGAAACAGTGCAGAGCATGCAGACACACACCTGGTCGGTCTGACAGAACAGCTCCAGCAGTTTATCGTGCTTCACACACATCCTGCTTTCCAGGTTCTCCACAGGGTCGATCAGCTGATGTTTCTTCAGGCCTGCTCTTGTCAGGTGAGGCTCCAGGTGAGTCTCACAGTAGGACTCCAGACACACCAGGCAGGACTTCAGGGCCTTCAGTCTGGTTCCAGTGCAGGCGTCACAGGGAACTTCTACTGGTTTGACAACTTGTTGCTCTGAGCTGCTGCTGCTGGCTTTCTGTTGAGCTGACTGTCTGAACTGAGCAGCCATCTCAGAGATGAAAGTGTTGACCCGCAGCTCAGGCTTTATGTTGAACACCTCTTTACAGTTGGGACACTGACTCGGGACATTTCTATCCCAGTGTTGAGAGATGCAGGCTTTACAGAAGTTGTGTCCACATGGTGTGCTGACTGGATCAGTGAACACATCCAGACAGATGGAGCACAGAAACTGATCTTCAGTCAGCAGACAGCTGGCAGCAGACATGTCTACACTGAGGACGGAGCAAGTGAAAAACAAAACCATGGTTAGTCTTTTTAATGATTATTTGTTAAACTACAAAATATGTTGTGAATGCTCATTGTTTCAAAGCTGACAGTTGCAAACAAAAACAATCAAAGAGATCATCTTTAAAAGTATAATACATAATTATAATAAGACTTATGAAGCACAATTTACGAAGCTCTGTAGATGAGATGATCCACAAAACCACCCAAAATCAAAACATATTGAGTAACCCTTAAGCACCATATTAAGCGTGTGCGTCGTGTGTGTGAGTGCATGTGTGTGTTGTTATTAGGGTTGCCAGAAACTGACCATGATCAAAATCGATTATTCGGCAGCCCTGGCGAATAATAATCGATTATTCGACCGACCCCCCCCCCCCCTCCGCAGAAGAATTTTTTTTTTTTTTCTAAAATGCCTGCCATCACCTTTATTTGGAGATGCGCGATGCGCCACAATGTATTTATTGCAATGCTGCCATTATTAAATACAGGCTACAGCTTCTATTAATAATAGCAGTATTGCAATACATATTATTATAGCAATTTATTTACTGCAATGCTATTATTAAACCATGCTGTAGCCTGTATTATTAATAATAGCAGCATTGCAATAAATACATTGTGCGCGCATCGCGCATCTTCAAATAAAGGCAATGACAGGCACTTTAGAAAATAAACCACCATCATGTAGCCTGTATTAATAATAGCAGCATTGAAATACATGTCCTTCACTAGCATATTGGTGATGAGTGCAGTTATTTCACCTGCACGCATGTCATCACAACGACGTGGCCTCGAAGGAAAGTTGGTAATGGCCGGCTGTGCTGCGTCTTTCTCTGTAACCTCTTTGGCTTCGCACTCAAATGTGAACGCATTGTTGAGGTTGAGCTGTGATAGACCAACGTCTTTTCGCAGAGCTTGCATTTCACTTCCTTTGGACTTGTAAGTTCAAAGTAGTTCCACAAGGAACTCTTTTTACCTGCCGCTTTGCTCATCTTTAGTCGCACGTGTGAGGGAAAGGAGGGGGGGGGGCGGGGTCGGTGTGTAGCGTGCTGCAGCAGCAGTCTCCTCTGCACGCAGGCTTCCTCCAAGTTTACAGTAGAACAAACTGGTGGTGTGACCAATGGCCATTTACAATTATTAATACTATTACTGTTATTAGCATTAGTCTATATTTTGGTTGAAACTAAGCCAGAAAAAAAAAAAATTAAACATAAATAATAAAAAAAAATATATAAATAAAATCGATTTTTAAAAATAATATTCGATTATGGAGACTGAAACGAATAATCGAATAATCGAATAATCGCTGGCATCCCTAGTTGTTATGTCCGTTCGCGAAGGGAGGCATGTCGGTGAGTGGGAGGCGTCTCTTTTGTCATTGTTTTGTTTAAAATTGATATAATATGTTTCGTTTAATTTTGTATTGTTAATTCTTTATTCCACTTTTCAAGTATTTGTATTTCAATATCTGAACACTGCTTCTGTAACGAAATAATTTCCCAAATTTGGATAAATAAAGTCTATATTTATATAGATATAGACCATCCATTAATTGGTGTTAGTAGGAATTTTTGGAGCAAGTACATTTTTGGTGTCATGTTGAAATCTTGAATGTAATCTAATTAAATCCCTACTCATCCAGTAAACAGAAAATAATACCAATAATACCAATAATAAATATTATAATAACGTTGAATTAAACACAAATATTATAATTTACTGTGATAATAGACCTCTGTTAAACATTTGCCCTGAGAGGAACTTCCTGTCTGAGTAGAGCTGAGGGTTTGAGTTTACAACCGGATGTTGAAACACAGGAAATATCTTTTCAAAGACAGACAGCAGTAACTAGAGAGAAGTTGAGAGGAAAGGGTTATAAGTTCAAGGCTGCTGACCAAAGTGTATAACAGTTAAATAGGTTGTACAATCTAAATGTCGTGCCTTTACAGACTACACAAAAAGAGAACTCCCAAACAATCTGAGCTAGACTAGTTAGCAGTTAGCAGGGCTAACTGCTGTTCCGGTTCTTTGTCTCGTGTTTAGTGAGACGTTGTGTCTCTGTAGTGCACTCACCAGTGTTTGCAGAGGTTCTGCTGTGTTGTTGAGAAGAAGCTGCTGGATTCAGTTCTTTCTTCAGAGAAACAGAGACGCTGTCTGGATCGCAGCTCTGCTCTCACTAACTTTCACTTTCGTTTCTGTGAAGTTGAAGCTCTCCTGTTTCAGTGTTGCTCCTCCTCTCAGTGTAGCTCTGTGAGTGAGGGTGCGTTACTCTCTGGGGAGGACATTAACTCAGCTTTGTAACAAGAGGAGTTTTGACATTATGTTTACCATGTTTTTGTTATAAAGGAGAAAAAGTTAAGATGGAAAACTTTTGTCACAAATAGGCCTCACTGTGATTTTGAGGTTTTACAATAAAACACCTTTTTAAAATAACTAAACGCAGATAAATAGAGGTCAGTAAATTAAGTAAAAGTGTCTCAATCAGAGTAGCAGGTCTAAATTACCTTCCACCACTTGAATATCAATAGTGTCTGAGAAAACACAAGAAAATGTACATATACTGTGCACATAAATGATGAATTATTATCACTTTTATTTTCATTCATGACTTTGGAAATCTCAAGTTTGAACATTTAGGAAACAAGCCTGGTTTATTCCACCGATGTTTGCATGCAATTCGTTTTATTATAAGTTCAATGATAGTTATTTATGAAAAGCGTGCATCAGGCTGCAGTGGGTTAGTTCCTCCACAAGAGGGCGGCCTCAGCTCTCTCTCATGTTCTACAGACTCTGGTTTTGGGTTCATATCATCTTCTCAAACACAACTCAACTGCACATCTTTACTTTCAATCATGAACATCCATTTGGGTTCCATATCACTTCCACAAGACCTTTACATCATGCACTTTCTAAACGCTTTGACCAACTTCTGCAGGTCCATATTAAGATAAGATGGACCTTTATTCATCCCCGTGGGGAAACTCAGTAGTTTAACAGCAACAAGGTAATCAAAGATAACAATTCAAAATGATAAAATAACTATAAAATAAGAAATGAATTAAAATGAACATATATACATATTTGATCATGCGTACATATTATTGCACATACATGTGTGTGAACACCGTGTGTATTTTATGTGCAGTAATTGTGCCATTGTAGAACCTGTTTTATATATAATTGGTATACTATTTTTTGCATACTTTTATTATACATTAGTCCTTGGTTTTTCTCAGATAGATGGAGAGACTTGTTTACAGTAGAGTAGTTATATTATTAAACCGCTGCTTAAAATGGACACTGGAATTCTTGAAGCTTTTAGTAAAAAAAAATAAGACAAAATTAACAAAGTAACCGCAGCTCCGTAATTGTTCCTGTATATCCACTCAAACGTAAATCAAAAATATGCCATCATTACTTTTAGAAATGATCATAAAAATGACATTAGTTAATCTAAAGAAACCCTAGTATAACTGTTGAATAATCTGCTTTAAACACAAAAACACAAACAATTCAAGCGTACAGGAATATGTAATATAAATGTTGTGTAATTATTTTTAAATTCAGTTCATTTTAAGCCTTTTGGTAATAACCTCGCTCAGGATCAGAATTTGGTTTATTGACAAGTAGGTTTACACATACATGCAATTTGCTCAGGTTGATTATGGATGGATACAAGGGGTGTAACGGTATCCGTATTCGTGCCGTACCGTCACGGTTTCGGACATCACGGTTCGGACGTCACGGTTCAGCACATGCAGTCACACGACGAATACGCCTTTTTTTTTTACGAGAGGCGAAGTCCCTCCCTTTCCGGTGACCACCATGGGACCTTATTTTGGAAAAATTATGTATTGTAGTCAATTGCGAGAGAAAACGTATCTTTCGATCCCGTTTTAATTGTGCCACGAATTCCACAAAAAATAATTTCCATGTCAAAAAAGTCAGTTTGTCGTAGAACTGTTGACTATGAAAAATACACAACTAGAATTACTACAAATCCCAGAGTTGCGTAAGTGATGTCATAAATGTTTTCCTCCACTAAATATAAGAGATAGCTAAGATAACTATAACAATATGCCTGTGTGCTTTGTACCAGGTTGTAATCATACCAGCAATGGGTCTCGTTCTTTCACTTCCCCTCTGATGAAAGGACCAGGAGTGGCTGGATCAAGTTTGCTACCTAGCTGGTAGCAAGCACGTTAGTTAGCATTACAGCCGGCTTAACCTTGTCATTTTTATTAGCCTTAACACGAAGTAACATTAAGTAACCCAAAATGTTAAACATTAAGAGTAGTAGTCAGTAGGGGTGTAACGGTATCCGTATTCGTCCCGTACCGTCACGGTTCGGCACATGCAGTCACACGGCGAATACGCCTTTTTTTACGAGTGGGAAAAAAGTCTGTCACTCAGGGCAGCATTACACTATATATAATCCAGGGGGCGGCATTGCGCCTAAAAGCCAGCCGCCCGTAAATAACAAATGAAGAACAAGAACAAAACACAACAAAACGAACACAAGGGGGAGGGCAATGAAAATACAAAATTCTATACTTAAATAAATGTTCATATTTACAGAGAAATGTGTGTCTTGTTATTTGTTAAAGTGGTTCTACTTCAGAGGGGATGAAGGCCAGTTTGGTGCTAAAATCAACATTCATTTTATGTTTCTGTAAAGAGACATTTTATACAGGTATCGACTCCCATTAAAGTCAGCGTTAATTATTTTCAATGTGTGTAGGCTGATTAAAACCATTAGGAACAGTAGGTAGTTTCAGGGAAGCTTCATAGAGACTTAACACAACATGACTACAGGCCTAGTTGAATACTCGATGCTGATTGGTCAATTTGGAACATTCTGTGGTCTGCTAGGTATATCACTAGTAGACCAGACGTCCTTGAGTATGTATTTTTTCCCGTCGTTTGCTGGGAACAGATCCTCTGACAATAATAGTTTGTGGGAGATTTTATCCTTTGCAACAAAAACTTATAACACACTGTAGGGAAGGCAAAACCCAAAAATCATAATAGGGTCTCTATGAAGTTTGTGATTTCAAAATGAGCTTGAAGCAAAAAAACGCATTAAAGACAATCTAGGTACCATCACTAGTTACACTTAGATTTCATTGTGCTCCTTTGTTCCTGTAAACTGTTTCAGCAGACTGTCCAGTTATTATACCCAGCGACATCATACACTACCTACCATCTCAGATTTAAAAGGGTATCTGAGTTCTCTGAGAATAGCTGATCACATGAACTGCGTTTTTCCAAATAAAGTTTAATCAGAATGTATTTTTATTTCAAAAAAAGAAGATACAATTCAAAAACTTGTGTTTTTCATAAAATGCTGTTTTGCTAAATATTCATATAAACAAGGATAAGACAAATACTGTTGTCTCTGAAACAGACATTCAAAGTAAAGACTCTTGTATGTCGTACGTCGGATTTGACAGTCCTGAAGGCAGTTGATTTCAAGAGATCATTTGAATCATCGCAGTTGATTGGTTTCATGTTGTTTGTAACAATGTGACACAAAGACATTTTTTTACAGAAAAGAAAATAATATTTTTTTAATAAAAATCTGGTATAACAATGTATAGAGGGGGCATCCCCCCCAGAAGACACACATTTATCACATGAAATTATAGCGAACCCCGTGTGAAACAGCAAAGGGTTGTTCTACTCAGTGTGATTGACAGGAGAGACGATCAGAGGGGCAGAGTTTTTACCACCATCGTTGTTACAAGGACAAAAGAATGGGTAGAGTTTCTCTTTGAAGCAGCAGCCAGTGAAGGAGTAGATCAGAGCTGCAGCATCAACATCATAAAAGGAGACCAGACCCTCCTCATAATCCACAAACACCCCCACCTTCTCAGGCTGAGACTTCAGAGAGAGACGGACTGCAGGACCAGCAAGAGCTTTGTACTCATTTTCATTCCTCAACCATATCGTCCAGTAACCATCCTGAGGAGCCAGTGAGATGTTTCCCTTCCTCTTGATCGACTCTCTGGCCACTCCTAAATCCCACTTAGTCTTCCCTTTAACCTGAACCTCGTAATACAATCTTCCTGAAGAGAAACTCTGCTTTGCTAATACACAAGAACAAGCATCAAATCTCTCTGGATTGTCTGGGAGATTCTTCTTCACATCACCATCTTTCACTTGTTTTCCATCATCAGACAGGATGAGTTCAGGTTGTGCTGTATCAGGATCAAGAGTCACCTCCACCTCAGACTGCTGGACCCTCTTCAGCTCCACCTCAGAGAGCAGCTTCTTCATCTGTTCACTGAGCGTCTCCTCCAGCTGAGTCACAGCTCTCCTCACAGTCCCCTCATATGAAGGACGGACCCTGACTTCTGTCCAGTTCTTGGTGGGTGGAGCAGCGTTCAGGGACGTGAAGCTTTGGAGGAGGTGGAGCTGGTCTTCAGAGCGTGAGAGCTGCTCCACCTCAGAGCTTCTCTTCTTCAGCTCAGAGACTTCCTGTTCCAGCTCTTTGATGAAGCCTTCAGCCTGTTCCTCTGTCTCTCTCTGCTTCTCTTTGATGGTGTCGATGAGCTCGGCCTGGCTTCTCTCAACAGACTCCTTCAGAGCGGTGAAGACCTGAACACCATCTGCTATCTCTCTGTCTGCTCCTTCCTTACTGAGCTCCACTGAGCGGTTCATCTCCTGAATCTTCAGTCGTCTCTTCTGGATCATCTGCTGAGTTTCAGCCTCTGTCTTCCCCAGCTCTGCCTTCTTTCCTTCATATTCTTCTTTCAGAGGAACAACATCATGTGTCTTGTGGTCTGAAACAGTGCAGAGCATGCAGACACACACCTGGTCGGTCTTACAGAACTGCTCCAGCAGTTTATCGTGCTTCACACACATCCTGCCTTCCAGGTTCTCCTCAGGGTTGATCAGCTGATGTTTCTTCAGGCCTGCTCTTGTCAGGTGAGTCTCCAGGTGAGTCTCACAGTAGGACTCCAGACACACCAGGCAGGACTTCAGGGCCTTCAGTCTGGTTCCAGTGCAGACGTCACAGGGAACATCTACTGGTTTGACAACGTGTCGCTCTGAGCTGCTGCTGCTGCTGCTGCTGGCTTTCTGTTGAGCTGACTGTCTGAACTGAGCAGCCATCTCAGAGATGAAAGTGTTGATCCGAAGCTCAGGCTTTATGTTGAACACCTCTTTACAGTTGGGACACTGACTCGGGACATTTATATCCCAGTGTTGAGAGATGCAGGCTTTACAGAAGTTGTGTCCACATGGTGTGCTGACTGGATCAGTGAACACATCCAGACAGATGGAGCACAGAAACTGATCTTCAGTCAGCAGACAGCTGGCAGCAGACATGTCTACACTGAGGACGGAGCAAGTGAAAAAACAAAACCATGGTTAGTCTTTTTAATGATTATTTGTTAAACTACAAAATATGTTGTGAATGCTCATTGTTTCAAAGCTGACAGTTGCAAACAAAAACAATCAAAGAGATCATCTTTAAAAGTATAATACATCATTATAATAAGACTTATGGAGCACAATTTACGAAGCTCTGTAGATGAGATGATCCACAAAACCACCCAGAATCAAAACATATTGAGTAACCCTTAAGCACCATATTAAGCGTGTGCGTCGTGTGTGTGAGTGCATGTGTGTGTTGTTATGTCCGTTCGTGAAGGGAGGCATGGCAGTGAGTGGGAGGCGTCTCTTTTGTCATTGTTTTGTTTAAAATTGATATAATATGTTCCGTTTAATTTTGTATTGTTAATTCTTTATTCCACTTTTCAAGTATTTGTATTTCAATATCTGAACGCTGCTTCTGTAACGAAATAATTTCCCAAATTTGGATAAATAAAGTCTATATTTATATAGATATAGACCATCCATTAATTGGTGTTAGTAGTAATTTTTGGAGCAAGTACATTTTGGTGTCATGTTGAAATCTTGAATGTAATCTAATTAAATCCCTACTCATCCAGTAAACAGAAAATAATACCAATAATACCAATAATAAATATTATAATAACGCTGAATTAAACACAAATATTATAATTTACTGTGATAATAGACCTCTGTTAAACATTTGCCCTGAGAGGAACTTCCTGTCTGAGTAGAGCTGAGGGTTTGAGTTTACACCGGATGTTGAAACACAGGAAATATCTTTTCAAAGACAGACAGCAGTAACTAGAGAGAAGTTGAGAGGAAAGGGTTATAAGTTCAAGGCTGCTGACCAAAGTGTATAACAGTTAAATAGGTTGTACAATCTAAATGTCGTGCCTTTACAGACTACACAAAAAGAGAACTCCCAAACAATCTGAGCTAGGCTAGTTAGCTGTTAGCAGGGCTAACTGCTGTTCCGGTTCTTTGTCTCGTGTTTAGTGAGTCGTTGTGTCTCTGTAGTGCACTCACCAGTGTTTGCAGAGGTTCTGCTGTGTTGTTGAGAAGAAGCTGCTGGATTCAGTTCTTTCTTCAGAGAAACAGAGACGCTGTCTGGACCGCAGCTCTGCTCTCACTAACTTTCACTTTCGTTTCTGTGAAGTTGAAGCTCTCCTGTTTCAGTGTTGTTCCTCCTCTCAGTGTAGCTCTGTGAGTGAGGGTGTGTTACTCTCTGGGGAGGACATTAACTCAGCTTTGTAACAAGAGTTTTGACATTATGTTTACCATGTTTTTGTTATAAAGGAGAAAAAGTTAAGATGGAAAACTTTTGTCACAAATAGGCCTCACTGTTTTGTGACACTGTGAACCATCAGATCCTCCTTCGCACTCTCCAAGAACTTGGAGTTTCAGGCTCTGCACTTTCTCTCCTCACCTCATACCTCAAAGACCGTACCTACAGGGTAACTTGGAGAGGGTCCGAGTCCGACCCTTGTCAATTAACAACAGGGGTCCCTCAGGGCTCTGTTCTTGGTCCCCTCCTTTTCTCCCTGTACACAAACTCGCTCGGATCGGTCATTAGCCCGCATGGTTTTTCATACCACTGCTATGCTGACGACACCCAATTAATTCTGTCCTTTCCCCGCTCAGAGACCCAGGTCGTCGCACGCATCTCTGCTTGTCTAGCTGACATCTCTCAGTGGATGTCTGCTCATCACCTCAAGCTCAACCTTGACAAGACTGAACTGCTTTTCCTTCCGGGAAAAGATTGTCCCACTCTTGACCTGATAATCAACATCGGCACCTCTGTTGTTTCCCCGACTCAGACTGCAAGGAATCTGGGTGTGACCCTAGATAACAACCTGTCCTTCACTGCAAACATCGCTGCTACAACCCGTTGCTGCAGATATACGCTGTACAACATCAGGAAGATTCGTCCCCAGCTGACCCAGAAGGCCACCCAGGTTCTGGTCCAGGCTCTCGTCACCTCACGCCTAGACTATTGCAACTCCCTCCTGGCTGGTCTACCTGCATGTGCCATCCGACCTCTGCAGCTCATCCAGAATGCAGCGGCTCGTCTGGTCTTCAACCTTCCAACATTTTCCCACACCACTCCGCTCCTCCGCTCCCTCCACTGGCTCCCGGTAACTGCTAGAATCCACTTCAAGACACTAGTACTTGCATACCATGCCGCGAATGGATCTGGCCCTTCCTACATCCAGGACATGGTTAAACTGTACTCCCCAGCGCGTGCACTCCGCTCTGCATCAGCCAAACGACTTGCTGCAACCTCGCTGCGAGGTGGACCCAAGTTCCCATCAGCAAAAACACGTTTGTTTGCTATCCTGGCTCCAAGATGGTGGAATGAGCTCCCCATTGACATCAGGACGGCAGAAAGCCTGCACATCTTCCGGCGCAGACTGAAAACTAATCTCTTTCGACTCCACTTCGAGCGATAGAATTACTAACAAAGCACTTATATACTAATATAGGACTGGCTTATCTATAGCCAGCTGAGCAGCACTTGAAATGTTTGGCTCTATGATACCTGATGTACTTATATGATTCTGTTTTCTTCTGGGCTGTGTCTTCCTGGTCGTATGTACTTATTGTAAGTCGCTTTGGATAAAAGCGTCAGCTAAATGTAATGTAATGTAATTTTGAGGTTTTACAATAAAACACCTCTTTAAAATAACTAAACGCAGATAAATAGAGGTCAGTAAATTAAGTAAAAGTGTCTCAATCAGAGTAGCAGGTCTAAATTACCTTCCACCACTTGAATATCAATAGTGTCTGAGAAAACACATGATAATGTACATATACTGTGCACATAAATGATGAATTATTATCATTTTTATTTTCATTAATGGCTTTGGAAATCTCAAGTTTGAACATTTAGGAAACAAGCCTGGTTTATTCCACCGATGTTTGCATGTAATTCGTTTTATTATAAGTTCAATGATAGTTATTTATGAAAAGCGTGCATCAGGCTGCAGTGGGTTAGTTCCTCCACAAGAGGGCGGCCTCAGCTCTCTCTCATGTTCTACAGACTCTGGTTTTGGGTTCATATCATCTTCTCAAACACAACTCAACTGCACATCTTTACTTTCAATCATGTACATCCATTTGGGTACCATATCACTTCCACAAGACCTTTACATCATGCACTTTCTAAACGCTTTGACCAACTTCTGCAGGTCCATATTAAGATAAGACGGACCTTTATTCATCCCCGTGGGGAAACTCAGTAGTTTAACAGCAACAAGGTAAAATTGATCAAAGATAACAATTAAAAATGATAAAATAACTATAAAATAAGAAATGAATTAAAATGAACATATATACATATTTGATCATGCGTACATATTATTGCACATACATGTGTGTGAACACCGTGTGTATTTTATGTGCAGTAATTGTGCCATTGTAGAACTTGTTTTATATATAATTGGTATACTATTTTTTGCATACTTTTATTATACATTAGTCCTTGGTTTTTCTCAGATAGATGGATAGACTTGTTTACAGTAGAGTAGTTATATTATTAAACCGCTGCTTAAAATGGACACTGGAATTCTTGAAGCTTTTAGTAAAAAAAAATAAGACAAAATTAACAAAGTAACCGCATCTCCGTAATTGTTCCTGTATATCCACTCAAACGTAAATCAAAAATATGCCATCATTACTTTTAGAAATGATCATAAAAATGACATTAGTTAATCTAAAGAAACCCTAGTATAACTGTTGAATAATCTGCTTTAAACACAAAAACACAAACAATTCAAGCGTACAGGAATATGTAATATAAATGTTGTGTAATTATTTTTAAATTCAGTTAATTTTAAGCCTTTTGGTAATAACCTCGCTCAGGATCAGAATTTGGTTTATTGACAAGTAGGTTTACACATACATGCAATTTGCTCAGGTTGATTATGGATGGATACAAGGGGTGTAACGGTATCCGTATTCGTGCCGTACCGTCACGGTTTCGGACATCACGGTTCGGACGTCACGGTTCAGCACATGCAGTCACACGACGAATACGCCTTTTTTTTTTTACGAGAGGCGAAGTCCCTCCCTTTCCGGTGACCAACATGGGACCTTATTTTGGAAAAATTATGTATTGTAGTCAATTGCGAGAGAAAACGTATCTTTCGATCCCGTTTTAATTGTGCCACGAATTCCACAAAAAATCATTTCCATGTCAAAAAAGTCAGTTTGTCGTAGAACTGTTGACTATGAAAAATACACAACTAGAATTACTACAAATCCCAGAGTTGCGTAAGTGATGTCATAAATGTTTTCCTCCACTAAATATAAGAGATAGCTAAGATAACTATAACAATATGCCTGTGTGCTTTGTACCAGGTTGTAATCATACCAGCAATGGGTCTCGTTCTTTCACTTCCCGTCTGATGAAAGGACCAGGAGTGGCTGGATCAAGTTTGCTACCTAGCTGGTAGCAAGCACGTTAGTTAGCATTACAGCCGGCTTAACCTTGTCATTTTTATTAGCCTTAACACGAAGTAACATTAAGTAACCCAAAATGTTAAACATTAAGAGTAGTAGTCAGTAGGGGTGTAACGGTATCCGTATTCGTCCCGTACCGTCACGGTTCGGCACATGCAGTCACACGGCGAATACGCCTTTTTTTACGAGTGGGAAAAAAGTCTGTCACTCAGGGCAGCATTACACTATATATAATCCAGGGGGCGGCATTGCGCCTAAAAGCCAGCCGCCCGTAAATAACAAATGAAGAACAAGAACAAAACACAACAAAACGAACACAAGGGGGAGGGCAATGAAAATACAAAATTCTATACTTAAATAAATGTTAATATTTACAGAGAAATGTGTGTCTTGTTATTTGTTAAAGTGGTTCTACTTCAGAGGGGATGAAGTCCAGTTTGGTGCTAAAATCAACATTCATTTTATGTTTCTGTAAAGAGACATTTTATACAGGTATCGACTCCCATTAAAGTCAGCGTTAATTATTTTCAATGTGTGTAGGCTGATTAAAACCATTAGGAACAGTAGGTAGTTTCAGGGAAGCTTCATAGAGACTTAACACAACATGACGACAGGCCTAGTTGAATACTCGATGCTGATTGGTCAATTTGGAACATTCTGTGGTCTGCTAGGTTTATCACCAGTAGACCAGACGTACTTGAGTATGTATTTTTTCCCGTCGTTTGCTGGGAACAGATCCTCTGACATTAGTTTGTGGGAGATTTTATCCTTTGCAACAAAAACTTATAACACACTGCAGGGAAGGCAAAAATCATAATAGGGTCTCTATGAAGTTTGTGATTTCAAAATGAGCTTGAAGCAAAAAACGCGTTAAAGACAATCTAGGTACCATCACTAGTTACACTTAGATTTCATTGTGCTCCTTTGGTCCTGTAAACTGTTTCAGCAGACTGTCCAGTTATTATACCCAGCGACATCATCATACACTACCTACCATCTCAGATTTAAAAGGGTATCTGAGTTCTCTGAGAATAGCTGAACACATGAACTGCGTTTTTCCAAGTAAAGTTTAATCAGAATGTATTTTTATTTCAAAAAAAGAAGATACAATACAAAAACTTGTGTTTTTCATAAAATGCTGTTTTGCTAAATATTCATATAAACAAGGATAAGACAAATACTGTTGTCTCTGAAACAGACATTCAAAGTAAAGACGCTTGTATGTCGTACGTCGGATTTGACAGTCCTGAAGGCAGTTGATTTCAAGAGATCATTTGAATCATCGCAGTTGATTGGTTTCATGTTGTTTGTAACAATGTGACACAAAGACATTTTTTTACAGAAAAGAAAATAATATTTTTTAATAAAAATCTGGTATAACAATGTATAGAGGGGGCATCCCCCCCAGAAGACACACATTTATCACATGAAATTATAGCGAACCCCGTGTGAAACAGCAAAGGGTTGTTCTACTCAGTGTGATTGACAGGAGAGACGATCAGAGGGGCAGAGTTTTTACCACCATCGTTGTTACAAGGACAAAAGAATGGTAGAGTTTCTCTTTGAAGCAGCAGCCAGTGAAGGAGTAGATCAGAGCTGCAGCATCAACATCATAAAAGGAGACCAGACCCTCCTCATAATCCACAAACACCCCCCACCTTCTCAGGCTGAGACTTCAGAGAGAGACAGACTGCAGGACCAGCAAGAGCTTGGTACTCATTTTCATTCCTCAACCATATCGTCCAGTAACCATCCTGAGGAGACAGTGAGATGTTTCCCTTCCTCTTGATCGACTCTCTGGCCACTCCTAAATCCCACTTAGTCTTCCCTTTAACCTGAACCTCATAATACAATCTTCCTGAAGAGAAACTCTGCTTTGCTAAAACACAAGAACAAGCATCAAATCTCTCTGGAATGTCTGGGAGATTCTTCTTCACATCACCATGTTTCACTTGTTTTCCATCATCAGACAGGATGAGGTTGGGATATGCTGTATCAGGATCAAGAGTCACCTCCACCTCATACTGCTGGACCCTCTTCAGCTCCAACTCAGAGAGCAGCTTCTTCATCTGTTTACTGAGCGTCTCCTCCAACTGAGTCACAGCTCTCCTCACAGTCCCCTCATATGAAGGTGGACGGACCCTGACTTCTGTCCAGTTCTTGGTGGGTGGAGCAGCGTTCAGGGACGTGAAGCTTTGGAGGAGGTGGAGCTGGTCTTCAGAGCGTGAGAGCTGCTCCACCTCAGAGCTTCTCTTCTTCAGCTCAGAGACTTCCTGTTCCAGCTCTTTGATGAAGCCTTCAGCCTGTTCCTCTGTCTCTCTCTGCTTCTCTTTGATGGTGTCGATGAGCTCGGCCTGGCTTCTCTCAACAGACTCCTTCAGAGCGGTGAAGACCTGAACACCATCTGCTATCTCTCTGTCTGCTCCTTCCTTACTGAGCTCCACTGAGCGGTTCATCTCCTGGATCTTCAATCGTCTCTTCTGGATCATCTGCTGAGTTTCAGCCTCTGTCTTCCCCAGCTCAGCCTTCTTTCCTTCATATCCTTCTTTCAGAGGAACAACATCATGTGTCTTGTGGTCTGAAACAGTGCAGAGCATGCAGACACACACCTGGTCGGTCTGACAGAACAGCTCCAGCAGTTTATCGTGCTTCACACACATCCTGCTTTCCAGGTTCTCCACAGGGTCGATCAGCTGATGTTTCTTCAGGCCTGCTCTTGTCAGGTGAGGCTCCAGGTGAGTCTCACAGTAGGACTCCAGACACACCAGGCAGGACTTCAGGGCCTTCAGTCTGGTTCCAGTGCAGACGTCACAGGGAACATCTACTGGTTTGACAACGTGTCGCTCTGAGCTGCTGCTGCTGGCTTTCTGTTGAGCTGACTGTCTGAACTGAGCAGCCATCTCAGAGATGAAAGTGTTGACCCGCAGCTCAGGCTTTATGTTGAACACCTCTTTACAGTTGGGACACTGACTCGGGACATTTCTATCCCAGTGTTCAGAGATGCAGGCTTTACAGAAGTTGTGTCCACATGGTGTGCTGACTGGATCAGTGAACACATCCAGACAGATGGAGCACAGAAACTGATCTTCAGTCAGCAGACAGCTGGCAGCAGACATGTCTACACTGAGGACGGAGCAAGTGAAAAACAAAACCATGGTTAGTCTTTTTAATGATTATTTGTTAAACTACAAAATATGTTGTGAATGCTCATTGTTTCAAAGCTGACAGTTGCAAACAAAAACAATCAAAGAGATCATCTTTAAAAGTATAATACATAATTATAATAAGACTTATGAAGCACAATTTACGAAGCTCTGTAGATGAGATGATCCACAAAACCACCCAAAATCAAAACATATTGAGTAACCCTTAAGCACCATATTAAGCGTGTGCGTCGTGTGTGTGAGTGCATGTGTGTGTTGTTATGTCCGTTCGCGAAGGGAGGCATGTCGGTGAGTGGGAGGCGTCTCTTTTGTCATTGTTTTGTTTAAAATTGATATAATATGTTTCGTTTAATTTTGTATTGTTAATTCTTTATTCCACTTTTCAAGTATTTGTATTTCAATATCTGAACACTGCTTCTGTAACGAAATAATTTCCCAAATTTGGATAAATAAAGTCTATATTTATATAGATATAGACCATCCATTAATTGGTGTTAGTAGTAATTTTTGGAGCAAGTACATTTTTGGTGTCATGTTGAAATCTTGAATGTAATCTAATTAAATCCCTACTCATCCAGTAAACAGAAAATAATACCAATAATACCAATAATAAATATTATAATAACGCTGAATTAAACACAAATATTATAATTTACTGTGATAATAGACCTCTGTTAAACATTTGCCCTGAGAGGAACTTCCTGTCTGAGTAGAGCTGAGGGTTTGAGTTTACACCGGATGTTGAAACACAGGAAATATCTTTTCAAAGACAGACAGCAGTAACTAGAGAGAAGTTGAGAGGAAAGGGTTATAAGTTCAAGGCTGCTGACCAAAGTGTATAACAGTTAAATAGGTTGTACAATCTAAATGTCGTGCCTTTACAGACTACACAAAAAGAGAACTCCCAAACAATCTGAGCTAGGCTAGTTAGCTGTTAGCAGGCCTGGGCTAACTGCTGTTCCTGTTCTTGTCTCGTGTTGAGTGAGGCGTTGTGTCTCTGTAGTGCACTCACCAGTGTTTGCAGAGGTTCTGCTGTGTTGTTGAGAAGAAGCTGCTGGATTCAGTTCTTCAGAGAAACAGAGACGCTGTCTGGACCGCAGCTCTGCTCTCACTAACTTTCTGTTTCTGTGAAGTTGAAGCTCTCCTGTTTCAGTGTTGCTCCTCCTCTCAGTGTAGCTCTGTGAGTGAGGGTGCGTCGCTCTCTGGGGAGGACCTTAACTCAGCTTTGTAACAAGAGGAGTTTTGACATTATGTTTACCATGTTTTTGTTATAAAGGAGAAAAAGTTAAGATGGAAAACTTTTGTCACAAATAGGCCTCACTGTGATTTTGAGGTTTTACAATAAAACACCTTTTTAAAATAACTAAACGCAGATAAATAGAGGTCAGTAAATTAAGTAAAAGTGTCTCAATCAGAGTAGCAGGTCTAAATTACCTTCCACCACTTGAATATCAATAGTGTCTGAGAAAACACATGATCATGTACATATACTGTGCACATAAATGATGAATTATCATCACTTTTATTTTCATTCATGACTTTGGAAATCTCAAGTTTGAACATTTAGGAAACAAGCCTGGTTTATTCCACCGATGTTTGCATGTAATTCGTTTTATTATAAGTTCAATGATAGTTATTTATGAAAAGCGTGCATCAGGCTGCAGTGGGTTAGTTCCTCCACAAGAGGGCGGCCTCAGCTCTCTCTCATGTTCTACAGACTCTGGTTTTGGGTTCATATCATCTTCTCAAACACAACTCAACTGCACATCTTTACTTTCAATCATGTACATCCATTTGGGTACCATATCACTTCCACAAGACCTTTACATCATGCACTTTCTAAACGCTTTGACCAACTTCTGCAGGTCCATATTAAGATAAGATGGAGCTTTATTCATCCCCGTGGGGAAACTCAGTAGTTTAACAGCAACAAGGTAAAATTGATCAAAGATAACAATTAAAAATAACTATAAAATAAGAAATGAATTAAAATTAACATATATACATATTTGATCATGCGTACATATTATTGCACATACATGTGTGTGAACACCGTGTGTATTTTATATGCAGTAATTGTGCCATTGTAGAACTTGTTTTATATATAATTGGTATACTATTTTTTGCATACTTTTATTATACATTAGTCCTTGGTTTTTCTCAGATAGATAGATGGAGAGACTTGTTTACAGTAGAGTAGTTATATTATTAAACCGCTGCTTAAAATGGACACTGGAATTCTTGAAGCTTTTAGTAAAAAAAAATAAGACAAAATTAACAAAGTAACCGCAGCTCCGTAATTGTTCCTGTATATCCACTCAAACGTAAATCAAAAATATGCCATCATTACTTTTAGAAATGATCATAAAAATTACATAAATTAATCTAAAGAGACCCTAGTATAACTGTTGAATAATCTGCTTTAAACACAAAAACACAAACAATTCAAGCGTACAGGAATATGTAATATAAATGTTGTGTAATTATTTTTAAATTCAGTTAATTTTAAGCCTTTTGGTAATAACCTCGCTCAGGATCAGAATTTGGTTTATTGACAAGTAGGTTTACACATACATGCAATTTGCTCAGGTTGATTATGGATGGATACAAGGGGTGTAACGGTATCCGTATTCGTGCCGTACCGTCACGGTTTCGGACATCACGGTTCGGACGTCACGGTTCAGCACATGCAGTCACACGACGAATACGCCTTTTTTTTTTACGAGAGGCGAAGTCCCTCCCTTTCCGGTGACCACCATGGGACCTTATTTTGGAAAAATTATGTATTGTAGTCAATTGCGAGAGAAAACGTATCCTTGGATCCCGTTTTAATTGTGCCACGAATTCCACAAAAAATCATTTCCATGTCAAAAAAGTCAGTTTGTCGTAGAACTGTTGACTATGAAAAATACACAACTAGAATTACTACAAATCCCAGAGTTGCGTAAGTGATGTCATAAATGTTTTCCTCCACTAAATATAAGAGATAGCTAAGATAACTATAACAATATGCCTGTGTGCTTTGTACCAGGTTGTAATCATACCAGCAATGGGTCTCGTTCTTTCACTTCCCGTCTGATGAAAGGACCAGGAGTGGCTGGATCAAGTTTGCTACCTAGCTGGTAGCAAGCACGTTAGTTAGCATTACAGCCGGCTTAACCTTGTCATTTTTATTAGCCTTAACACGAAGTAACATTAAGTAACCCAAAATGTTAAACATTAAGAGTAGTAGTCAGTAGGGGTGTAACGGTATCCGTATTCGTCCCGTACCGTCACGGTTCGGCACATGCAGTCACACGGCGAATACGCCTTTTTTTACGAGTGGGAAAAAAGTCTGTCACTCAGGGCAGCATTACACTATATATAATCCAGGGGGCGGCATTGCGCCTAAAAGCCAGCCGCCCGTAAATAACAAATGAAGAACAAGAACAAAACACAACAAAACGAACACAAGGGGGAGGGCAATGAAAATACAAAATTCTATACTTAAATAAATGTTAATATTTACAGAGAAATGTGTGTCTTGTTATTTGTTAAAGTGGTTCTACTTCAGAGGGGATGAAGTCCAGTTTGGTGCTAAAATCAACATTCATTTTATGTTTCTGTAAAGAGACATTTTATACAGGTATCGACTCCCATTAAAGTCAGCGTTAATTATTTTCAATGTGTGTAGGCTGATTAAAACCATTAGGAACAGTAGGTAGTTTCAGGGAAGCTTCATAGAGACTTAACACAACATGACGACAGGCCTAGTTGAATACTCGATGCTGATTGGTCAATTTGGAACATTCTGTGGTCTGCTAGGTTTATCACCAGTAGACCAGACGTACTTGAGTATGTATTTTTTCCCGTCGTTGCTGGGAACAGATCCTCTGACATTAGTTTGTGGGAGATTTTATCCTTTGCAACAAAAACTTATAACACACTGCAGGGAAGGCAAAAATCATAATAGGGTCTCTATGAAGTTTGTGATTTCAAAATGAGCTTGAAGCAAAAAACGCGTTAAAGACAATCTAGGTACCATCACTAGTTACACTTAGATTTCATTGTGCTCCTTTGGTCCTGTAAACTGTTTCAGCAGACTGTCCAGTTATTATACCCAGCGACATCATCATACACTACCTACCATCTCAGATTTAAAAGGGTATCTGAGTTCTCTGAGAATAGCTGAACACATGAACTGCGTTTTTCCAAGTAAAGTTTAATCAGAATGTATTTTATTTCAAAAAAAGAAGATACAATACAAAAACTTGTGTTTTTCATAAAATGCTGTTTTGCTAAATATTCATATAAACAAGGATAAGACAAATACTGTTGTCTCTGAAACAGACATTCAAAGTAAAGACGCTTGTATGTCGTACGTCGGATTTGACAGTCCTGAAGGCAGTTGATTTCAAGAGATCATTTGAATCATCGCAGTTGATTGGTTTCATGTTGTTTGTAACAATGTGACACAAAGACATTTTTTTACAGAAAAGAAAATAATATTTTTTTAATAAAAATCTGGTATAACAATGTATAGAGGGGGCATCCCCCCCAGAAGACACACATTTATCACATGAAATTATAGCGAACCCCGTGTGAAACAGCAAAGGGTTGTTCTACTCAGTGTGATTGACAGGAGAGACGATCAGAGGGGCAGAGTTTTTACCACCATCGTTGTTACAAGGACAAAAGAATGGGTAGAGTTTCTCTTTGAAGCAGCAGCCAGTGAAGGAGTAGATCAGAGCTGCAGCATCAACATCATAAAAGGAGACCAGACCCTCCTCATAATCCACAAACACCCCCACCTTCTCAGGCTGAGACTTCAGAGAGAGACGGACTGCAGGACCAGCAAGAGCTTTGTACTCATTTTCATTCCTCAACCATATCGTCCAGTAACCATCCTGAGGAGCCAGTGAGATGTTTCCCTTCCTCTTGATCGACTCTCTGGCCACTCCTAAATCCCACTTAGTCTTCCCTTTAACCTGAACCTCGTAATACAATCTTCCTGAAGAGAAACTCTGCTTTGCTAATACACAAGAACAAGCATCAAATCTCTCTGGATTGTCTGGGAGATTCTTCTTCACATCACCATCTTTCACTTGTTTTCCATCATCAGACAGGATGAGTTCAGGTTGTGCTGTATCAGGATCAAGAGTCACCTCCACCTCAGACTGCTGGACCCTCTTCAGCTCCACCTCAGAGAGCAGCTTCTTCATCTGTTCACTGAGCGTCTCCTCCAGCTGAGTCACAGCTCTCCTCACAGTCCCCTCATATGAAGGACGGACCCTGACTTCTGTCCAGTTCTTGGTGGGTGGAGCAGCGTTCAGGGACGTGAAGCTTTGGAGGAGGTGGAGCTGGTCTTCAGAGCGTGAGAGCTGCTCCACCTCAGAGCTTCTCTTCTTCAGCTCAGAGACTTCCTGTTCCAGCTCTTTGATGAAGCCTTCAGCCTGTTCCTCTGTCTCTCTCTGCTTCTCTTTGATGGTGTCGATGAGCTCGGCCTGGCTTCTCTCAACAGACTCCTTCAGAGCGGTGAAGACCTGAACACCATCTGCTATCTCTCTGTCTGCTCCTTCCTTACTGAGCTCCACTGAGCGGTTCATCTCCTGAATCTTCAGTCGTCTCTTCTGGATCATCTGCTGAATTTCAGCCTCTGTCTTCCCCAGCTCTGCCTTCTTTCCTTCATATTCTTCTTTCAGAGGAACAACATCATGTGTCTTGTGGTCTGAAACAGTGCAGAGCATGCAGACACACACCTGGTCGGTCTTACAGAACTGCTCCAGCAGTTTATCGTGCTTCACACACATCCTGCCTTCCAGGTTCTCCTCAGGGTTGATCAGCTGATGTTTCTTCAGGCCTGCTCTTGTCAGGTGAGTCTCCAGGTGAGTCTCACAGTAGGACTCCAGACACACCAGGCAGGACTTCAGGGCCTTCAGTCTGGTTCCAGTGCAGACGTCACAGGGAACATCTACTGGTTTGACAACGTGTCGCTCTGAGCTGCTGCTGCTGCTGCTGCTGGCTTTCTGTTGAGCTGACTGTCTGAACTGAGCAGCCATCTCAGAGATGAAAGTGTTGATCCGAAGCTCAGGCTTTATGTTGAACACCTCTTTACAGTTGGGACACTGACTCGGGACATTTATATCCCAGTGTTGAGAGATGCAGGCTTTACAGAAGTTGTGTCCACATGGTGTGCTGACTGGATCAGTGAACACATCCAGACAGATGGAGCACAGAAACTGATCTTCAGTCAGCAGACAGCTGGCAGCAGACATGTCTACACTGAGGACGGAGCAAGTGAAAAAAACAAAACCATGGTTAGTCTTTTTAATGATTATTTGTTAAACTACAAAATATGTTGTGAATGCTCATTGTTTCAAAGCTGACAGTTGCAAACAAAAACAATCAAAGAGATCATCTTTAAAAGTATAATACATCATTATAATAAGACTTATGGAGCACAATTTACGAAGCTCTGTAGATGAGATGATCCACAAAACCACCCAGAATCAAAACATATTGAGTAACCCTTAAGCACCATATTAAGCGTGTGCGTCGTGTGTGTGAGTGCATGTGTGTGTTGTTATGTCCGTTCGTGAAGGGAGGCATGGCGGTGAGTGGGAGGCGTCTCTTTTGTCATTGTTTTGTTTAAAATTGATATATGTTTAGTTTAATTTTGTATTGTTAATTCTTTATTCCACTTTTCAAGTATTTGTATTTCAATATCTGAACACTGCTTCTGTAACGAAATAATTTCCCAAATTTGGATAAATAAAGTCTATATTTATATAGATATAGACCATCCATTAATTGGTGTTAGTAGTAATTTTTGGAGCAAGTACATTTTTGGTGTCATGTTGAAATCTTGAATGTAATCTAATTAAATCCCTACTCATCCAGTAAACAGAAAATAATACCAATAATACCAATAATAAATATTATAATAACGTTGAATTAAACACAAATATTATAATTTACTGTGATAATAGACCTCTGTTAAACATTTGCCCTGAGAGGAACTTCCTGTCTGAGTAGAGCTGAGGGTTTGAGTTTACACCGGATGTTGAAACACAGGAAATATCTTTTCAAAGACAGACAGCAGTAACTAGAGAGAAGTTGAGAGGAAAGGGTTATAAGTTCAAGGCTGCTGACCAAAGTGTATAACAGTTAAATAGGTTGTACAATCTAAATGTCGTGCCTTTACAGACTACACAAAAAGAGAACTCCCAAACAATCTGAGCTAGGCTAGTTAGCAGTTAGCAGGGCTAACTGCTGTTCCGGTTCTTTGTCTCGTGTTTAGTGAGACGTTGTGTCTCTGTAGTGCACTCACCAGTGTTTGCAGAGGTTCTGCTGTGTTGTTGAGAAGAAGCTGCTGGATTCAGTTCTTTCTTCAGAGAAACAGAGACGCTGTCTGGACCGCAGCTCTGCTCTCACTAACTTTCACTTTCGTTTCTGTGAAGTTGAAGCTCTCCTGTTTCAGTGTTGCTCCTCCTCTCAGTGTAGCTCTGTGAGTGAGGGTGTGTTACTCTCTGGGGAGGACATTAACTCAGCTTTGTAACAAGAGTTTTGACATTATGTTTACCATGTTTTTGTTATAAAGGAGAAAAAGTTAAGATGGAAAACTTTTGTCACAAATAGGCCTCACTGTTTTGTGACACTGTGAACCATCAGATCCTCCTTCGCACTCTCCAAGAACTTGGAGTTTCAGGCTCTGCACTTTCCCTCCTCACCTCATACCTCAAAGACCGTACCTACAGGGTAACTTGGTGAGGGTCCGAGTCCGACCCTTGTCAATTAACTACAGGGGTCCCTCAGGGCTCTGTTCTTGGTCCCCTCCTTTTCTCCCTGTACACAAACTCGCTCGGATCGGTCATTAGCCCGCATGGTTTTTCATACCACTGCTACGCTGACGACACCCAATTAATTCTGTCCTTTCCCCGCTCAGAGACCCAGGTCGTCGCACGCATCTCTGCTTGTCTAGCTGACATCTCTCAGTGGATGTCTGCTCATCACCTCAAGCTCAACCTTGACAAGACTGAACTGCTTTTCCTTCCGGGAAAAGATTGTCCCACTCTTGACCTAACAATCAACATCGGCCCCTCTGTTGTTTCCCCGACTCAGACTGCAAGGAATCTGGGTGTGACCCTAGATAACAACCTGTCCTTCACTGCAAACATCGCTGCTACAACCCGTTGCTGCAGATATACGCTGTACAACATCAGGAAGATTCGTCCCCAGCTGACCCAGAAGGCCACCCAGGTTCTGGTCCAGGCTCTCGTCACCTCACGCCTAGACTATTGCAACTCCCTCCTGGCTGGTCTACCTGCATGTGCCATCCGACCTCTGCAGCTCATCCAGAATGCAGCGGCTCGTCTGGTCTTCAACCTTCCAACATTTTCCCACACCACTCCGCTCCTCCGCTCCCTCCACTGGCTCCCGGTAACTGCTAGAATCCACTTCAAGACACTAGTACTTGCATACCATGCCGCGAATGGATCTGGCCCTTCCTACATCCAGGACATGGTTAAACTGTACTCCCCAGCGCGTGCACTCCGCTCTGCATCAGCCAAACGACTTGCTGCAACCTCGCTGCGAGGTGGACCCAAGTTCCCATCAGCAAAAACACGTGGGTTTGCTATCCTGGCTCCAAGATGGTGGAATTAGCTCCCCATTGACATCAGGACAGCAGAAAGCCTGCACATCTTCCGGCGCAGACTGAAAACTAATCTCTTTCGACTCCACTTCGAGCGATAGAATTACTAACAAAGCACTTATATACTAATATAGGACTGGCTTATCTATAGCCAGCTGAGTAGCACTTGAAATGTTTGGCTCTATGATACCTGATGTACTTATATGATTCTGTTTTCTTCTGGGCTGTGTCTTCCTGGTCGTATGTACTTATTGTAAGTCGCTTTGGATAAAAGCGTCAGCTAAATGTAATGTAATGTAATTTTGAGGTTTTACAATAAAACACCTCTTTAAAATAACTAAACGCAGATAAATAGAGGTCAGTAAATTAAGTAAAAGTGTCTCAATCAGAGTAGCAGGTCTAAATTACCTTCCACCACTTGAATATCAATAGTGTCTGAGAAAACACATGATAATGTACATATACTGTGCACATAAATGATGAATTATTATCACTTTTATTTTCATTAATGACTTTGGAAATCTCAAGTTTGAACATTTAGGAAACAAGCCTGGTTTATTCCACCGATGTTTGCATGCAATTCGTTTTATTATAAGTTCAATGATACAGTTATTTATGAAAATTGTGCATCAGGCTGCAGTGGGTTAGTTCCTCCACAAGAGGGCGGCCTCAGCTCTCTCTCATGTTCTACAGACTCTGGTTTTGGGTTCATATCATCTTCTCAAACACAACTCAACTGCACATCTTTACTTTCAATCATGTACATCCATTTGGGTACCATATCACTTCCACAAGACCTTTACATCATGCACTTTCTAAACGCTTTGACCAACTTCTGCAGGTCCATATTAAGATAAGATGGACCTTTATTCATCCCCGTGGGGAAACTCAGTAGTTTAACAGCAACAAGGTAAAATTGATCAAAGATAACAATTAAAAATGATAAAATAACTATTAGATAAAAGGAAATGAATTAAAATGAACATATATACATATTTGATCATGCGTACATATTATTGCACATACATGTGTGTGAACACCGTGTGTATTTTATGTGCAGTAATTGTGCCATTGTAGAACCTGTTTTATATATAATTGGTATACTATTTTTTGCATACTTTTATTATACATTAGTCCTTGGTTTTTCTCAGATAGATAGATGGAGAGACTTGTTTACAGTAGAGTAGTTATATTATTAAACCGCTGCTTAAAATGGACACTGGAATTCTTGAAGCTTTTAGTAAAAAAGAATAAGACAAAATTAACAAAGTAACCGCAGCTCCGTAATTGTTCCTGTATATCCACTCAAACGTAAATCAAAAATATGCCATCATTACTTTTAGAAATGATCATAAAAATGACATTAGTTAATCTAAAGAAACCCTAGTATAACTGTTGAATAATCTGCTTTAAACACAAAAACACAAACAATTCAAGCGTACAGGAATATGTAATATAAATGTTGTATAATTATTTTTAAATTCAGTTCATTTTAAGCCTTTTGGTAATTAATTCTCTCTCTCTCTCTCTCTCTCTCTCTCTCTCTCTCTCTCTCTCTCTCTCTCTCTCTCTCTCTCTCTCTCTCTCTCTCTCATACTCTCTCTCACACAGACACACACACACACACACACACACACACACCGATGATGATGAATGATCAAGAGAAGAGAGAGTAATGTAACCTCCTAATTTAATGTATAACTCCTATGAAAATGTTGAAAAAGTGCTCAAATTTCACATGTGTGCTTACAGTCCAGCCGTGAAGACATCTACGGGACAGTTTTGAGATTTCTTCAAATGCTGTTGCCATGGCAACACAATGCTCACCATGAAACACGGTTTTCTCATAACTTCAGTGAAAATGCTCGAAATAGCCCAAAAGGTTTGGTAACGATGCAGCCATCAACACATCTAAGCGTATTATGGGGTGTCATCAAATGCCATTGCCATGGCGACAGATAATTCACCATCAAGTTAGTTCAAAAGTTTGCAGTTCAAATATTCTGCTGCTTTTCTCATCTTAATACAAATTCATTCACTACGACTTACATCTGATATTTAACTCCTTCAGCCTATTTTCAGCTGCAGAAACCATTCAACTATTACATTATTCAGTTATTTCAGGACATCAAGGCTATACATGTTGTTGTTTATACCTTTTTTTAAACCTTTTCTTTGAAATATTAAGCTTTTCTGCTTTTTTTTTAGCTAAAAGCAGCTACCATTCAGCTAATACAGTGTCACATACTGTATGCAGAAGTATTATTACATAATATCTTTGTACATCCTGCACTAAACTGTTTTATTGTAGAGATCACTTATATTATCTTCTTGATTTTTTATATTCTATATTTCTATCACAGACCTTCTACTTTCCCTCTATGAAAGTATGCACTCTTAATATTTTTTTAATCAAATATAACACATAAAAACAATAATTCAATAACGTGCTTTAACCACTAGGCGGTGCACACAAGGTACACACAGCCATAATAACTTTGTATTATTAGTGTAGGACACTTATGTATGTACAACATCTGAAGATGTGTAGTTTTGTTCATGCTACATAATTTTACAGCATATTGCTTTACTATTTCAGACTCAGTATTTACATTCTTATATTCAAAGAAAATCAGTAATATCTTTAAAAACTACAAGTCCTTTTATATCAGCTGTGCACCGTTATGGTGTAAATATAACCCATCTATGATTTAGATCAAATGTAAAAGTCAGCCGAATTAGTGTTGATACTGCAAGGAGACGTATTGTGTGAAGAGAAATTGAAGATGTTGTTTAATTGTTGATATATTTATGATCCAAGTCAAGTATTCAGTTTCGGCGGCATTACTTCAGTTTTTCCAAAGGTCTTCTCATCAGGGCTCTATAAATAAAGAACTACGGCAGATCTGTAATATGTGATGACTTTCAAAGAGAAAAGCAAGAGCACTTGGAATTAAGTATTATTTTATTCTTTTAAAATGTTTTCCGGATTTCATATCATATAAACACCAAATCCCAGCATGCATTGCGGCTAAAACATCCAATCAGCGAGCTTAAAGCATAGCTGAGGATCTTGGGTAATCGCTCGAAATGCCTACGTGTGTTTCCGGTTATTTTTATTTTGAAATTCAGTTCCTGACGGACGCCAAAAAATCCCGAGATTATGGAATTAACCAATAAATAAAAGCAAGGATAATTGTGTGTTATTGGTGAGTAAATAACCGTGTGTTATTTTGAAAAGAATAACAAATTAGAAGGAAAAAAAGATTTAAAAGATACAGATTTCAGTATCCTGAGGCTCTGAGCCATTTCTTTTCCTCACAGACGGCAACAAAAGTCCGAAATTATACGATTTAAAATAAAAGCAATAATTGTGGCTTGATATTGAGTAAGAACATGTTTTTATGAACCACACAGCTTCCGGTGTTGTATTAAATAATGCCCCCCTTGTCATGGGAACGCGCATTTCTAAATGACACCTTAAAACGACGTTTAAAACGAAAAGTAAGCTTTCAGGGTTTTTATTAATGGTAATTTTCAGACTATGAGTTGTTTAGTGGAAGATCATATAGTCTTGATTCTTCTGGTTTAACTTTTCACCCCGTATTTGATGGTAGTGGTGTCGAAATTCATTCGTCACTTCCTTTTCAGTTTTTATTTTTTTATTATTATTGTTACGTCCTGTCTGTATAAACGTGCTTTAAAATGTATTGTTTAATTTTACATAGCTGTCATCTAATAATCTAAATATATGTTGACAAATGTTACATAGTCTTTGTCAGCATATTTTTGTCACGCTGTGCACCCCTTGCTATCTTACAAAATAAATGTGTCACATTCATGAAACTTGCTCCATTCATTGGTACCAGTCCTACAACCATACCCTGAAAAATGCTTGAGGAATGCAGTGACGTTACAACAATGTAGTTGATAGTATTACAGTAAACATGCAGGCATTGATCATAGGTGATCAATGCCTACCTTACACTCACTGTAAGAAGATTCAACCAGTGCAATGACGGTCAAGCAGCTGTTATTGACAGCTACGCTATGACCGCCATCTGGAAACACACATTTGGAAGAATCCGGGTGTAGTGACCACGATATCCATTTGTTTTTTGTCCTTTGTTTGTGGCTCACTCGTGGGGCTGACCGACGAATAGACGCTTGTCGTTTGAGAGAAAAAATATAAATGTCCAGATGCGATTGAAAAGTAAAATAGTTTATTCCAAAAAAGGCAAAAATAAATAAACGTTTTTAAACAAACTATTTGTCCTATAAACTGATATTTCAATGTTAAAGGCAGAAGAACCAAGCTGTGACGCTGCCAACCAGCAAGGTCTAAAAACTGTTTGCATCAGTCAGCCACACCAGTAGCACCTCTCCTTTTATGCTGCAGCATCCCTATGGGATTAGTTTTGTATCATAAAGATAAAGCAACACTTTTTCAGAATAAAGCAAAACTATGAGTTTAAAAGAAAAAAAATCTGAGTCAAGCAAAATAAAATAAATTTCAAAAATAAAACTATAAGTTGCAAACAAATCATTTGTGTAATCATGTAAACTATAAGTCTTTTTTCTTTGTTTTAACATAGGTTTTTGTTTGCAGTTCTTGTTTCTTCTTTCTCAAAGATCAGAATTTTGATCTCGCTGCAGCGCTCCCTCATTTTTTGTTTGAGATTCTGACACAAACCTACCAGGTGGGCGGGACTTTCAGGGGTGCGTCCCCATTGGCTACTCAGTTTTCGAGTGACAGCCCAGTCCTCCAGCGATTGTACAATGCAGGCAGCTGCTGTGCGGTAGCTAGCTGAGCGGGGACAGAAGACCCCCAGAAGAACCAGCATTTCAATTATTATAATACTACAAGTGAAAATATATGTAAGTATTGATCATTTCTGTTGTTTGTACTATACGGTCTGTTTCTTTATTGTGTGAAGTGAGAAGTAAAGCTGTGCTATGAAAGTTAGCTTGTGGTACCTTTTTAGATCCATAACAATGCAAGCTAAGTAGCCTAACAGTTAGCTACATAGCTAGCAGTGAGTGAGCTTTCAGACACCGGCGCACACACTCAAACAGACTCGTGTGCCTGACTCTACCAACAGGTTTTCATGATTCTGTTTAGATATGCAAGTATAAGCCATGATAGCTTATTTTATTAACACGCTAATTTGATATGAAGATCAATGGAGGCTGAGTTAACTTTGTAGGAAAACCTACCTTCCATGAGCTGTGTTTTATTTGTTAACTTCATATTTAGTTATCCCTTCAAACCTCCTTCAGACTATCGCTCCTGATATTCTACCGTTTCTCACCCATTTCATCAACACTTCTCTAACTTCTGGTCACTTTCCAAACAGTCTCAAGGAGGCAAGAGTAAACCCTCTCCTAAAGAAACCCACTCTCAACCCGTCTGATGTTATAAACTACAGGCCTGTCTCTCTCCTCCCGTTCCTGTCTAAAACACTTGAACGCGCTGTCTTTAAACAACTCTCCTGTTATCTCCATCAGAACAATCTTCTGGATCCGCACCAGTCTGGTTTCAAGGCAGGTCACTCCACAGAAACTGCCCTCCTTGCTGTCACTGAGGAACTGCACACTGCTAAAGCTGCATCCCTCTCCTCTGTCATCATCCTGTTGGACCTGTCTGCTGCATTCGACACGGTGAACCATCAGATCCTCCTTCGCACTCTCCAAGAACTTGGAGTGTCAGGCTCTGCACTTTCCCTCATCACCTCATACCTCAAAGACCGTACCTACAGGGTTACTTGAAGAGGGTCGGAGTCCGACGCTTGTCAATTAACTACAGGGGTCCCTCAGGGCTCTGTTCTTGGTCCCCTCCTCTTCTCCTTGTACACAAACTCGCTCGGATCTGTCATTAGCCCGCATGGTTTTTCATACCACTGCTACGCTGACGACACCCAATTAATTCTGTCCTTTCCCCGCTCAGAGACCCAGGTCGTCGCACGCATCTCTGCTTGTCTAGCTGACATCTCTCAGTGGATGTCTGCTCATCACCTCAAGCTCAACCTTGACAAGACTGAACTGCTTTTCCTTCCGGGAAAAGATTGTCCCACTCTTGACCTGACAATCAACATCGGCACCTCTGTTGTTTCCCCGACTCAGACTGCAAGGAATCTGGGTGTGATCCTAGATAACAACCTGTCCTTCACTGCAAACATAGCTGCTACAACCCGCTGCTGCAGATACACGCTTTACAACATCAGGAAGATTCTTCCCCAGCTGACCCAGAAAGCCACGCAGGTTCTGGTCCAGGCTCTCGTCATCTCACGCCTAGACTACTGCAACTCCCTCCTGGCTGGTCTACCTGCATGTGCCATCCGACCTCTGCAGCTCATCCAGAATGCAGCGGCTCGTCTGGTCTTCAACCTTCCTAAATTCTCCCACACCACGCCGCTCCTCCGCTTCCTCCCTCCATACGGGTCCGAAGGGCGTCCTCCTTCGCCGCCCATGCCTCGCGCCATAGCAGGCGGATATGCGGGTTCGAGAACTTCTCGAGGCGGTTCACGAAGGAGAGCGAGCCACGAAGGAGAGCGAGCCACGAAGGGGGCGGCCGAAGATGATCTGCGCTGGCGAGAGGTTGCAGTCAGGGTCAGGCGTGTTTCGCAAATGCAGCATAGCACGCAGGAAGCGGTCCTGATCAAGGCCGCCCGACGGGCCGGTGTTGGACATCAGGAGGCGCTTAGCAGACTTAACCGCAACTTCCGCCCTCCCATTCGACTGCGGAAAGCTAACTGAAGACACACGGTGTTTGACGTGCCATAAGCGGAGGAAGTCCTCAGTGTGGCTCGCCTTGAATTCCGGACCACCGTCGCTCGAGAGCTCCTCCGGTATGCCAAAGGTGGCGAAGAACGAACGGAGGTGTTGGACCAGGCCAGCTGAGCCCGCCAGGGCAGTACCCGCCGTAGAGCTCAGGACCTCTACCCAGCCCGAGAGACGGTCCCCGACAACTAGGTAGTGGCGGCCCCCATAGTCGAAGAAGTCAGCAAACACCGCCTCGAATGGCGTGGATGGGGGTGAGGACGGCAGGGGGGGTGTAGCCGCCTGTGACGGAGCATTGCGGTTGCAGTCTGCAGTCCCGATAGAGCAGGACGCCGTCCTGTGCGTAGACGGACTCACAGACCGATGACAGACTCGCCAGGGCAGGGTCATTTACGTCAATCCCACCCTCCTGCTCGATGAGTTGGAGGAGGTGGCCGAGGCATCCGTCAGCCGCTGTCTCCCGTGCGAGTAGGGGCCAAGAGACAGCTCCGAGCTCCCGTGCGTCGTCGCGGATGGAGGCCATGAGTGCTGACTCCACGGCGTCAGGCCCGCTTGGCAGCCCCAATGAGAGGCCGTTCGTTGAGCCCGAGGGGGAAGGATGCCTCGACGTGGCATCAGCGGCATAGTTGCTCTTGCCAGGCAGATGCACAATGTCAAAGCGCCATGGGAGGGTGCGCTGCTTGAGTCTAAAAAGACGCGAGTTTGTTATCTCATCCAGCGTACGGTCGCCAAAGATCTTCACCAACGGCTTATGGTCGGTGACCACGACGAGGTTGTCGGACCCCTGCGTGAAGTACCAAGTCTGTTCCAGACCCCAGGCCACAGCTAGGGCCTCTCCCTCGACGGCCGCATAGCGCTGCTCCGCAGGGGACAGGAAACGCGAGCCCGCGAGGGTGATCCTCCATCCACCTGGACAGCAGTCCGGTATGCCCGAGGCACAGTGGCAATGTTGCTGGAGCAGGAAGTAGCCAATGCCACGCATGGACCAGTCAGGGCGGAGGCAGGTATGCTTCTGCATGTCGTAGATCTCCACGCCCTCGCGGATGGCCTCCATTATGGCTTGCTTAGACGCCTGGAAAGCCTCCTCCAGAACGGAGGAACATAGGAACACACAGCGTGGGCTGAGGAACGGCTTAAATGGAGCCATCGTGTCACGCAACTGGGTGTAGTTGGCCACCTGGTTGACAAGGCCGAACCAACTCCTGATGTCCGTCGTGGAGCCTGGGGTGGGGAAGTCCCGGATGGGGTCCAAGTATTTCGGGAGCGGTTCGATGGTAGATTCCGACACCCTGAAGCCAGCGAAATCAACGCACCTTTCCGCGAACTGAAACTTGTCTGGGTTCAACACGATGCCCGACTGGCCGACACGCGTCAGGAAGTCGATGGTCCTCCACCAGTGTTGCTCCAGGTCGGTGTCATAGTGGCTTGCACCGATGAGACCTGGGAGACCGGCTCCGACCCCATGGCGGCCTGTTGCCCTGTAGCAGCCGATGCACTGCCATGACAGGCGCTGCTTGCTGGTGGCTAAATCCATGAATTGTCAATATAGCAATGACGATTGCTTCAGACAAGTCTTCGGATTCGAACTCGCAGCCGGGGACAGCGCATCCAACAACGACCATCGTGTCGTCATGAAGAAACACACTCCTCAATGTCAGTTGTGGTACTTTAATGACAAGGATGACGACACCCTGAAACAGAGCAATGCAGCAAGATAAGCTGACAAAGTACTAGATAGATACTAGATAAGATAAGCTGACAAAGTACTACATACATGCATTTCATGACCAATACACATATATTCAATTACATAGAGTAAATACACACCAAACAATAGTGGAAACAGTCTTACATGAATGAGCGGATGAACGTCTCAACTCGAGGCGGAGTGAATGAACAATATTTGAACTAAAATGGCCGCTCGGCACTACCGGGTCAGAGCACGGCATATCCTGACAGCGACAGCAGTGACGCTGCCCTCTAGTGGCCGGGGATAAACTCTTCAGTAGTCATCAATCTGTCCGCTTGAGGTTCTTCTTTTGATAATGGCGAATCGAAGTCGGTGGTTCACTTGCTGTATATCGTAAAAAAACAAAAAAACTCATGTCCCTGTTAAATGCCTTCAATTAATGAAAACACCAATGAGACCGGGACTATTTTCACCGGGCAGGAATATGCCATCACTACTGCCATATGTTAGCAGCAGACAGGGAGAGACAAATAAAACTAAATATCGTTCCAGGGCAGGCTAACCGAGGCTAACCAATGAGCACCTGCATGTGTGTATGAGAATGAAACCTGACACCATTTCAGCCCCGATTTAAACTCCTGGCAGGACAAGCTCCAGCTCAATTCTCGCACTGAATTTAAAAACAAAAAGTGAGTGAGGGACTGCAATATAAGAGGGAAAGAAAGAGACACTTTAAAACTGTTCAATTGTTATGATGTGTAAAGACTGATATTGTTCTATAATCGGCTGAAACTGTTAAGTTCGTGATGTGAAACGGTTAACAAAGAAAAAGGGAAACTCAAACTGCTGCTACACTTTATTTACACTTTTTTTTATCTAAAATGAAGCACTTTTAAGATGCACATATTTTAAAAAGCTATTTTATTTTAAAATGCAGCCCGAGGGAAACATTAGACATATCCACAGTATTTACTGTATATCTGTATAGGTCAATGTTAATTGACAAAAAATATTGTTGTTTTTAAATTGTACTTTCTTTATTTCATTGGCAGTCAGTTGTTTAACTTGTTTAACATGCAGACGTTGATAAAGCTAAAGCTACTTCAATATATATCACACTAATTCATAAAGCAAGTTTAACTTGTTTAACATGCAGACGTTGATAAAGCTAAAGCTACTTCAATATATATCACACTAATTCATAAAGCAAGTTAGACATTTTGATGTTCCGGACCTTTGCATGGGGACATTTTCTCTAACTGGACCTCGTTGAATTTTAGTTGAATACCCCTGCTCTATAGTGTGTTCCAAAGATACATAGAATTACTATAATAATACTGATAGTTTTTTTGTGGTATTTGTAGTAATTCTTAATAGTAATACAATAGTGTTTTTACATGTGTGTGTGTGTGTGTGTGTGTGTGTGTGTGTGTGTGTGTGTGTGTGTGTGTGTGTGTGTGTGTGTGTGTGTGTGTGTGTGTGTGTGTGTGTTCTCTCAGCTCTGCAACGCCACCCCCCACGAGCTGGAGCCCATCGTGGGTCAGGCTGCAGCTCAGCAAATCCACAGCTTCTTCCACAAACCAACTGATGCTGGAACCTGAGCTCTCTGAGTCTGGGGTCTGATTTTCTGGTGTAGTTATTGCAAGATTTTATCCTTTGCAGTTTAATCAGAATGTATTTTTATTTCTAAAAAAACAAAGATAAAATTCACGAACTTGTGTTTTTCATAAAATGCTGTTTTGTTAAATTCTCATAAACAAGGATAAGACAAATACTGTTGTCTCTGAAACAGAAATTCATGAAAGTAGAAACACTTGCACTGCAATAGCATCCTCTACGGCATACCATCCAACCTAATCAATAAACTCCAACATATCCAGAACTCTGCTGCCCGCCTCCTCACTCACACCCGCTCCCGAGACCACATCACTCCCGTCCTCCAGATCCTCCACTGGCTCCCCGTCCGTCAAAGAATCATCTTCAAAGTCCTCCTCATTACCCACAAAGCCCTCAACAATCAGGCCCCCCCCTACCTCACAGACTTGCTGCACCACCACGCCCCTTCCCGCTGCCTCCGCTCATCAGATGCCAACCTCCTATCCATCCCCACCCGCACCAATCACCGGACCTGGGGGGACAGAGCCTTCTCCGTCGCTGCCCCCTCCCTCTGGAACTCACTCCCCCAACCCATCAGAGACTGCACTGACCTCACCACCTTCAAAAAACTCACAAAAACTCACCTCTTCAATCTGGCTTTTAATGTGTGATTGTTTACTATATATTTATTTGTTGTTCCTTCCTTTTCCCTTCACTATATCTGTAAAGCGTCTTTGAGCACCTGTAAAAGCGCTAACAAATTAAATATATTATTATTATTTATTATTATTATGTTGTATTTTACAGTCTTGAAGGAAGTTGATACAGTTTAAAAGATGTTAAGAGATCATTTGAATCATTGCAGTTGATTGGTTTCATGTTGTTTGTAACAATGTGAAGAAAATATATTTTTAATACAAATCTGGTAAAACAATGTATAGAGGGGGCATCCCCCAAAAGACATTTATCACATGAAATTATAGCGAACCCCGTGTGAAACAGCAAAGGGTTGTTCTACTCAGTGTGATTGACAGGAGAGACGATCAGAGGGGCAGAGTTTTTACCACCATCGTTGTTACAAGGACTAAAGAATGGGTAGAGTTTCTCTTTGAAGCAGCAGCCAGTGAAGGAGTAGATCAGAGCTGCAGCATCAACATCATAAAAGGAGACCAGACCCTCCTCATAATCCACAAACACCCCCACCTTCTCAGGCTGAGACTTCAGAGAGAGACGGACTGAAGGATCAGCACAAGCTTTGTACTCATTTTCATTCCTCAACACTATCAGCCAGTAACCTTTCTGAGGAGTCATGTACTTAACCCAATAAAAGGAGTTGTTAAATAATAGTGGAGTCACGTTGTAATAACAATAACTCATCTCTCTCGTTCAGATTAATATTATCGTTTTTTTGTTGTGTTTTCTCTTTTCTGCTTTGCCAAACGCCACTGTGCCAAGTGTCCTATTTGGGGTGCCGTATATGGCGGACCATCTCGCACATGCGCATTGCAAATCGGGCAGGGATTCAGATCGGGTAGTCACACTGGGTCCAGGAGGCGTCTCGTCGCTACGGTTCTCTCTCTCTGTGTTCCTGAGAAAGCGTTTGTGAGCTCCAGCTCTACTGATCCATCATCTGTGTGTCTGGATAAACCTCCGAATGGACTGTGTGCTCTTTTTCTGGAGCGTTTACCTCGGACTATAGGAGCTAGCTTAGCATGCTAGCTGGAAACACGTTGGCAACACTAGTCAGATTGAGAGTTTGATGGAGAGAGAAACGGTGTGTTTAACGGAGTCTGCAGGAAAAGGTGATCTAGTAAACATGAGTAAAGTCCAAATGCTGCTGTCGTTGAAGACGCAGCGACTCACTGCTGAAGAGATATTTGCTCTGTTTGAAAAAACGATAGCAGAGCTCGAGGAGGAGCTGTCTCGTTCAAAAGAGGAGAACAAGAGACTCCAGAAGCTACTGGACGCTGTTTTACAGCCTCAGCTTCGGATACACAGAGCAGGTCTGTTCCCTTTACTCTTAATTAACACTTTAAACCAGGGGTGTCCAAACTACACGGTGTTGTGCCGTAGGTTGAAGCCCTGTTCGCGGGGACGCGTAAAGGTGACGTCATTGCCTGTATTGAGCGTTTGTTACATTGCATTTAGCTGACGCTTTTATCCAAAGCGACTTACAATAAGTACGTTCGACCAGGAACCTTGAAGAAAACAGAATCATAAAGTACATCAGGTTTCATAGAGCCAAACATTTCAAGTGCTACTCAACTGGCTTTAGAGAAGCCAGTCCTTTGTTAGTATATAAGTGCCTTGTTAGTAATTATATCGCTCGAAGTGGAGTCGAAAGAGATGAGTTTTCAGTCTGGAAGGTGTGTAAGCTTTCTGCCGTCCTGATGTCAATGGGGAGCTCATTCCACCATCTTGGAGCCAGGATAGCAAACCCACGTGTTTCTGCTGATGGGAACTTGGGTCCCCCTCGCAGCGAGGGTGTACAGTTTAACCATGTCCTGGATGTAGGAAGGGCCAGATCCATTCGCAGCATGGTACGCAAGTACCAGTGTCTTGAAGTGGATTCTAGCAGTTACCGGGAGCCAGTGGAGGGAGCGGAGGAGCGGAGTGGTGTGGGAAAATGTTGGAAGGTTGAAGACCAGACGAGCCGCTGCATTCTGGATGAGCTGCAGAGGTCGGATGGCACATGCAGCTAGACCAGCCAGGAGGGAGTTGCAGTAGTCTAGGCGTGAGGTGACGAGAGCCTGGACCAGAACCTGCGTGGCTTTCTGGGTCAGCTGGGGACGAATCTTCCTGATGTTGTAAATCGTATATATCTGCAGCAACGGGTTGTAGCAGCGATGTTTGCAGTGAAGGACAGGTTGTTATCTAGGGTCACACCCAGATTCCTTGCAGTCTGAGTCGGGGAAACAACAGAGGTGCCGATGTTGATCGTCAGGTCAAGAGTGGGACAATCTTTTCCCGGAAGGAAAAGCAGTTCAGTCTTGTGTCAAGGTTGAGCTTGAGGTGATGAGCAGACATCCACTGAGAGATGTCAGCTAGACAAGCAGAGATGCGTGCGACGACCTGAGTTTCTGAGCGGGGAAAGGACAGAATTAGTTGGGTGTCGTCAGCGTAGTTTGTCTAGTTTAATAAGCCTTTCTCTCTCTTGAATGATATATTTCCCATCAGATTAAACAGCAAACGGCTGAATAAATAGTGTGCATACAATTACGTGGTGGCTCGTTTTAAGGACACAATCTTCGTATTGGAACAAACGTCCGTTTTTAAGTGTAGTCCCACTCTGTGATGTTCCTCCTTCCTACAGAACAGACAATGAAAGGATAAGATGTCATTTGTCAGCATAGTCCTATTTCTTAAAATCTTGTCTGTTGTTTAAGTGTCTGATACTTGATAACCACGTATAGTAAGCAATTATATGACAGTAATGATATAACATGATGATGTCAGACACTGTTATTTTCAATCAAGCCTAAAAGATAATTTGTTCGAACTCGCTTTAATTGCTCCTTTGAATGTAATTTCCTCTGTGGCTTCCTACTCAACACATTTTTATATTTTAATTTTAAAGTGACATTGAATATTTTGAAAGGTGACCTAAAATAAAGTGTATTATTGATCTTATATCTGTGCCTATATCACACTATTACTGTTTCTTATTTTAGACTAGGGGTTTCCTCGTGTCAATAGGGAAGATCTGCACTGTTCTCTGAGGAAGTTGAAAACGGTGCATTTCTCCGAAAGAATATTTCTTTTAGCCAGCTGACGGAGAGATTGCTCGTATTTCCGCGAAAATACTTATGGCAAACGAGCATTGACCACATCGAGCTCTGTAGATTACATTGTCACTTTTGAACGCTATGTTCTCCACCGGCGGATCTCTGTGTGCACGGTGCTGCAGCGCGTCTGTGAGCGAGATGCCCCGCCCCCCACACAGACGAGAGAGAGAGAGATCTCTGCAGACCCGGCGGCAGACATACGTCTCTTGGCGGGCATTTGATTTACCAGGGCGGGCCCAACCCGAAACTTACATTTCCCGGGAAATCTCGAGATGTGTCAAGGGGGGGGGTTTAGGTTGCCATAAGGCTGTTGACGGTCTTATTATAGACTACATCCATTGGTTGGTTTTGTGGCACATTTGTAACGCTGTGCCAACTTGGGCTAGCACGCAGGCAAACTTGAGCGCACACAGGGTGGAGAGGTGGAGTGAGGTTGAGCGATGGAGAGAAAGGGAGAGAGAGAGAGATTGAGCGAGGCAGAGAGCGTGTGCAGCGGTCTACTTGCGCACAGAGCAGGAGTTTGTGAGAGAGCCGGCTTGAGAGTCAATTTCTCTTCAAAATATAATTGATTGCCAGCCTCCCTTGTCCCTGACTGGCTGGCTAGCTCGTTGGTAACGTAACCGATGTCTTCTAATGTGCCTGCATCTGGCGCCGAGTTGCCATATTCCTTTCATGAACCACTTCCTGATATCCATTGTTGCAGATAAATATAAATGATAATAGCCAAACTAACCTAGCAAGAGTAAACTGACAGGCTGCTGTGCCGCATATCACTCAAGACCCCACACGACTCAACCCAGCGAGAAACCAGTCTCGCGCGCAGCCTTTCATTCAGAATTTCATAGCAAAATAAAAAAAATGATATTAAACTAATTTTTCAACATAGTTTAAAACAAAAATAAATATTAGGACAAAGCCCTACAAATAACAACAATAAACAGAATCAGTATTTGTGTTGGGTAATCTCTGGTAGGGCTAACCCACACAGTGGGGGGGCTCAAGTCAGTATTTGCATTGTAATTACAGACACGCTCCCCTTGACAGTGAAACGCCACGCGTGAGGTTTAGATTATTTCCCTGTCTCAATCCAAATTGAACTGTATCAAATAAAAAGGCACATTTGTCTTGATGTAAATCAAAATGGCGACCTGGAGCCAATCCTGCAACTTCCCCACAAGAGAAAGAGTTGACATGCTGAAAGCCCAACCCCTGCAGGGCGGTCTTGGGGGATTCTCCCCCAGGAGATTCTGATTGGCCAGAAGACATTATCAAAGATGTTCTATTGAGAAGACGATCACTACGTGACAAATGTTTTCAAAACCGTTTCTAGTCTTCGGTATTTACTGCTGTCTGTGCAATTTACTCCGCGAGTTGGCGGACTTTATTTTGCTTACCTTAACATCATTTTTCATGGTGGGGCTAAGCCATTTCTTGGTATGGCTGTAGCCTACCCCAGTATACCCTGGCGCCGCCACTGAACATAATAATAAAACAATTAAAATGTTGTATTCAGCCCTGAATAAAACAGCGGGCCCAAATCCTGGATGGGCGGGCCCGCCCATGGGGCCGGGTCTGGATCTCTGCACCGAACATGTTAGATGTCGAGGGAGATATATGCCTCATCTCACTTTGTTGATTTTGGCATTAAAGCTGAAAGACTTGTCGTGGGCTCGTCCACTTTTCTTTTAACTGCCGGTTGTGTTAAAACTGTGTCAATGTTATTGATTTTACGAGCAAACAATGTTTATTTACAACTTCTTCCCAAGCTTCACGAACCCCCCCCCCCTGCAATAGCGCTGCGCCCCCAGGTTGGGAACCACTGGTCTAGCTGAATCCCCTCTCGCAGCTGTGTGTCTGTGTATTCAGCATGATGTCTGCAGGAGGCACATAGAGTAAAGTTGTTATATATATTATACATATAATGGCACTGTTATAGCAGTCAACACTTGTGCTGCTATGTGCTGTATCAGAAACAATATGCTGCATGTTTTGGGAGTAATATGGCCTGTGTTTACATAAGCAAGCATGCTAACACTCAGAGCTAACGCTGTAGGCTACTTGAGAGAATATGTGTAACGTAATGTCCTTGCGGTAAACCCTGCGAGAGAGAAAGTTTTGAGCTCCTACTGTTTCAGAAATAATGCTTGAAGTGGTTTGGAACATAATATGGCATTTAATCACGACAGCGTTTAGCTGAGTTTCTCCCGGTAGAAAACTCTTAGCAGAGGAAAGCTGCGTGACGCTACAAAGGGGCGTGGCTAGCAGCAGCTGTTCCATTTAAAGCTACGGTCACAGAATCAGCCTTTTTGGAACAGGGCTGGAATAGAGGGGTATGAGGCATGGCTACAATGGGTGATCTGTTTGATATTTTAAGCAAACAACTTCAGTCATGTTTTGAATAAGTATGGCCCTACAATATATTTTTAGTATTACCATTCTATAGGCGTAGTGTAGCTGTGAACGATCCCAAATACAATTCATTGTTTACATTGCAGCTAGTGCTAAACCAGAATAAATAACCCCTTTTCATTTTTAACTGGAAGTGCAATGGGGCTGTGCTACGTGAGGTGAATTGAGCCAAACAAATATATACAATAGTTGGGACTAAGAAAGATAATATTAAAGTATAAAAACAAAGGGATTATTAGGGCTGAAAAATGTCTCCCGTTTTAATGGTGATTAGATTTTTAAATGCTAACACTTAAAGTTTTTTCTGACTGTGTGTTCCCTGTTTCCTGCAGACGTCCAGCAGCTGGTGGTGGTTAGAGAAGAGGTTCCCCCTGACCAGCAGGAGTGGAGCACCAGTCTGGACCAGGAGGACGCAGAGCCCCCCCCACACATTAAGCAGGAACAGGTGGAACTCAGGATCAGTCAGGAGCTGGAGGAGGCTGATATCACCAAGTCCACTTTCACTCCTGACCCTGTGAAGAGTGAAGATGATAAAGAGAAACCTCAGTCCTCTCAGCTTCATCAAAGACAAACTGAACACATTGAAACAGAAGCTGATGGAGATGACTGTCGAGGACCAGAACCAGCCAGGAACTCAGATCCAGAGAGCAGTTTACAACCAAAGACTGAGGACGAGTCTGGAGACTCTTCTGAACCTGACACTGAAGACAGTGCTGATTGGAAGGAGACCAGAGAACCTGCATCAGGCTCAAACTTACTGACAAATAGACATGAATCTGTCAGTGATCCACGGCGTAGTGCTGAAAAGAAACCATTCAGCTGCTCAGTCTGTATGAAAGCTTTTTCACAGAATATAGAGTTAAAGCTACACATGAGAATCCACGCAGGAGAGAAACCAGTCAGCTGTTCAGTCTGTAAGAAACATTTTTCCCATAGTGGAAGTTTAAAAAATCACATGAGAGTCCACACAGGAGAGAAACCCTTTAGCTGCTCAGTTTGTTCCAAATATTTTGCATTGAGTGGAACTTTAGATAGACACATGAGAATCCACACAGGAGAGAAACCATACAGCTGCTCAGTCTGTAAGAAAGCTTTTTCGCATAGTGGAAGCTTAAAAAAACACACAAGAGTCCACACAGGAGAGAAACCATACAGCTGCTCAGTTTGTGCCAAATATTTTGCATTGAGTGGAACTTTAATAAAACACATGAGAGTCCACACAGGAGAGAAACTATACAGCTGCTCAGTCTGTAAGAAAGCTTTTTCACGGAGTGGAACTTTAAAGGAACACATGAGAATCCACACAGGAGAGGAAATATACAGCTGCAATGTTTGTGACAAAAGATTTAAATGGCGTATGTGTTTCAGTAGACACAAGTGTGTTGGTTGTCAGTCCTCAAAGCTTAATGAAATTCAAACTGAGGATAAAAAATCTGCCTGACTGGATCAACATTGTTACACGGCATTCATATAAGACTTAAACAAACTATCTTTATCAATATAAGTGGACAATATGTTTAATGTTTTAAATTTTTTATTGAAAAGGTATCTGCTCTTAGGCTAGCTCACACTAGTGCTACCCCAGATCCTGCTCCCTTTCTGTGCCCTGCTGTCCTCGACCACTTTGAGCCTGTATCCTTCTCTTCTCTCTCGGATGTGGTCAAGCACCTGCGGCCGACAAACTGCACCTCAGATAGCATTCCCTCTCGCCTTCTCAGAGACGTTTTAGATTCAGTTGGAGCAAGTATTTTATTAATTGTAAACACCTCCCTTAGCTCAGGATGTGTCCCTGCTGCCTTCAAACATGCCGTGGTTAAGCCATTACTTAAAAAGAAACATCTCGACCCCTCCTTTCTCGAAAATTTTAGGCCCATTTCCCAGCTACCTTTTTTATCAAAAGCCCTGGAGAGAGTAGTCTACGCCCAGCTGCAGTCTTTTTTAACCACGCATGGAATCCACGAAAAGTTTCAGTCTGGCTTCAAACCCATGCACAGCACTGAAACAGCCCTTTTAAGAGTTTTTAATGATCTGCTCCTAGCCGCCGACTCAGGTAGCCCAGCTGTCTTGGTGCTGTTAGACCTGACAGCTGCTTTTGACACTGTGGACCATAGCATCCTGTTGTCACGGCTTGAACAGTCCGCTGGCATCACAGGCTCTGCCCTTGCATGGTTCAGGTCCTACCTGACAGACCGTAGCTTCGCTGTGCAGCTAGGTGCCTTCTCCTCTGCAAAAGCCCCTCTTACCTGTGGGGTTCCCCAAGGCTCGATTCTGGGCCCCATCCTTTTCCTACTGTACTTACTGCCCCTAGGCTCAATTCTCACAAAACATAATATTCCCTTCCACTGCTACGCCGACGATGTACAGATATATTTCCCTCTCGAAGCAAGTGTCACACACTCATTACAACAGTTGATGGACTGCTTAACTGAGATAAAATCCTGGCTGAGCAAAAACTTTCTAAACCTCAACGAAAGCAAGACTGAGGTCATCTTTTTTGGACCCCAACCTCCAGCCTCCCAGGTTGATATTCTGGGCTCCCTCCAACAAAACATCCTCCCCTCGGTCACGAACCTTGGGGTGACCTTCTCCAGTACTTTTAAATTCGACAAGCAGGTCAGCAGCGTAGTCAAATCCTGCTTTTTTAAAATAAGACTTTTGGCCAAAACCAAGTCGTATTTATCTTTTAAAGACCTGGAAAGGGTTATTAACGCCTTTGTGACCTCGAGACTGGACTACTGCAACGCCCTGTATATGGGTATGGACCAGGCATCAATTAAACGCCTGCAGCTAGTCCAGAACGCAGCTGCACGTTTGCTGACTGGCCATAAAAAGCGTGACCACATCACCCCAATTCTGGCCTCACTGCACTGGCTTCCAGTTCGGTACAGAATTGATTTTAAAATCCTTTTATTTGTTTTTAAAGCACTAAATGGGCTGGCTCCGGCCTATATAGCTGAACTCCTCCAGCGCTACACCCCAGCCAGAGCCTTAAGGTCGGCTGACCATCTGCTGCTGGTAGTGCCCAAGACCAGGCTCAAAACCCGAGGGCACCGAGCCTTCGCAGCAGCTGGCCCCAGGCTCTGGAACACTCTGCCCCTCCACGTGAGGTCGGCCCAGACCCTAGGGGTTTTTAAATCCTCACTAAAGACTCACTTCTTCTCTCAGGCCTTCTAGTCAGAGCGGAGCACGACTCCTGACTATTCCCTGTGTTTGTTATATATCTGTTGTAAATTATTGTCTTTTATTGTGATTATAAGTGCTTTTTATTGCATGTACAGCACTTTGGCTCGACCAAAAATCGCTTTTAAATGTGCTATATAAATAAAACTTGATTTGATTTGATTTGATTTGAATGTTTTTGTCATACTGATTTTCTGATTAATGGGGCGAAGCCTGCGAGCTAGTTCAGACAGTCATGCTGCATTCATACATAACGCCCCTTGCCACTTGAAAAGCTACAATTTGATAGTTAATAAATATACAGATAAATAACATGATATTTTTGGCTGCAGTCTTTGATGGGAGGTAGTGTGTTTGTATGTGTGCATGTTCAAAGTTATAGTGAGTTTTGTGGCTGGACAGGGATGGAGGCCACAGCTCTGGGAAAGAAGCTGTTCTTCAGTCTGCTAGTGCGTGATTTTTTTGACATGAACCGTCTGCCGGACGGCAGCGGTTCGAACAGTGAGTGGCCGGGGTGAGTGATGTCTCTGATGATACTGCTGGATTTCTTGTGCAGTCGACTTTTGTAGATGTTGTCAAGGTTGGGCAGCTCAGTCCCAACGATGCGCTGAGCAGCCTTCACCACCCGTTGTAGGTCCTTCCACTCTGCGGGTGCGCAGCTGGTGTACCACACAGTTATGTAGCTGGTCAGGGTGCTTTCAATAGTCGACCAATAGAGGTTTACCGGCAGTTTTTGTGGAAGCCTGGCCTGTCTCAGTTTCCTCAGGAAAAACAGTCTCTGCTGTGCCTTTTTCACCAGGTTTGAGGTCCCAAGTTAAATGATTGGAGATGTTGACTCCAAGGAACCGTAGGTACTCCACGCTCTCCACTGCTTCTCTGTGGAGGGGGACTTCCTTTTTTGTCCTCCTGAAATCAACAATGAACTCTTTAGTTTTGGTTTTAGTTACTCCCTAAGCCTGATTTCACCAGCCTGCAACCGATTTGCTAATAATCACAAATGTTCATTTCTTTGACCCCTTGACTCAACAACTTTCTTGTTTAATAATTCTTACATCTCCTCAGGACCAAGTTCCCGTGTCCTGCCTCTCACCTGCTGATAACCCACTGCTCATTTAAGGTGGACTGACCTTTACAATGGACCAGCTAATCTTAGTGTCTTAATGCAAACGTTTTGTAAAGTGATGCTAGACCAAAAACGTGCTGTTGGATTGTGTGCTCTCTGCAGGACGGTGTCTGTACTCAAAGATTGTTTATGAAATGAGAGTTTAACTCTGTTTTTGTTGTCCAAACGACGGCAACAGAGCGATACGTCTTCTTTCCAGCAGGTGGCAAACATGTTAAATTTTCCAGTTCAACTGTCATCCACATATTAATGATTCATAACAGCAATGTGTAAGATATGGCTAGTAATTGACTATTTCAACAGAATGTGAAGAGGTTACAGTCTTGAGGCCATGTCCAATATGCATATGTTTTGTTTGACTAAATCTACTGAAATGAGCATTCAATGACTAAACTATTCTTAATTACTGTCATTACATCATGGGTTTGCATTGCAATATTAGAACACATAAAACCCAACTTTATTTCTTCTAAGTCGTGAGTGTTCATTGTTTAGAAGTCCGCTGTGTTTCATCCAAGCTTCCACTTTGTGCTCCGATAATGCTGAAAGTATCTGTTGTATGCTTTACCTGCTCCAGTAACACAAGTGTAATTCACTGGACAGAGACGAGATAGTGGATGGATCCAGAAAAGAACCAGAGGATAGTCCGTATAGAGCCTTCAGGTTCTGAAAATGATCAGCGATGGAGCTAGAAAGAAACTCCAAAGACCTGAATAGAGCTAGAAGATAGCCAGTACAAAGCCAAGAAAGACCCAGTAGAAAGACAGGAAGGAGCCAAAGAGTTTGTATTTTGTATCTTTTAATATCCAAGCTCTTCTCTTAAGATATTAAAACGTCCTATCTCAGCATGCTGCCAATTATTGAGATTGTTTCACAGCTTTTATCTTTAAATATTTAGACTTTTTTTCTTAACATAGACATTAGGATGAACAGTACGATCCACTCTGCTGGATTCTGCCCACATCGGCTCAAAATGCATGCAAACATCTCGCTGTATCCATACTCCTGCAGGTGTATTGTTCTGGATTCATAGTGAGGTTAGATGTTCTGCACTGTTATTGTTATGTATTTAATATAAAGTGAACTACCCATACTTTCACACACAGAAATATTCAAGCAGAAAAATCAGTGCCTGTTAAATCAAAGGGAAAGCAATCATCTAAGACAACATTTGTGAAGCGGATGAGATCAACTCAGCGCACACGACACATCACTTGGTCATAATCCAGGTTCTATGTTCACAAAGAGAAGGATATCACAGTGTTTGAGGGCCTATGTTGGTTAAAAGCCAGCGGAAGGGCGTATTAGTCTGGGAAATAACTCATAAAGTTGTAAATTAACAAGAAGGAAACTGTGACCTTAAAAAAATAAGTGTTTGATAAAGGTTCATCCAACCTTGCAAGTGGAGCAATACAAACAAAACAAATACTTACAACATAATTTTTTTGTACCATCATCAAATCTATCAATACATATTTGGAACAAGGACCCTCATGAATATAATTGGGTAGATTGTCAGGCAAATTATTGTAAATATATTTTCCTAATGATGTTTTGTCTCCACAGTTTGGTTGGGCTCATGTGACTCTGCTGATCGTGGTGACTCAGTCTCACCTAATCATTCACAACCTGTTTGAGGGGATGATCTGGTAAATAACAGTCCTTTATTGTCTTAGTTTAAGCTTCACCTTAATAGTTTCTTAAGTTTCTGTCTTTAAAAAGAAAATATTCCACTGTGTTTTACCATTTCAATAAACTTTAACACTTTTCATATTATTGTTTTTCCTATTATTAGAAACTGTTAATGTCAGCAATGCTGAAGACTCTAAATAATAATGATCATGCCACCAAATACAGATTAAAACTAAAGTAACAAACCTGTTTTAATAATGTAAGAAGTATAAATTACAGGTATTTGTGTTACAAATGTAAGAAGTAAAAGTAAAAAGTCCTCAGAACAATAAGTAGTGGAGTACGAAGTGAAGTATTGATACCAGAAAGATGTATAAGTACAGTACAGTAACGAAGAAAGGGCGGTTTTATTATTTATCCAGTAGGCTAGTAGGCGGTAATGCAACGTCCGGGCTGGATTGAGCGAGTCGGGCTGGCGTGACGTGGATTGCAGACCGGAAGAAGGAATTGAAGTCGGAGACGCGTTGCAGATAGCTCAGAGAGGATCGGAAAACTCGGAAATATACAGAAACGGTAGCATTGGACTGTTATTTTGCCGGATTTGCATAAGCTGTACATTGACTCTCCTCATGTCAACCAGCTATACATGGAGCTGGGGGAAATGAAATTCAGGATGAGGGTTAGATCCTTAATCGTGGTACTGCACATACCCGCAAAATAAAGTAAAAGTCGAGACAACTTGAAAGGATATGGCGTTCCACTAAACTTGTAGAATCTCGTTTAATTTGGCATATTACTCTCAATGAATATAAGAAAGCACTGCGTAAAGCGAGAGCAGCCTACTACTCTTCATTAATAGATGAGAATAAGAATAATGCAAGATTTCTTTTCAGCACTGTAGCCAGGCTGACAGAGAGCCACAGCTCGATTGAGCCTTCTATTCCCATAGCACTCAGTAGCAATGATTTTATGTGCTTTTTTAACGATAAAATTGTTACTCTTAGAAACAAAATTAATGACCTCTTGCCTTTGACCAGTATAGTGTTATCAACTCCCGGAAACCTAAGTTCTAATATTACACTACAGATGTAGCACCTCATTTCAGACTCCAGTTTACAGCTTCCTGCCTAAGACCAGTATCGAGGAATGTTAAGCCCTCCCACTATTTTCCAAGAGGGCGTTGCCAGATTTTCAATTTCAGGTTTTAACCAGGAGATGGCGCTTCATTCACAAATACAGAAAGACAAGTTTCATGGACTTTCAGTTGTGTTTTGAAGAACATTTGAACACATCAATATTTTGGATCAAATAAAGTATATCTAATCTTGTAATTCAATAATATATAGTCTTCATATATTAAATAATCATAATAATAATGTAAATGTTTACATTACACTTCTTTATTTGTTATGCTCATACTTTTACCTTTACAATCGTTTGCTTTAATATGCAGTATATTTTTTGTATATTTTTGTGTTTGCTTCCTCCTGCTCCCTTTCGGACACATACTGTATGATTTATTATTATTAATATGAAGATATTATTAAGATAAGATAAGATGTTACTTTATTGATTGAACATTTTAGTTTAGAATGTGCTGTCCCACGGTAATTCAGAAGGCTCACAGGTCACATTCCGACCATTATTTAAAACAATAGGTGCTTTCACACCGTCTACAGTTTGATTTGCATAGAGGGAGCTCTGTGGCTGAATGGCCAGCGATTAGGTGTGGCGCATTTATCATAGGTGATCAGAGCTAACTGCCTGCCGTCAGATTTCATTTAAAAAACAGATCTGATTTTAAGACTATTTCTGCGCACATAAAGAATGATAAGAATAAGAATAATGCATATTGAACTGGTTTAATTAATTAGTGAGTTTATTTAACACGACAATATCCCCTCCAAATTCCTCAGAGACACAGCAACCGCCATCTCACCAGTCATAGCTCACATAATTAACCTCTCCATAAAACAGGGGAAAGTCCCCAGAGACTTCAAAATTGCAAGAGTAACCCCCCTGCACAAAAAGGGCAGCAAATTGGACCCAGGCAACTACCGCCCTGTTTCTATTCTTACCTCCATCTCGAAAGTCATGGAAAAATTGGTATATGAACAGGTCGAAAAGTACCTCGCGGAAAAGAAACTAATCTATGAATTTCAATCTGGCTTTAGAACATCCCACTCCACTGACACATGCCTTCTTTATTTGAGCGACCACATCAAACAAGAGGTGGACGAGGGCAAGTACTTTGGCATGGTGATGCTGGACCTACAAAAGGCTTTCGACATTGTCAATCACCCCATTCTGATTGACAAGCTAAAAGCAATTGGTTTTGATAAACTATCGGTGAGCTGGATGCAATCCTACCTGGAGGGGAGAGAACAGATGGTGGAGGTAAACGGTACTCTGTCCCCCCCCCTCCCAGTGAGCTGTGGTGTTCCACAAGGAAGCATATTAGGTCCGTTACTGTTCCTAATTTATGCAAATGACATGTCATCAGCATGTGACTGCAACTTGTTCCTGTTCGCGGACGACTCAGCACTGCTGGTCTCGGACAGGAGCAGATTGCAGGTTGAAAAAACCCTCAGCTCCGAGCTCGGCAGAATCTGCACCTGGCTCGCCGATAATAAATTATCATTACACCTGGGTAAAACAGAGCCCATTCTCTTCGGTTCAAAACATAATCTCAGCAAATCCGACGACTTCTCAATTGCAGTGGGCGACATTATTGTCACAAGTAAGAAGGAAATTACTTACCTAGGATCTATTCTTGAGGCAAACCTCTCCTGTGACAAAATGGCATCCAATGTAATAAAAAAAGTCAATCAAAGAACTAGATTCCTATACCGGATCTCCTCTCTGGTAAACAACAACACCCTGAAGACTCTGACAGGAGCCCTCATTCAAGGGTACTATGACTATGCTTGCACGTCATGGTACCATAGCACCTCCAAGGCGCTAAAAATAAAACTTCAAACATCACAAAATAAACTGGTCAGACTACTGCTTGACCTTTCATCTAGAACCCACCTCACCTCTGCCCACTTTGACAACCTAGGATGGCTTAGAGTAGACGACAGAGTACAGCTTCTTGCAATGGGCCTGGTCTACAAGATCCACTACACCTCTATGGTACCCATGTACATGTCAAAATTCTTCCCAAAGGTCAGTGAATACCATGATCATAACACCAGAGGGAGCTCCACAAATCATGTGAAACCCAGATTTGGCACAAAAAAGGGGGAATACACGTTTCTCAATGATGCCACATCAAGGTGGAACGCTCTTCCCACAACTGTAAAGGAAAGTAAAACTGTACTTACCTTCAAAGCCTCTCTTAAAGAGCACCTTCGGGGGAGAGCATTGCAAAACTGGCCCCGGTAATGGTACAAATCTCAACCTGTCGTACAATGGACAGCTTCCCCACCCATCTATGTATATACTCGCATTTTAGACTCTGTTACTAACTGTATATCTGTAGACTTGGTTGGTCTTAAATGTCCGGTTAGGATGTATTAGAATGAAATCTAAAATGAAAATTGTAAATAAGAAATCTGTATGTAAAAAACCACCTGTATGTAAATTGTAAATAACCCATCTGTTTGTCAAATATGTCTTACATGTCTTAAATGATATGATGAATTGGAAATGGGGGACCCTGATGTAAACAAGACGAAAGTCTTTCTCAGGTCTGCATCCCCTTAACAATTGTATGTTTTGAGCTGTACTGTACTGTACCCAATATACAAACTGTTAATAAACTTTTCAATCAATCAATCAATCAACACTAGAACCGCCAATCGGGTCAATGTGTGTGATGTGTGTTGTGTGTGTGCAATGTTACTTTTTTTCAATAAAATATTAAAGTCTCCCAGTCCGTGACTTTTCCTGAAAGTGTGTTATGTAGCACCATATGTTGTTAAAAATTGCATTCTAATAGCGGGATTTGACAGTTTTAGGTAGGCCTATACAAAAACCTCTGGCGGTTCTAGTGTTAAGGTAATTAGGTACAGTAGAAGCCCTTTTTTATCAGGAACGAATTTAACATAAAAGTCAACTAACTGAGGGTCACTTGCAATGACAGTGTTGTGTCTAACTGTAAGCTTGTCACTCAGAGTAACCTACAGTTAATTTAGCTGCTGGAGAAGAAAGATCAGGGGGGAAGGGGGGGAGAGAGCTGTGGTTGATGGGCCATTAGTTGTGTAAATACACAACTAAGCTGCCGTTTCATTCAGTAGGCGACACGCCCGTTCTAAGCCGTGTCCCTCACTCCTCACATCCCAAGCTGCATCCCCAAAGGTGTATTATGTTGTTACATCGTTTCAGATGTCATGTTTCAGTTGTGCTCTGACTATGTTAAAAAGCCTCAGTCACCTTAATTCATGTAATAAAAACATCTCAGGTCAGTAACGCTAAATGTGCAATACCATGTTCAGCTATGTTACTATTTATAATGTTATTGTTGTTATATCAGAAGATGTACATATTGGAATGATTTCTTAACTTACAGTAGGCTATTTTTTACAATGTGTGTTGGAAGGATTTATTAAATTACTATGAATATTGTCATTGTTGAAGGCTTTTAGAGAAGGGTGAATTATAAGCCTGAATTATATAACATTTTATACCAAAAAACATAAAAGCCACAATAAATAAATCTTGTCACTCAGAGTAACCTACAGTTAATTTAGCTGCTGGAGAAGAAACTGGTGTTACGTACTGTAACCCAGCTTCTATGAGTATAGGCGCAACCCTCTAAGGCTATCGCTATTGGGTAATCCCCACTGCACGTGTGCAGCACTGACAGACTTAATCCACGCCCACCTATGACGTGGGCCCCACCTACGGACTCAATTCCGTATAAATAGGAAGTAGTCCCTACAATCTGCTCCCTTACAAACAGCTTTTCTTCAGCTATTCGCGGAGTCAGTGGGGCCCGAACCTTAGAGGGCTGCTCCTATACTCATAGAAGCTGGGTTACAGTACGTAACCCCAGTTCTATTTCGTATAAGGCTTCGCCCTCTAAGGCTATCGCTATTGGGTTAAGGGCGAAGCAGGATGTAGTCCACGCCCCACTGGTCCGTCCGTTACCAGAAGCACAAAAACACACCTACTCAATTAATAACCCATGTCCATTTCGCCATGCATAAATGGAGCATCACATTCCCAGGGAATATAGCATTTAAAAAATGAATATTCTCCATACGGGAAAGAAGGTAGGCTAAATAGGCTACCTGTCGTTTATAAAAAGTAGAGACCAAAGTCCCACTTGTTAAAACGATCAAAGAGGGGGAAAAGGGCAGCTCTCTAAGTGTCGACAGGCATGAGAGAGGGCACGCAGTTGAGTCCCCGACATTACTCACTCTGACAGGACACTCAGCACTGAGTGTGTCAGAGAGGAATGGGAGACATCCCTCAAAATAAACACGAATAAAAGAACAGGGGGAAGACCAAGATGCAGCAGTGCAAATGTCTTCCACTGTCATTCCTCCGTGCAACGCCGTGGAGGAGGAAATTCCTCTGGTGCCGTGCGCTTTGATGTTCTCCGGGGGATCCAACCCAGAGGAGAAATACGCCTGTGACACAGCCTCACACAACCCGTGTGACAGGCGCTGTGCCGACAGAGGCTGCCCTATTGAGTGCTCTCTGTAATGCACAACAGACGAGCTGCGTAAAGCAGCCGTGCGTGCAATATGACAGCGCGCGCACGGGACGGAGGAGATGAGATGTGGCTTCCTCCTCTGATGTGTGAGGAGGAGGAAAGAAGCCATCCAAAGGTATCACTCTCGATCTAAAAGAGCTTGTGATCACCTTTGGCATAAAAGCCGGGTTAGGGCGCAAAACAGCTGAGCTGCCATCTCCTTGGACCTGGAGACATGACGGAGCCACAGAGAGAGCAGACAAATCACTCACCCTTTCAGCTGATGTCAGAGCCAAGAGCAGAGCTACTTTGGCTGACAAGAACTTTAGGGGGACCTGATCTAAAGGTTCAAATGGAGCTTTACTCAGTGCGCGTAACACTAAAGCCAAAACCCATTGAGGCGCCAAAGCGCGTGATACATGTCTGAGTCTCTGTGCTCCCCGTAGAAAACGTTTTGTCAGAGGGTGACTAAACACCGTGCTGCCCCAAACCTACGTGGCAAGATGAAATGGCAGCAGCATATGTTTTTACTGTGCTATAAGCCAATTCCTGTCCAGCAACAACTGGAGGAACGACAGCACGAGGTAGGCTTTTCCCTACACACCAAACGGAACGCTGTCCATTTGGCTGTGTAGGATGTGTGTTCAGCAGCTGCGCTGATCGAACACCTCCCTGGCGAATTATGTAGGCCGCCGCTGCTTTGTTGTCTGTTTGAATCAACATATGTTGATTGTACAGCAACGGGACGAAGTGCTGGAGCACTTTCCATATGGAGAGTAATTCCAGCACGTTTATATGGAGAGACATGTGAGCCAGGCACTGTCCCTCCACTGCCTGCGACATGCACGTTCCTCAGCCTGCGAGAGATACATCTGTGAACACTGCGGTGTGTGATGTCACTCTGCTCAGGGGCACCCCCACTGACAAGACGTGGAGATTTTTCCAGTAGGTCAAATCCAAAACCACGGAAGGAGGAATGTACACCATGCGTCTCCTCTGACGCACGGGGTCGATGCACAGGCGAATAAACCACCTGGAGTCTCCTCACTATGAAGGAGACCCAGGGGAATCACCACGTGACCAGCTGATATCATGTCTGACAGCTGCATCACGGAGAGGGGTGTCACCGCCCTGCGGGGTGTGGCGCACGGAGGAGAGCTGTCACTTTCTCCCCACTCCGCGGTGAGAGTCGCGCTCTCATGCGGGCTGAGTTCAATTCCACTCCCAGTTAAAAAGATAACCTGGGAGGGACGAGGACAGCTCTTCTTCCAGTTGATAATGAAACCCAGGTTTGAGCCAGGAATGAGAACCGCAGGAAATTGCTGTGCTTCGGGATGATGGTTACGTGGAGGAATGCATCCTTCAGGACTATGGATGTGAACCAGTCTCCCTGGTGAACACTCCAGCACCTGTTTGATCGTCAGCATGGGAAAAGGCCATTTCCTTGTTGGACACTGACAAATCGAGGATGGGTCTCATTCCCCCGGCCCCGTCTCCTTCGGGACCAGAAAATACCGGGAGTAAAAAACCCTGAATTTCTTCCCCATGAGGAACCCTGGAAAAAAGCTTTTTTAACAAGAGTTCCTGCCGCTCTGCACGGAGCGCGAGACACTGTTCCCGGGATAACAGGGTTCCCTGTATCCCGTAGAACTGCGGGGGGGAGAGGCGAACTGCAGAGACTATCCTCTGCCCATCCGCCTGCTCATCCATCTGTCCATCAGACACATGCGCCGCCACCCTGAGTACCATCCAGTACTCTGATAGTACCGGGTGTACATTCTCTGGATGTGCTGTGGTTGGTGGCAAACCACGCCAGAGCCCTCCACACGCTGCATTTCACACAGGCTCTCAATATGTCGCAGTTTAAGAGAAGACTCGTAAACCGCGCATTCACGCTCAACATCACTAAGGGATGAGCGGAGGTGTGTGCTGTCCACACGAGGCGTAATAATGGCCCTCCGTGGGCTTATTAAGACCGTGGGTAGGAGGTACGTCTGAGACAGAGGAAAAATCCGTGCTGCCTAAACCCAAAAAGTTTAAGGTAGACGGATTGAATAGTAAGCCCTGCTGTTTTATTAACCGATAAGTTAAAAAAAAAACAGCCGGCTTAACCGGGGAGCCTTGCTGTATATTATCTTCCAGCTTTCCATTGAACACACGCGCCGCCACTCAGTGCGCCAACCTGCTCTGGATGTGCTGTGGTTGTCATAGTAACGAGCCATGCCAGAGCCCTCCAGACGCTGCATTTCACACAGGCTCTCATTATGTCCACTGTAACACATTTTCCTGTCAAACAACAGTAAAGCGCCGGCAGTCTCGTCACAGACGCCTGCACTTCACTGCAATACCACAGTACACATACTGTGAAATGACTTTACAGCCTCTTACTGTAAAAATAGAATACAGTATACTGCTGCATTTTTTCAATTAACAGTAAAATACTGGCAGCAGTTCTTCTGAGGAATGAGCGGAGGTGTGTGCAGTGCTATTCACACAGTGCGTAATAACAGCCCTGGGCTCATTACGACCGTGTGTAGTAGGCACATCTAGGACAGAGGAAAAAAACTGTGCTGCCTGCTAACCGACAGGTTTGGAGCATCAGGTTTAAACGTCAAGCCCTGCTGTCTAATAACCGTGTACAGTGCTTCTGCAACGGAGTGCTGAAGACAAGTGGGAGCAGATTGTAGGGACTACTTCCTATTTATACGGAAGTGAGTCCGTAGGTGGGGCCCACGTCATAGGTTGGCGTGGATTAAGTCTGTCAGTGCTGCACACGTGCAGTGGGATTACCCAATAGCGATAGCCTTAGAGGGCGAAGCCTTATACGAAATAGAAGCTGCTGGAGAGGAAAGATCAGGGGGGGAGGGGGGGGGAGATCTGTGGTCGATGGGCCATTAGGTGTGTAAACACACAGCTGAGAGCTGCCTTTCATTCAGACTGTTTAAGAAACGGTAACAACGGACTATTTTTCTTAGCGGATGCATGTCAATTTAAATCAATACATACAACTATTTTTTAAATCAATAAAAACATTTTCTAAATCCATAAAAGCATTTCAATTAATATTGGGAGTCATGTCGTTACTTTGTTGAGAATGTGGCCATGTAATAAGTGGGATAATTTGCAGCGACTTGTTCCTTATGGGGAAAATAACACCCTTCAGCTGATCAAGATCCCTCCGCTACGCGTTGGGATCCTGATCTGCCGATGAGGCTCCATTAAAATATAAATATTTTTAGTGAATTACTGAGTTTAGGCACGTTAATAACGTTTTAATGAAGTTGAATACAGTATATTCATATGTGTCAGTGATTTCATGTCAATTCGGCGAACATAAACATAAATGATCGTGGTGAAGATGATGATTAAATTAGGATTAAAAATCGAGAGCCGAGCTGCATTTCCTCCCGTTCGTTTTCTTCGACTAAACAACATTATTTTGTAAATGATTACATGTCTCTTATTTAGCACAGAGTATGATATCCGTGACATATGGATCTTAGTTCCGCTGTACATCCAGCATACTGTATTTGACTTTATTCTTTCACACACACATACGGGTATTGGGCCGAGGGCGACACCGTATTCCGGTATCCACCATTTTAAGCGAGGTGCAAGCAGGCCGAGGGTTTAGCCGTACACCGTCTAGGTGTTGCTAAGCTTCCTGTACTGAATATCATAGTCTATTGCCTTAATCAATATCTAGTCAACTCGAAAAAACCACATATATGCAATGGCATGATAATATTATTGTGACAAGTGGGGTATTCACCTGGTGTTTCCAGAAATTAGACGTAGATGCAGCCAAAATCGACGAAGGCCACTTTCGAGGGTCGTTTTTCCATACATCTGCAGGCAGTCTGTAAGGGCAATCCGACAACCCACACAGCTCTAGTTTACGCTGGTAACGACCTAGAGCACACCCCTCAAGTCCAGAGATGTAATCCGAAGACATGCAGCGATTTCTTCGGTCGTTAATTCAGAAAAAAAAACCTAGTGCGCTCTGCCTGGCTACGTTAGCTAGCTGTTTATATTTGCACCTCCAGGATATTTGCACCTCCAGGAAAATGGCGTATTTATATATATACAGGACTGTCTCAGAAAATTAGAATATTGTGATAAAGTTCTTTATTTTCTGTAATGCAATTAAAAAAACAAAAATGTCATACATTCTGGATTCATTACAAATCAACTGAAATATTGCAAGCCTTTTATTATTTTAATATTGCTGATTATGGCATACAGCTTAAGAAAACTCAAATATCCTATCTCTAAATATTAGAATATCATGAAAAAGTATACAAGTAGGGTGTTCAACGAATCACTTGAATCGTCTAATTAACTCGAAACACCTGCAAGGGTTTCCTGAGCCTTGAAAAACACTCAGCTTGGTTCAGTAAACTAAATCACAAGTATGGGGAAGACTGCTGATCTGACTGCTGTCCAGAGGACCGTCATTGACACGCTCCATCAGGAGGGTAAGACACAAAAAGAAATTTCTCAAAGAGCAAGCTGTTCACAGAGTGCAGTTTCAAAGCACATCCACAAAAAGTCTGTTGGAAGGGGGAAATGTGGCAGGAAACGCTGCACAACCAAGAGAGATGACCGCAGCCTTAACAGCATTGTGAAGATGAGTCGCTTCCAGAATTTGGGGGAGCTTCAAAGACAGTGGACTGAAGCTGGAGTCCAGGTATCAAAAGTCACTGTTCACAGACGTGTCCGGGAAATGGGCTACAATAGCCATATTCCCATGGTCAAGCCACTTCTGAACTCAAGACAACGGAAGAGGCGTCTGACTTGGGCTAAGGAAAAGAAGCACTGGACAGTTGCACAGTGGTCCAAAGTCCTCTTTTCAGACGAAAGCAAGTTTTGTATTTCATTTGGAAGTCAAGGCGCCAGAGTCTGGAGAAAGGCTGGAGAGGAGCAAAATCCAAGTTGCTTGAAATCCAGTGTGAAGTTCCCACAGTCAGCGATGGTTTGGGGAGCCATGTCAGCTGCTGGTGTTGGTCCACTGTGTTTCATCAAGCCCAGAGTAAATGCAGCTGTGTACCAAGAGATTTTAGAGCACTACATGCTTCCGTCTGCTGAAAAGCTCTATGGAGATGAGGAATTCATTTTCCAGCATGATCTGGCACCTGCCTACAGTGCCAAAACCACCAGTAACTGGTGTACTGACCATGGCATTACTGTCCTCGATTGGCCTGCAAATTCCCCTGACCTGAACCCCATAGAGAATATGTGGGGTATTGTGAAGAAGAAGCTGAAAGACACCAGACCCAACAATGCTAATGAGCTAAAGGCCGCTATTGAAGCATCCTGGGCATCCATAACACCTCAGCAATGCCACAGGCTGATTGCCTCCATGCCACGCCGCATTGATGCAGTAATCCGTGCAAAAGGATTCCCAACCAAGTACTGAGTGCATTAATGGACATTTTCAAATGTTTGATTGTGTTTTGCTGTTATAAATCTTTTTTTTTTACTTGGTCTGAGGAACTATTCTAATTTTTTGAAATAGGATTTTTGAGTTTTCTTAAGCTGTATGCCATAATCAGCAATATTAAAATAATAAAAGGCTTGCAATATTTCAGTTGATTTGTAATGAATCCAGAATGTATGACATTTTTGTTTTTTTAATTGCATTACAGAAAATAAAGAACTTTATCACAATATTCTAATTTTCTGAGACAGTCCTGTATATATATATATATGGCGCGCGTTGCATTGTGGGTAGCTCGTGACGTCACTGTGTGTGAAAGAATTTCACATGAGCTCCAGTGTGGAACCCCACTGCACCCCCTGGTGGATCAATGATCCATTGCAGCTGGCTTCATAATAATTACATGTATTTATCACGGCGGAGGTCTCAAGTCAAGCTGGAGGTTTTCCCTTGAACGAGGGCAGATCACGTACCAATCACGGCCCTCGCGTTTCAAACTGTCTGAAATGAAGCGCTACATCTGTAGATAGTAAACTAGAATGCTTTTCAGCCATAAACCTTGAACAATGAAATTCAATGATTTTGTCTTCTAAACCATCAACGTGTATCTTAGACCCAATTCCAACTAAGCTGTTAAAAGAAGTTTTTCCATTAATTAGCACTTCTTTATTAAATATTATGAATATGTCTTTATTGTCATGCTATGTTCCACAATCATTTAAAGTTGCAGTAATAAAACCTCTTCTTAAAAAGCACAACCTCGATCCAGAGGTTTTAGCCAATTATAGACCTATTTCTAATCTCCCATTCTCCCTCTCAAAGATTCTTGAGAAAGCAGTCGCAAAACAGTTGTGTGATTACTTAAAAAACAATGATTTATTTGAAGATTTTCAGTCTGGCTTTAGAACACATCATAGCACAGAGACAGCTCTGGTTAAAGTCACGAATGACATTCTAATAGCCTCAGACAAGGGACTTGTCTCTATTCTTGTTTTGCTCGATCTCAGTGCTGCATTTGATACTATCGATCATGATATCTTATTGCAAAGATTAGAGCACTTAGTTGGCATACAGGGAACTGCTTTAGGCTGGTTTAGGTCCTATCTATCTGAACACTCTCAGTTTGTACGTGTCAACGATGAATCTTCCATGCAAACCAAAGTTAGCCATGGAGTGCCACAGGGCTCAGTGCTTGGACCTATTTTGTTCACACTAAATATGCTTCCGCTAGGCAATATTATAAGGAATCATTCTGTACATTTCCACTGTTATGCGGATGATACTCAACTATATTTATCCATCAAGCCTGATGAAACCAATCACCTAACTAAAATTCAAGACTGCCTCAAGGACTTAAAAACGTGGATGACCTTACATTTTTTGATGTTGAACACGACCAAAACTGAAGTTATTGTACTCAGCCCAAAGAATCTACGAAACAAACTATCTAAAGATATACTAGTTATGGATGGCATTAATTTGGCCTCCAGTGAGACTGTAAGGAATCTTGGTGTTATATTTGATCAGGATTTATCCTTTAACGCCCACATAAAATCAATCTCAAGGACCGGTTACTTCCATCTACGCAACATTGCCAAAATTAGGCATATCTTGACTCAAAACGATGCAGAGAAACTAGTCCATGCATTTGTTACTTCTAGGCTGGATTATTGTAACTCTTTATTATCAGGGAGTACCAAGAAGTCAGTCAAGTCGCTTCAGCTGATTCAAAATGCTGCAGCTCGTGTACTAACCAGAGTTAGGAAAAGGGACCACATTACTCCTGTTCTGGCTGCCTTATACTGGCTCCCTATAGAACACAGGATAGAATTTAAAATTCTTCTTCTCGTCTACAAAGCCCTTAATGAGGGCGCCATCTTACCTTAAAGAACTCATTATACCCTACTGTCCTATTAGGGCATTGCGTTCCAAGAATGCAGGGTTGTTGGTTGTTCCTAGAGTCTCTAAAAGTACAATGGGAGCCAGAGCCTTTTCTTATCAAGCTCCACATTTGTGGAATCAGCTTCCAGTTTTTGTTTTTGGGCGGCAGACAGCCTATCTGTTTTTGACCTTCCTTTTTGATAAAGCTTATAGTGTTAAAATAAAATAATCTAATAAGAGTGCATTGACATAGATACGTTGTGCCTCTTCACCTATACATTTGAGTTCTTACTCCTAAAAACTTAGATCTTATATTTAAAATGTTATCCAAACCTTTCCCCTCTATGACCTCTCAAGGTTTATTAGAGGGTAACAGGTTGCAGGGAACGCCTAGCCCGGCCGGGGAGTGTGGAACGTAGTCACTGACCCACTCCTACCTCTGACAAATTCAGGTTCCAATGGGGACCTTTTTCCCTGCGTGTGCCTCTCCACCTCTGTTTCCTACTTCTTACTTGCTACCCTTTTCCCTCAACCTATCCTAAGGGAGTGCATGTTTAGTTTAGCTGCTATAAGCTTGGACTGTTGAGGGGGGCACCTTACTCCGTCTTTCTGGCTGTTTGTACCTGTGTACTCTCATGTTCTGATTAACCCAGTTTCCCCCAAATCTCTTTTTTGTGTCCATATATACGCCGGGATCCTGAGTCGAGGCTAATCATGTTGCTGTGGTCATGTGTCCTGGATCCTCTATCCTGAGCACTGGATCTGAGTCCTGGCTGAACCTGTCTCTGCGGTCCTGCCAGACTCTCACCATACTACTTCACTGATGGCTCCCACAAGATTGCTGACATCCTCGTGGATTCATCTTCTTATTATAGACACATGCATTTCCAAACATGTGGACTACCTATGTTTTAAATGTATTATCTTTTCGATTTACATACGGCATCTATTGCACGTCTGTACGTCCTGGGAGAGGGATCCCTCCTCTGTTACCAATTACCTAAACATGTACACAGATGGTTCTAAGAACAAGTGTGTTGGAGTTGGTATATACATCCCAGACTTTATAATATCGATTTCAAAAAGAGCGTCTGATCAATTATCAGTGTTCACAGCAGAAATGCTTGCTGTAATAATAGGATTACATTGTGTTGAAGAGGTCAGACCAGATAGGGTGGTAATATGTACAGATTCATTGTCCATATTAAAAAGCATACAATCAACAACAACTGTCAGAGAAGATATTCTCATAGAACTGAACCACAGCCTGTTAAGACTACACAGAGGAGGTAGATCTGCAGTTCTGCTGGGTACATGAGGGGGTGAAAGGAAACGAGTGTGCTGATAAATGAGCAAAAAGTGCACTACAAAAGGAAATAACATTACCAGTTCAACTTGGAAAAGGAGAAGGAAAAGCAGTCATTAAGAAAAAAGGGATGGAGATCTGGCAGAAGAGGTGGGAGAAAGACCAGAAAGGCAAAGACTATCACAAAGTACAAAATACAATTACAATTAATATTCATAAAGAAAGAAACAGAAGGGAGGAAATCACGATAGCTAGAGTCAGAATAAATCACACAGCATTGAATGGTACGCTGTATATCATGGGGAAAGTGACAGTGACAAGTGTTGGAACTGTGCAGTAAAAGAAGATGTAGAACATATCTTGTTACATTGTGACATCTATAAAGCAGAAAGAGAACAACTAAAGGATAAATTCTTAGAGGCAGAGAGGGAATGGAGTGTGGTTGGTGTTTTGGGAACAAAAGGAGATGGAGTAAGAGCTACCAGAAAGGCACTGTTTACATTCTTGAGTGAAACTGGGGTAGGAAAAATACTTTAACATTGGGTCAGGAAAGAACATAGATTTTTATTTTTGTTTTATTTATTTCATGTTTTTGTTGATTTATTTTGATTAGATCATAGGGTAAAAAGTGGAATGATATGATGATTCATACTCATGTACAGTAGGTGGCGGTATGCACCTTTTAAGTTGTTTGCAATCCGCCAAAAGCGAGAGAAGAAGAAGATGCGCATTGCAAATGGGCAGGGATTCAGATCGGGTAGTCACACTGGGTCCAGGAGGCGTCTCGTCGATACGGTTCTCTCTCTCTGTGTTCCTGAGAAAGCGTTTGTGAGCTCCAGCTCTACTGATCCATCATCTGTGTGTCTGGATAAGCCTCCGAATGGACTGTGTGCTCTTTTTTCTGGAGCGTTTACCTCGGACTATAGGAGCTAGCTTAGCATGCTAGCTGGAAACACGTTGGCAACACTAGTCAGATTGAGAGTTTGATGGAGAGAGAAACGGTGTGTTTAACGGAGTTTGCAGGAAAAGGTGATATAGGAAACATGAGTAAAGTCCAAATGCTGCTGTCGTTGAAGACGCAGCGACTCACTGCTGAAGAGATATTTGCTCTGTTTGAAAAAACGATAGCAGAGCTCGAGGAGGAGCTGTCTCGTTCAAAAGAGGAGAATAAGAGACTCCAGAAGCTACTGGACGCTGTTTTACAGCCTCAGCTTCGGATACACAGAGCAGGTCTGTTCCCTTTTACTCTTAATTAACACTTTAACCCAGGGGTGTCCAAACTACGGCCCGGGGGCCGGTGTTACCGAATAAGATGTGGGCCGAACAACTGGTGATATTCTATAACCGTATAGGCAGATGTATCAGGGGCGTGGCCTTTGTCGAATAACCAGGAAATACACATTTCCATCGCTTCTTCTGTCGTTTGCATACATCTTTTGGTGTATTTGGCTCCAGAGGAACACTTTGATGCACTTTCAGTACCAGTGTGTGAGGTTGTGGTTGCGATGCCGATATGCGGACGCGTACAGCGAGGACTACAAAAAGACACGAGGTGACCAAAACATTGCAAGCTTGAATAAATCATTTAAACCGTTTTGCCAGACTTATTACTGAATATCATTCTTAATGTGATACCAAGTCCATCTGAGACCTGTGTATACCTTCAGATAGCCTACAAGTGAAGCACACGTTGTTTACTCAGTTTGAAAGCAGCGTGGAGCTGTGATCCGCCCAAGATAAACTGTGATACGACTTCTGTGGCTTGTTCTTGTTGTCAGTCTTATATTTCATGTATAGTTATTAATATGATGTCGAGTTGATTTGAGACCCGTTTATACTTTCATACCGTCTGTTAGTGAAGCCAATCTCCATTTAGAAAACACGCATTTCAAAAGGTGTTTCTCTGCCGTCTGTCTGCAGACTTGTCAAAGCATTAATTCATGGTCTTTACTAACCGGTATCAGTATGTTGTTACTTCGGCATCATTTTGAAATGTGTATTATAATTAAATCACGGTCAAATATGTTCATCTTGTTGTAGTTGTAGCCACCTTGCCAGCGATTCTCTCTCTAGTTTAGCATACTCAGCCTGACTCAGCCTGGTTGTTCCTGGCCCTAGAACCACGATTTTATGGGGCCAGAAAAACTGTGAATTAGGACCCGCTAGCCGGTACTAGGCCAAGTGGAAACGCAACCAAAAACGGGCCCCGCACGGCTCGGCACGCTTAAAGCGAACTCCACGCTGCAGTGAAAACGCGCCATAAATCTATCTATAATCTAAACCCAAAGAGTCCTTAACCTCACCTGAGCTGTAGTTATCTCTCTCAGTCTGACAGCAGAGGACTCTCCCTCCATCTTGTTGTTGAAACAGCTCCTTAGAGCAGCTAGCTAACCAGATGCTAACAACAAAATTACAAGTAACCGGTGCACGCTCTCTCTCGCTCGTGCCACACATACACACACCCTGAATTATGATCGGTATGGAATAGGCCATGTCGGCAGGCCACATCATTTAGACAGACGCAGGGCTCGACATTATAAATTGCCCGGAAGCACTATTTAGACACCCTGGGCCAGCATAATGTACTTTCCACTTGCCCGCTCGGGCCACTAAAATATTGTTTTAAAAAAAATGTTTCCTGTGGTATTGGTATTTTGACTAGCAATTTTGTTGAATTGTTTTGTTTAACGTAGAGATGTTTTAATACCAGCGGTAACCGGCCAAGCGCCGGGAAAAAAAACTATCTTCAAAGTCACCGGAGGAGTTAAAGGAGAGTGACAGGGAGCATGAGAAGAAGAGGGAGAGAAAGTTTCAGCCAGCTTGATCGATGGAGTTGGCTTCTAGTGGTGCAGTGACGCGTCCTAAAACCCTTTTATAATTATGATTCGGAAATTATAAAAGTAGGGTAGACATGTGGAGATTATCCGGCTGAACAAAACGTGCATTTATCAAACAGGTTTGTTTTCCACAGACCTTATTTCCAGCTATTTTCCAAAACCCTGTGGAGAAATCCCATTGCTTTTTGTGGAGGGAACCAGCAGCTCACTTCCTGGTTTCAGGACGCGTCACTGGACCTCTCAATATGATGCCAATATAAACAAGGTCTTCTGTCGGCTCTGTACATCAATGCCGACCTATGCTGACAAGCAAGTGAAGAGTAGAACATATAAAGGTATTGGCTATAGGGAAATGTCCCAGCAGTTTAGGATAATGAAGGATCTAATCTAATCTATAGCCATTACATCTCTAACTCCTAATGACAGGAAGGCAGAAAGCGCATTATACAAATAATAATAGCAGAACTTTTTTAACAATGACCAAAATATCATTATTTTAATAAACCAAATATGAACAATTGAGGAAAATGAGGAAGAACTGATTGTTCAAATGTTGTAGTAATGTAGTTGGTGCATAAATTACTATTGCAACAAATGTGTTAATTTTCTTCATTATTAGTCGATTTCTTTTGGACGAATGCTCCGGGCCAGTGGTTACAATGGTGGGGCCAGTGGTTACAATTCCACCGGCCCGGAGGGCCAGTGGCTTTTTACCCTTAATGTCTACCCCTGAGACGTCACCCTGTGTGAGGCAAACCCACAGCGTTGCGTTCACAATATATTAATTAAAAAAATAAAATAAATCGCCAGGCCTGCAGGCCACTCAACAGGCCAGGCCATCGGGAAACCTCCCGGTCCTCCCGATAGCCAGTCCGGGCCTCGTCTATCGTTTTTCCAACCCAGTTTAGATTTAACCACACCCACTTCCGCATTACGCAAGGATCGACGTAGCTCTACGCGATAGCGTCATAGACTTCTTCTTCTGCTGTTGTTGCGGTAAAGCAGGATATTGAATAGTTGTTTTTTGTTCAGCTGGTGTAAGTGCAGAATATTGAATATAACCTTGACTATTACTGTGTACTTCATTTATCTGACAGCATTATTTAATGATACTATTTTATATATATATACACATTTATTCATTTATAAACATATATATAAACACACACTTATATGTACTCACATGTATTTATTCATTTATACACACAGATGTATTCATTCATTTATACACACACTCACATATATACACTTTATATTAATTCATTTGTACACACATATATATATATATAAATAATAAAAACAGTTGCAATAATAACATATTATGATCAATTCTACCCTTTTGTTTTTGCTCCATTTCAATTAAAATATATTTTTCAAAATCAATATTGGTGGGGGCTCTTTTGCAAAAATAATCAATAACACAGTTGTTGCAGATTATACAGCATACTCGTTACTTACACACATGTGCGATGGTCCCAAAAAAGCCCAAATCTGCACTGTAAAAACATATATACATTTATTGGGCACTCTGAGTAAGGGTTGACTTTAACATGACAAACAAAACAACGAAACATTATATATATATATATTATGCAGCGTTTAAAAGGACGGTATTTCGCTTGTCAGATTCAGATTTCGCGGGTGTGCCGCGTCTGGCGCTATCGCGTAGATCTACGTCGATCCTTGCGTAATGCGGAAGTGGGCGTGGTTAAATCTAAACTGGGTTGGAAAAACGATAGACGCGTCCGGGCCTGCTTCTGAGTACTTCTCCCACCTTACACGTAATTGGGGCAACAGAACTCCGAGTTAAGGAAGTTGAAAACGGTGCATTTCTCCGTATGAATATGCCTTTTGGCCAGCTGACGGAGAGATTGCTCGTGTTTCCGCGAAAATACTTATGGCAAACGAGCATTGACCACATCGAGCTCTGTAGATTACATTGTCACTTTTGAACGCTATGTTCTCCACCGGCGGATCTTTGTGTGCACGGTGCTGCAGCGCGTCTGTGAGCGAGATGCCCCGCCCCCCACACAGACGAGAAAGAGAGATCTCTGCACCAAGGGAGATATGCCTCATCACACTTTGTTGATTTTGGCATTAAAGCTGAAAGACTTGTCGTGGGCTCGTCCACTTTTCTTTTAACTGCCGGCTGTTATGTGTGGAACATAATATGGCATTTAATCACGACAGCGTTTCGCTGAGTTTCTCCCGGTAGAAAACTCTCAGCAGAGGAAAGCTGCGTGACGCTACAAAGGGGCGTGGCTAGCAGCAGCTGTTCCATTTAAAGCTACGGTCACAGAATCAGCTTTTTTGGAACAGGGCTGGAATAGAGGGGTATGAGGCATGGCTACAATGGGTGATCTGTTTGGTATGTTAAGCAAAACACTTCACATGTTTTGTATAGGTATGGCCCTACAATATATTTTTAGTATTACCATTCTATAGGCGTAGTGTAGCTGTGAACAATCCCAAATACAATACATTGTTTACATTGCAGCTAGTGCTAAACCAGAATAAATGACCCCTTTTCATTTTTAACTGGAAGTGGAATGGGGCTATGCTACGTGAGGTGCATTGAGCCGTGCTACGTAAGGTGAATTGAGCCAACAAAAATATACAATAGGTGGGACTAAGAAAGATATTGTTAAAGTATAAAAACAAAGGCATTATTAGGGCTGAAAAGTGTCTCCCGTTTTAATGGTGATTAGATTTTTAAATGTTAACACTTACAGTTTTTTCTGACTGTGTGTTCCCTGTTTCCTGCAGACATCCAGCAGCTGGTGGTGGTTAAAGAAGAGGTTCCCCCTGACCAGCAGGAGTGGAGCACCAGTCTGGACCAGGAGGACGCAGAGCCCCTCCCACACATTAAGCGGGAACAGGAGGAACTCAGGATCAGTCAGGAGCTGGAGGAGGCTGATATCACCAAGTCCACTTTCACTCCTGACCCTGTGAAGAGTGAAGATGATGAAGAGAAACCTCAGTCCTCACAGCCTCATCAAAGACAAACTGAACACATTGAAACAGAAGCTGATGGAGATGACTGTCGAGGACCAGAACCAGCCAGGAACTCAGATCCAGAGAGCAGTTTACAACCAAAGACTGAGGACGACACTGGAGACTCTTCTGAACCTGACACTGGAGACTCTTCTGAACCTAACACTGGAGACTCTTCTGAACCTGACAATGGAGACTCTTCTGAACCTGACACTGACACTGGAGACTCTTCTGAACTTGACACTGACACTGGAGACTCTTCTGAACTTGACACTGGAGACTCTTCTGAACTTGACACTGGAGACTCTTCTGAACTTGACACTGGAGACTCTTCTGAACCTGACACTGGAGACTCTTCTGAACCTGACACTGAAGACAGTGCTGATTGGAAGGAGACCAGAGAACCTGCATCAGGCTCAAACTCAATGAAAAATAGACATGAATCTGTCAGTGATCCACGACATAGTGCTGAAAAGAAACCATTCAGCTGCTCAGTCTGTAAGAAAGCTTTTTCACAGAGTGGACATTTAAAGAAACACATGAGAATGCACACAAGACAGAAACCACACAGCTGCTCAGTCTGTATGAAAGCTTTTTCACATAATTTAGAGTTAAAGCTACACATGAGAATCCACACAGCAGAGAAACTCTTTAGCTGTTCAGTCTGTAAGAAACAATTTTCCCAGAGTGGAACTTTAAAAAAACACTTGAGAGTCCACACAGGAGAGAAACCATACAGCTGCTCAGTTTGTACCAAATATTTTACATTGAGTGGAACTTTAGATAGACACATGAGAATCCACACAGGAGTGAAACCACACAGCTGCTCAGTCTGTAAGAAAGCTTTTTCACAGAGTGGAAGTTTAAAGGGACACATGAGAATCCACACAGGAGAGAAACCCTTTAGCTGCTCAGTTTGTACCAAATATTTTGCATTGAGTGGAACGTTAAAAAAACACATGAGAGTCCACACAGGAGAGAAACCATACAGCTGCTCAGTCTGTAAGAAAGCTTTTTCACGGAGTGAAAGTTTAAAGGAACACATGAGAATCCACACAGGAGAGGAAAAATACAGCTGCAATGTTTGTGACAAAAGATTTAAATGGCGTATGTGTTTCAGTAGACACAAATGTGTTGGTTGTCAGTCCTTAAAGCTTAATGAAATTCAAACTGAGGATAAAAAATCTGCCTGACTGGATCAACATTCTTGCACGGTATTCATATAAGACTTAAACAAACTCTATCTTTATCAATATAAGTGGACAATATGTTTAATGTTTTTGTCATACTGATTTTCGGATTAATGGGGCGAAGCCTGCGAGCTAGTTCAGGCAGTCAACTCGAGCACTCATGCTGCATTCATACATAACGCCCCTTGCCACTTGACAACCAAGCGCTTCAATGCTGCTGCTTTCACCGGTCTTTTGCTGCTGTCCTAAGGAGGATTTTGCTCCAGGAACATCGCGGATACGGTGTGCTGGTCTGGGAAAATTGCCCATATCGTGATTCTGCTGTGCCTATTAACTGTTTTGGACTGTGAGAAGATATCTACTCATCCTGAGAAGTCTACTGGATTCAGGTCTGTTCTGACACCCGCAGTGGGCATCCCCTGCAAAGGTTTGGATGTGTTACACAAACAATTACCGGTTGCCTGCTCGACAAAATATGTTTGTCTTTTTCACTTGCCTGCTATGATGGTTCTTCAGGACTGCTTCTTGAGCTCTAAAATCACCAGCAAAGTCTGTGAAAGTTTGATTAAAGTAGTTGACAATGTATGTGTGTTGATTAAGAGGAAAATATGCCTGGTTTTCTTGTTGTTATTGCTATCAGGAAATGTACAACCTAACCCTGGACCGCCCAGTAGTAGTAGTCAGATTGCTACTCCTGCTGATTTTAAGTCTAGGTCTGGGCTGGGTTTCATTCACTTAAATGTGCGCAGTCTTTTACCTAAACTAGATTTTGTCCGCATTTGGGCGAGCTCGACTGACGCTGATGTCATTGTCTTATCAGAAACGTGGCTAAATAAATCCATATTGGCCTCTGACATATCCTTAAATGGTTACAGTGTATATCATACCGACCAACCTAATAAAGGTGGTTGCGTTGTCATTTATGTGAAAAATAAGTTTTGTGTAACCAAGATGGTTTCCAAATCTATCGGTAAACAACTAGTATTTTTAGCCTTAAATATCGAAGTAGCAAAGTGCTAAGTCGAAGTATTATCTGTCAGTTACCACAAAAAACCTGAATAACCCTGGACATTTTTGGAAAGCCATAAAATCGATATTCACCGGTGAAATCCGTAATGAGCTACCTCCGTGCCTTACCACAGCATCTGACACTATATCGGACAGAGCTTCTATGTTAAATTGTTTTAATGAGCATGTTGTGTCCTGTGGCTCTCTGTTTGATTCTGTGACCAACTCTGCTTCTGTGAACACCTCAATCCGTGACTCTGAACAATGTGGTCTGGAAAACCCTTTCAGTTTTACTCCTTTTACTATTGATGTTGTTCGTGAAGCTTTAACCAAGCTAGATCCTAAGAAACCGGCTGGCCCGGACAACGTAGAATCTTTCTTTTTAAAGATAGCTGCAGATGTTATTGCTCCATCTCTCACTTCTCTTTTTAACTTCTCCCTCAGCATAAACACAATTCCAAAAATATGGAAGTCAGCTTATGTCCTGCCTTTGCTAAAAGGAGGGGAGGCCACCTTATTAAATAATTATAGGCCCATCTTTAACTTGTCAGTTCTGGCTAAGGTTCTTGAACACCTAGTGAGTGAACAGATAAAGGAGTTTTTATGTACAAATAACATCTTGTCTAAACATCAGTCAGGCTTCAGAAAGCAACACAGCACCATCACTGCCACAATGAAAGTGGTAAATGATATTACGAGTATTTTAGATAATAAGCAGAGTTGTGCAGCTCTATTTGTTGACTTGTCCAAAGCGTTTGACACCGTCAACCATCGCATCTTAAAGCAGAGGCTACTCAGTATTGGCATATCCAGCCATGCAGTGGGGTGGATTGTGAGCTACCTCTCTGAAATGTCTCAATGTGTTCACTTTGATGGGCTGTCTTCTGAGTGGTTAAACATTACTAATGGTGTACCACAAGGTTCTGTTTTAGGTCCTCTATTATTCTCCATCTATATCAATAGTTTAGGTGAAAATGTCGATGGCGCAACCTTACATTTTTATGCGGACGATACCGTGATGTACTGTGCAGGGCCCTCCATTAAGGATGCTGTTGTTGAATTGCAAGCTGTTTTTAACATTATTCCGACTCAGCTCGCTGAGCTTAAGCTTCTTTTAAATGTTGATAAAGCCAAGGTAATGCTCTTTTCAAAAGCTAAAAAGACACCAGAGCCTGTTTTAGATATTGTAACTACAGCCTGTCCTCCTACAAAACAAGACCAAAGAGGGCGATTGTTTAAGCACCTTAGATTACGACCCATAGCCACGTTTTAAAGTGTAGCACCTCTAGTGGTCGTGTAAGAAACAACATGCTCCCGTTTATTCACAAATAACCCTCTCTGGAAAATCCTAAATTGTAGAATAGTTTGGCCATTAATATGGTTTTTGATTAGATTTCTAGCGAGAAGTGTATATTGTAATTTTAGAATCCACGTCCAGTGGATGTGTAGGATCTATGGTTTGATAGATATTAGGAAGATGATTTGAGGTCTTGCCAGGATAACGTGTATGCAGCTTCCATGTAAAGTTTTCCGGTCTCGAAGTTTTCATAATAAAACCGGATATATTCCACTCACTGTCAAATGATTACACAGTGATATCTGCATTACTCATCCACTAAAGAACATCAGTTTATCCTTGTTAATTACACAATATTGATTGGTTTAAATTGTGTACAATGCTTTTGTGTTTTTAACCTTCGATTCAGAGAAAGAAATAGTTTTTTTTAGGAGTTTAGACACTACAGTTTCCGAAGACACTACACTACCCAGAATCCCCAGCTATCGTTTGGGACTACAACATCCGCCTTGCTTTACAAACAAAGGAGTGGCAGTGCGACAAGGTTATGCTGAGCGTCAACAGCTCTTTGAAATGGAATGGAACCACGGCAGACTTTCCAAAACTGGAATTGGACGGGTCCAGCCCCCGGCAAATATGGCAGTAGCCATCGATCATATTAATGATATACTTTATTGATCCCAAGTTGGGAAATATTTTTGTTACAGCAGCATACTACTTTGTTCTACTCCACTACAATTCAGAGGTTAACCTGGTATTTTTACTCTACTACATGTATTTTAGTTACTTTGCAGATTCTGATTAATGATGTGAAATATAAACAACCCTTAAATCAGACTTTAGTTACACCTCAGTCAAATTCAGGGAAGGTGATTGTCAAGTGCCAAAATAAACTATGCAATATATTGGACGTTAAGTACTTTGTCAGACTTCATATTTATCTGTGGATAACCCCAACGTTTCTTTTCTTATTCAAAAGAAGACCTTAACTTAAAGTAATCTTTAATGTTTAAATAAAGCCTTATTAGTTTGTCTGTTTTGCACATCCTCCTGTTCATATCTTTGGACGTCCTGCACTAAACTGTTTTATTGTAGAGATCACTACAGTATCTTCTTGATATTTTCAATTTTGTATGTAGGCTACTCTTAATATTGAAATGTTTTCATCAAATAAAACTTATTCAATAACGTGCTTTAAGCACAAGGCGGCGCGGGTTAAAAAACCAGTGGTGTAGTTAATAAAACATAATCAATGTTTATTTATATAGCCCAATATCACAAATGTTACATTTGTCTCAGTGGACATCACGGTTTGTACAGAATATCAGTATGACAATACGACACCCTCTGTCCTTAGACCCTCACATCGTACAATCTGGGGTAATAATAATATCAAACATAATATGACTATTAACTTTATTGTGAAATTAAAACAGAACGGTAAAAGAAAATACAGTTTCAGTCTCTCGATTTGAAGCTTATGCATTGTACCATGAACCTGTATAGACTTGTAACGGTCAACTGCCTGAGGAGTTGGAAAGGTAGTAAATAATATCTTTAAAAACTACAAAAAAAATCCCTTTCTATCAGCTGTGCACCATTATGGTGTAAATATAACCTATATACCAATTGGATCAATTATAAAAGTCAGCCGAATTAGTGTTGGTACTGTAAGGAGACGTATTGTGTGAAAAGAAATGGAAGATGTTGTTTAATTGCTAATATATTTATGATCCACGTCCCGTATTCAGTTTTGGCGGCATTTGTCAAAAGGTCTTCTGATCAGGGCTCTATAAATAAATATCTACGGCTCCAACTCCCGGAAACGTAAGTTCTAATATTACACTAGATAGTAAACTAGAATGCTTTTCAGCCATAAACCTTGAACAATTAAATTCAATGATTTTTTTCTTCTAAACCATCAACGTGTATGTTAGACCCAATTCCAACTAAGCTGTTAAAAGAAGTGTTTCCATTAATTAGCACTTTATTAAATATTATGAATATGTCTTTATTATCATGCTATGTTCCACAATCATTTAAAGTTGCAGTAATAAAACCTCTTCTTAAAAAGCACAACCTCGATCCAGAGGTTTTAGCCAATTATAGACCTATTTCTAATCTTCCGTTCCTCTCAAAGATTCTTGAGAAAGCGGTCGCAAAACAGCTGTGTGATTACTTAAAAAACAATGATTTATTTGAAGATTTTCAGTCTGGCTTTAGAACACATCATAGCACAGAGACAGCTCTGGTTAAAGTCACAAATGACATTCTAATAGCCTCAGACAAGGGACTTGTCTCTATTCTTGTTTTGCTCGATCTCAGTGCTGCATTTGATACTATCGATCATGATATCTTATTGCAAAGACTAGAGCACTTAGTTGGCATACAGGGAACTGCTTTAGGCTGGTTTAGGTCCTATCTATCTGAACACTCTCAGTTTGTACGTGTCAACGATGAATCTTCCATGCAAACCAAAGTTAGCCATGGAGTGCCACAGGGCTCAGTGCTTAGACCTATTTTGTTCACACTATATATGCTTCCGTTAGGCAATATTATAAGGAATCATTCTGTACATTTCCACTGTTATGCGGATGATACTCAACTATATTTATCCATCAATTCTGATGAAACCAATCACCTAAATACAATTCAAGACTGCCTCAAGGACTTAAAAACATGGATGGCCTTACATTTTTTTATGTTAAACACGACCAAAACTGAAGTTATTGTACTCGGCCCAAAGAATCTACGAAACAAATTAAGATATACTAGTTATGGATGGCATTAATTTGGCCTCCAGTGAGACTGTAAGGAATCTTGGTGTTATATTTCAGTGCTTCTCAAAGTGTGGTCCGCGGACCACTGGTGGTCCGTGAGCGTCCCCTAGTGGTCCGTGAGTATATTGGTAAAATTTCACATTTGAAATAAATAAATTAATTTAAGTTTTTCGCACTCTCGCGGGAATATCTCCGCAATGGAACGAGCTTAAGTTTCACTTTCGATTGCATGATATAGCCCAGATAAACACCTTCATCACACATGTGGCCACTTGTTTGTACCATTTTCAGGCGATTTGTAAAAAACGATGTTTTGGGATATTTGTGGAGTTAGGGGGTCCGCAAGTTTTTTTTTATTGGTTAAGTCCTTGGTATGAAAAAGTTTGAGAAACACTGTTATATTTGATCAGGATTCATCCTTTAACGCCCACATAAAATCAATCTCAAGGACCGCCTACTTCCATCTACGCAACATTGCCAAAATTAGGCATATCTTGCCTCAAAACGATGCAGAGAAACTAGTCCATGCATTTGTTACTTCTAGGCTGGATTATTGTAACTCTTTATTATCAGGGTGTACCAAGAAGTCAGTCAAGTGGCTTCAGCTGATTCAAAATGCTGCAGCTCGTGTACTAACCAGAGTTAGGAAAAGGGACCACATTACTCCTGTTCTGGCTGCCTTATACTGGCTCCCTATAGAACACAGGATAGAATTTAAAATTCTTCTTCTCGCCTACAAAGCCCTTAATGGGCAGGCGCCATCTTACCTTAAAGAACTCATTATACCCTACTGTCCTATTAGGGCATTGCGTTCCAAGAATGCAGGGTTGTTGGTTGTTCCTAGAGTCTCTGAAAGTACAATGGGAGCCAGAGCCTTTTCTTATCAAGCTCCACATTTGTGGAATCAGCTTCCAGTTTGTGTTCGGGCGGCAGACACCCTATCAGTTTTTAAGAGTACGCTTAAGACCTTCCTTTTTGATAAAGCTTATAGTGATAAAATAAAGTAATCTAATAAGAGTGTATTGACGTAGATACGTTGTGCCTCTTCACCTATACATTTTAGTTCTTACTCTTTCACTTAAATCTTAAATCTTATATTTAAAACTTTACCCAAACCTTTCCCCTCTATGACCTCTCGAGGTTTATTAGAGGGTAACAGGTTGCAGAGAACGCCTAGCCCGGCCGGGGAGTGTGGAACGTAGTCACTGACCCACTCCTACCTCTGACAAATTCAGGTTCCAATGGGGACCTTTCTCCCTGCGTGTGCCTCTCCACCTCTGTTTCCTACTTCTTACTTGCTACCCTTTTCCCTCAACCTATCCTAAGGGAGTGCATGTATGTAGACACGTTAGTTTATCTGCTATAGGCTTGGACTGTTGAGGGGGGCACCTTACTCCATCTTTCTGGCTGTTTGTACCTGTGTACTCTCATGTTCCGATTAACCCAGTTTCCCCCAAATCTCTTTTTTGTGTCCATATATACGCCGGGATCCTGAGTCGAGGCTAATCATGTTGCTGTGGTCATGTGTCCTGGATCCTCTATCCTGAGCACTGGATCTGAGTCCTGGACTTCGAGTCGTGGCTGAACCTGTCTCTGCGGTCCTGCCAGACTCTCACCATACTACTTCACTGATGGCTCCCACAAGATTGCTGACATCCTCGTGGATTCGTCTTCTTATTACAGACACATGCATTTCCAAACATTTGGACTACCTATGTTGTAAATGTATTATCTTTTCGATTTACATACGGCATCTATTGCACGTCTGTCCGTCCTGGGAGAGGAATCCCTCCTCTGTTGCTCTCCCTGAGGTTTCTCCCATTTTCCCCTTTAAACTGTGCTAGAGAATGAGTGTGTGTGAGAGACAGTGTATCTTACCTTTTAGAAGTGTTTCTTCCTTGCCTTTCTCTTTGAAAGGTCTGTGATTAGGTCATCCAAATCCAAGGCTCAAAGCTAACATTGCTCGCTAACTCAACAACATCCTCCGTGACCACCTTGTGGTTGCTGGCCTATTTCGTAGCTTTTTTGAAAAAGCTATTTATTGTTGGGACATTTTTTAATGCAGCCGCCACTCTCTCTTCTTTTTCTTTCTTTTCGCAGCCCTGCTGGGCATTTGGCTACCGGCACCATCAATTTTTTCAGCTCACGTGACAAGGGCTGTGATTCGGCTATACACCGCCGCTGCGTAGTAATAAAGTTGAGCACATACATAGTGAGACCTACAGTACAGAGACGGTTTAGAAAATATATTAATTTCACCCTATAGAAAAGCTGTGTTATTTATGGTAAAGAGTGAGTGTCATTTAAAATAATGTGTGATGAGTGAGGTTGAGCCCGAAAAAGACATCTTGTCACTGAGGGCCCTCTTTGCTCAAGGGCCCCTTGGCACTTGCCCAGGTTGCCCATATGGTTAATCCGGCCTTGATCATGGGGAAAAGTGACAGTAACAAGTGTGCGAACTGTGCAGTAAAAGAAGATGTAGAACATATCTTGTTACATTGTGACATCTATAAAGCGGAAAGAGAAAAACTAAAGGATAAAGTCTTAGAGGCAGAGAGGGAATGGAGTGTGGTTGGTGTTTTGGGAACAAAAGGAGAGGGAGTAAGAGCTACCAGAAAGGCACTGTTTACATTCTTTTGTTGATTTATTTTGATTAGATCATAAGTTAAAGAGTGGAATGATATGATGATTCATACTCATGTACAGTATGTGGCGGTATGCACCTTTTAAGTTGTTTGCAATCCGCCAAAAACGAGAAGAAGAAGAAGAAGAAGAAGAAGAGCATTGCAAATCGGGCATTCAGATCCTGGTTGTTCCCATTGCCAAGTGTAGACCTCAATATACGAGAGGAGTTGAAGGAAAAGAAAGAACTACCAGTATGGCGCATAGTCCAGAATTATTTTGCAAGATATCACTCAGACTCAACAATCATATTTACAGATGGCTCCAAAGATCCAGAGACAGGGCGTGCAGGGGCAGCAGTGTATATCCCAGTGAGTAATACACATAGAAAGAAAAGGGTAACAGACCATGTGTCAGTATACACCACAGAGTTGTTGGCATTGCAATGGATAGAGGAGAAAGAAATACATAACAGTGTAATTGCATCTGACAGCTTTTCAGCATTATCGAGTATACGATCAGGCAGATCTTCATCTAGAATGGACATATATATACAAAGTATTTCTAATTTTATATAAAATGCAAAACAAAGGCATAGCAACTCGTTTCATCTGGGTTCCTGCTCATGTTGGGGTGGAGGGAAATGAACAGGTGGATATTCTAGCCAAACAAACACTCAGAATTATGAACATAGACATAGAAGTTCCACTCAGCAAAGCGGAGGTTCAAACATTCATACAGAAATATGCACAAACAACATGGCAAGATCATTGGGACCTTAGTGATACAGGAAGACATCTTTATAAAATTCAAAGGTATGTGGGGGATGGAAGGAAGGTAGGGTTTAAAAGAAGGGAGGAAAATGTCATTTCTCGGATGAGAATAGGTCATACAGGTCTCAATCATACATTAAGTATAATAGGAAAGCATCCAACCGGAAAGTGTATACACTGCAGCCAGCCAGAAACTGTTGAGCATGTTTTACTGCTTTGCAGGAAATATAGTACTCAGAGAAATGTGCTTTTCCAGACACTGAAGAAAGCAACATGCCATGACTTGTCGCTATCAGGGCTGTTAGGGAAAAAATCAGGCAATATATATTGTGAGATTATTACATTTCTAAGAGAAATTGATACATTTAAAATAATCTAGAGTTTTGGTTCTTGTTTTCTGCATAGTCTCTTGTCCACACTCCAGTCCAGTTGGTGGCGGTAATGCACCTAAAAGTTGGTTTGCCAACCGCCAATAAACACGGAAGAAGAAGAAGAAGAAGGGCATTCAGATCGGGTAGTCACACTGGGTCCAGGAGGCGTCTCGTCGATACGGTTCTCTCTCTCTGTGTTCCTGAGAAAGCGTTTGTGAGCTCCAGCTCTACTGATCCATCATCTGTGTGTCTGGATAAACCTCCGAATGGACTGTGTGCTCTTTTTCTGGAGCGTTTACCTCGGACTATAGGAGCTAGCTTAGCATGCTAGCTGGAAACACGTTGGCAACGTCAGATTGAGAGTTTGATGGAGAGAGAAACGGTGTGTTTAACGGAGTTTGCAGGAAAAGGTGATCTAGTAAACATGAGTAAAGTCCAAATGCTGCTGTCGTTGAAGAAGCAGCGACTCACTGCTGAAGAGATATTTGCTCTGTTTGAAAAAACGATAGCAGAGCTCGAGGAGGAGCTGTCTCGTTCAAAAGAGGAGAACAAGAGACTCCAGAAGCTACTGGACGCTGTTTTACAGCCTCAGCTTCGGATACACAGAGCAGGTCTGTTCCCTTTACTCTTAATTAACTATTTAAACCAGGGGTGTCCAAACTACGGCCCGGGGGCCGGTGTTACGGAATAAGATGTGGGCCGAACAACTGGTGATATTCTATAACGGTATAGGCAGATGTATCAGGGGCGTGGCCTTTGTCGAATAACCAGGAAATACACATTTCCATCGCTTCTTCTGTCGTTTGCATACATCTTTTGGTGTATTTGGCTCCAGAGGAACACTTTGATGCACTTTCAGTACCAGTGTGTGAGGTTGTGGTTGCGATGCCGATATGCGGACGCGTACAGCGAGGACTACACAAAGACACGAGGTGACCAAAACATTGCAAGCTTGAATAAATCATTTAAACCGTTTATTTATGCCAGACTTATTACTGAATATCATTCTTAATGTGATACCAAGTCCATCTGAGACCTGTGTATACCTTCAGACAGCCTACAAGTGAAGCACACGTTGTTTACTCACAGTTTGAAAGCAGCGTGGAGCTGTGATCCGCCCAAGATAAACTGTGATACGACTTCTGTGGCTTGTTCTTGTTGTCAGTCTTATATGTGTATCATATATCGTTATTAATATGATATCGAGTTGATTTGAGACCCGTTTATACTTTCATACCGTCTGTTAGTGAAACATACAGTCTGTCTGAGTTGTTAACACCCATCTCCAACGCAGCGTGGAGAGCTGTGGTAAACAGTGATTAAAGATTAAACTGTGATACGAGTTCTGTGGCTATCAACCAGCGATCATGTTTAATATTAAAGACTACACACATGTATCCCCCTTATCAAAACGGTACTTTGCCACACTTACCCAGATCACATTTGACTGTTTACTCGTTTTGCAAAGATAGAAGCAGAAATGTCATTGCTACATTTGCAGGGATATTTAGAATTTAAAATGCTGCTTGATCTATTCAAAAATATTATTCAATGTCCGTCGACATGAAAATAACAAAGTTCATGCTGTACTCAAACCCGAGTCCCAATAGCAACAATCTCTCGTGCCATGCGCGTTATGAGTGAGCCACGGATCAATACGATGTAATTTATCATCCCAGTTTATTTTCTCACATTAACATTGTTAAAAGAGTCGGAACAATTCAACCCGACCATCTTTTATAATGTGAGCGAATGTATGCACACTTTAAACCAGATAATATAAATATTACAGTAGGCATTTGCTTTGAAATAGTATATACTGACTGAGCATCATTAAGACCCACCGAGATCATGTCCTAGTTCATCAGCCTGCCAGCCGACATTACGTTGTGATAAGTGGACATTTTACGTATTATTCTAGTGCACACATTAAGTTCACATATGCAAATCAGGCCATGTGTTTCGTTATGTAGTAGCTATAATCATCACCTGTCATGGAAATACAACAATAACAAGGAATTCATATTAATATTACCAAGTTACACAGAAATAGATAAAACACATGAGAACAAAGACCACACAGATAAACGTTAAGTTAGAAACGAAAACGTGTTGACAACAGTGTGAGAAAGTATGAATATATGTGTTTCTAGTTCAACGTAGCCTATGTGAGTTCCCTCGTTATTTGGTGTTGCTGTATCGAAATAATAGTAAACAGTCACATCTTATCTGGATCAGTGTGGCAAAGTGGAGAATACCGTTTTGATAAGGGATCAATGTGTGTAGTCTTTAATATTAAAGATGATCGCTGGTTGATAACCACAGAACTCGTATCACAGTTTAATCTTTAATCACTGTTTACCACAGCTCTCCACGCTGTGTTGGAGATGGGTGTAAACAACTCAGACAGACTGTATGTTTCACTAACAGACGGTATGAAAGTATAAACGGGTCTCAAATCAACTCGACATCATATTAATAACGATATATGATACAAATATAAGACTGACAACAAGAACAAGCCACATAAGTCGTATCACAGTGAGCTCTGAGGGCTAACAGCTGATGTTGTTTTTCTGTAGTTCGCATTGAAGATGACGTCACGGCTCCGCCTACAGTTTTAGCTCTCAACAAGTTTCAAAGTTTCTTACCTTTTTTTTTCTTCCATTTAAATTTTGTTTTCTTTTGAGTCATGCATATTTTACTAATCACTCCCCCCTCAAATGGAAATATGTGTTTAGATAAATGGTGACCAAACCGTTTGAGACCCACAGAGAGAACTTAGACTTATGGCGCATTTCCACTACACGGCCTAGCTCGGTATGGCTAGGCCTCGTTAGGACTGGCTCACTTTATGGCGCATTTCCATTACAGTTTAGGAACTGGGGTAGTTACTATAGTAACGCAGTGTAGGCGGAGCCGTGACGTCATCTTCAATGAGAGCCCCAGAAAAACAACACAGCCGTTAGCTGTTAGCACTCAGAGCTCACAGCTCCTCATATCTGTTCAGAAACTAGACAAAAGTTAAACGAGTACAAACCACTGACTGTCTGTGTCATGGCGAATACAGTCGCTGGTTTATTCATGTCTGTAGGCCGTTATTGTGAGTGTGGACGGTCGGAGCATATATAACGTTAGCTTAGCCAAGCTCCATTTAGAAAACACGTATTTTAAAAGGTGTTTCTCTGCCGTCTGTCTGCAGACTTGTCAAAGCATTAATTCATGTTTTTACTAACCGGTATCAGCATGTTGTTACTTCGGCATCATTTAGAAACGTGTATTACAATTAAATCACGGTCAAATATGTTCATCTTGTTGTAGTTGTAGCCCCCTTGCCAGCGATTCTCTCTCTAGTTTAGCATACTCAGCCCGACTCAGCCTGGTTGTTCCTGGCCCTAGAACCACGATTTTATGGGGCCAGAAAAACTGTGAATTAGGACCCGCTAGCCGGAACTAGGCCAAGTGGAGCAATTTGTCTAAACATTTAGCAAAAGTGCTCCACATTCAGACGGAGGAATGCACCGTGTTCGACTGTCTTTCTAGCAGCTCTGTAGCCCCATCCACGAGTAACGTTTCCACGTCAGATGTTATGTATGCTAGCAGCAACACAGGGAGTTAACGACATTATACAAACATGGGTTAATGATTAGAGGAAACTGAGTTGCTTATTTTGTTAAAGTTTCAGCTATTCCGAAATCGCGTCATTTGCAGGAAACAACATCTAAGGAACCTTAATATTTAATAAACTATGAATATTTTATATCCATATAACGGGAAAAAACTAATTTAACTGATCTTTTTCATTTTTTCTTTAAAAAAAAACACACAATGCTAACAGTGAGACTCTGAATTAGCTCAGAGCGAAAAATGCTAACCTATTACTACACTGAAAATCACTCCTAGCTCCCTTATTATTTATCCTAGCTGCACATCGAACACATCGTTTATGATCGTAAAGACACAGAATCTAACAGTGCCCACCTCAACACTGAAAGATACAAACTCGCGACGTTATCAACAAAAACGTACATCAAAACAAGTGGCGCTAGGCTAACATGGCTTACCTTGGTCTTTGTCTGGTCTAAACTGGTCTTCAATGGCATTAAAACGATAAAAACGATGATGTAGTTAATCCATAGGTTAATATCCAATGTGACTGTGTCCTCTTTGAAATGTTCTGATAATCTATAAGCAATAAAACTGCAATTCCGTTATCTGCTGTCCGCTCTGTGCTCCGTGCGCTCTGGGTTCTGCAATTCCTGCTTCTTTACGTAGTAAACGATAAGTAAAGTCTGCTGCGTAATGTGCTTACGCTGGCTGGCATTCTTTATACTTTACGCAGGACCATATCTCTGGAACCTATTGTTTGATTTCGGTGATTTACACCTTTTTATTAACCATTACATCCAATAGAATTGATGGGCAGTTCCCAAATCCACGTAAACATTACCATTGTTGACGTAATAGAGAAGCAAACGAAGCATATCTGAAAGTACAAGCCTGGACGGCAAAACATTATACCCAGTATATTGCCATAAATATGATGATGGATAATCAGTAAAAATGTCTACGTGACACAAAGACATTGGATTAACCTTGAGCGGCGTTTTTATTCCGTTGAACACAACTTTTGATCACAAATCAAAAAAGGTAAGACGTAATTATTGTAATATTTTTGAAACCGGATGTTGTTTACTTTCTCTTTTCTGGCTGATAGCTCCAGGAATTCGGGGTCGTACAGTGATGACATTACATGTGTGGAATCTGTGGAGTCTCAGCTTTAATCGGATATCTTGTTTGTGCAGTTACGATAAGTAATAAGGGCATTTCTATCGTGAGTGCTGTGCAAAATCTGTTGGCATTAGTTAGCATTTTTTCGCTCCATGCTAATTCAAAGGCTTGGTATTACTCTTGTGTTTCTTTTAGCTAAAAATGGTTCATATTGTCAGTTAGCTGAGTTTCTTACCGTTAAAAGGGTATGGAACATTAATAGTTTCATAAACGTTAAGAAGCCCTGAGACATAGTCTCGTAAAAAAACGGTGGGAGGGGTCCACTGGGGGGACCCTCGGGCTTAAGAGGTTAAAACTGTCAATTTTATTGATTTTAACGAGCAAACAATGTTTATTTACAACTTCTTCCCAAGCTTCAAGCGCGCCCCCAGGTTGGGAACCACTGGTCTAGCTGAATCCCCTCTCGCAGCTGTGTGTCTGTGTATTCAGCATGATGTCTGCAGGAGGCACATAGAGTAAAGTTGTTATATATATATAATACATATAATGGCACTGTTATAGCAGTTAACACTTGTCAAGCTATGTGCTGTATCAGAAACAATGTGCTGTGTGTTTTGGGAGTAATATGGTCTGTGTTTACAGTAGCAAGCATGCTAACACTCAGAGCTAACGCTGTAGGCTACTTGAGAGAATATGTGTAACGTAATGTCCTTGCGGTAAACCATGCGAGAGAGAAAGGTTTGAGCTCCAACTGTTTCAGAAATAATGCTTGAAGTGGTTTGGAACATAATATGGCATTTAATCACGACAGCGTTTAGCTGAGTTTCTCCCGGTAGAAAACTCTTAGCAGAGGAAAGCTGCGTGACGCTACAAAGGGGCGTGGCTAGCAGCAGCTGTTCCATTTAAAGCTACGGTCACAGAATCAGCCTTTTTGGAACAGGGCTGGAATATAGGGGTATGAGGCATGGCTACAATGGGTGATCTGTTTGGTATTTTAAGCAAAAGACTTCACATGTTTTGTATAGGTATGGCCCTACAATATATTTTTAGTATTGCCATTCTATAGGCGTAGTGTAGCTGTGAACAATCCCAAATACAATTCATTGTTTACATTGCAGCTAGTGCTAAACCAGAATAAATAACCCCTTTTCATTTTTAACTGGAAATGGAATGGGGCTGTGCTACGTGAGGTGAATTGAGCCAACAAAAATACACAATAGGTGGGACTAAGAAAGATAATATTAAAGTATAAAAACAAAGGCATTATTAGGGCTGAAAAATGTCTCCCGTTTTAATGGTGATTAGATTTTTAAATGTTAACACTTACAGTTTTTTCTGACTGTGTGTTTCCTGTTTCCTGCAGACGTCCAGCAGCTGGTGGTGGTTAAAGAAGAGGTTCCCCCTGACCAGCAGGAGTGGAGCACCAGTCTGGACCAGGAGGACGCAGAGCCCCACCCACACATTAAGCAGGAACAGGAGGAACTCAGGATCAGTCAGGAGCTGGAAGAGGCTGATATCATCAAGTCCACTTTCACTCCTGATCCTGTGAAAAGTGAAGATGATAAAGAGAAACCTCAGTCCTCACAGCCTCATCAAAGACAAACTGAACACATTGAAACAGAAGCTGATGGAGATGACTGTCGAGGACCAGAACCAGCCAGGAACTCAGATCCAGAGAGCAGTTTACAACCAAAGACTGAGGACGACACTGGAGACTCTTCTGAAGCTGACACTGGAGACTCTTCTGAAGCTGACACTGGAGACTCTTCTGAACCTGACACTGAAGACAGTGCTGATTGGAAGGAGACCAGAGAACCTGCATCAGGCTCAAACTCAATGAAAAATAGACATGAATCTGTCAGTGATCCACAACGTAGTGCTGAAAAGAAACCATTCGGCTGCTCAGTCTGTAAGAAAGCTTTTTCACAGAGTGGACATTTAAAGAAACACATGAGAATCCACACAAGAGAGAAACCACACAGCTGCTCAGTCTGTAAAAAAGCTTTTTCCCATAGTGGAAGTTTAAAAAAACACATGAGAGTCCACACAGGAGAGAAATCACACAGCTGCTCAGTCTGTAAGAAAGCTTTTTCACATAATTTAGAGTTAAAGCTACACATGAGAATCCACACAGCAGAGAAACCCTTTAGCCGTTCAGTCTGTAAGAAACAATTTTCCCAGAGTGGAAGTTTAAAAAAAACACATGAGAGTCCACACAGGAGAGAAATCCTTTAGCTGCTCAGTTTGTACCAAATCTTTTACATTGAGTGGAACTTTAGATAGACACATGACAATCCACACAGGAGAGAAACCATACAGCTGCTCAGTCTGTAAGAAAGCTTTTTCACGGAGTGGAAGTTTAAAGGAACACATGAGAATCCACACAGGAGTGAAACCACACAGCTGCTCAGTCTGTAAGAAAGATTTTTCACGGAGTGGAAGTTTAAAGGAACACATGAGAATCCACACAGGAGAGAAACCCTTTAGCTGCTCAGTTTGTACCAAATATTTTGCATTGAGTGGAACTTTAAAAAAACACATGAGAGTCCACACAGGAGAGAAACCATACAGCTGCTCAGTCTGTAAGAAAGCTTTTTCACGGAGTGGAATTTTAAAGGAACACATGAGAATCCACACAGGAGAGGAAAGATACAGCTGCAATGTTTGTGACAAAAGATTTAAATGGCGTATGTGTTTCAATAGACACAAATGTGTTGGTTGTCAGTCCTCAAAGCCTAATGAAATTCAAACTGAGGATAAAAAATCTGCCTGACTGGATCAACATTGTTGCACGGTATTCATATAAGACTTAATCAAACTCTATCTTTATCAATATAAGTGGACAATATGTTTAATGTTTTTGTCATACTGATTTTCTGATTAATGGGGCGAAGCCTGCGAGGTAGTTCAGGCAGTCAACTCGAGCACTCATGCTGCATTCATACATAACGCCCCTTGCCACTCTACAACCAAGCGCTTCAACGCTGCTGCTTTCACCGGTCTTTTCCTGCTGTCCTAAGGAGGATTTTGCTCCAGGAACATCGCGGATACTATGTGCTGGTCTGGGAAAATGGCCCATATCGTGATTCTGCTGTGCCTATTGACTGTTTTGGACTGTGAGAAGATATCTACTCATCCTGAGAAGTCTACTGGATTCAGGTCTGTTCTGACACCCGCAGTGGGCATCCCCTGCAAAGTTTTGGATGTGTTACACAAACAATTACCGGTTGTCTTGTCACAGACAACCTGTTCGACAAAATATGTTTGTCTTTTTCACTATTACGAGTATTTTAGATAATAAGCAGAGTTGTGCAGCTCTATTTATTGACCAATCCAAAGCGTTTGATACCGTCGACCATCGCATCTTAAAGCAGAGGCTACTCAGTATTGGCATATCCAGCCATGCAGTGGGGTGGTTTGTGAGCTGCCTCTCTGAAAGGTCTCAATGTGTTCACTTTGATGAACTGTCTTCTGAGTGGTTAAACATTGCTAATGGTGTACCACAAGGTTCTGTTTTAGGTCCTCTATTATTCTCCATCTATATCAATAGTTTAGGTGAAAATGTCGATGGAGCAACCTTACATTTTTATGCGGACGATACCGTGATGTACTGTGCAGGTCCCTCCATTAAGGAGGCTGTTGTTAAATTGCAAGCTGTTTTTAACATTATTCAGAGTCAGCTCGCTGAGCTTAAGCTTCTTTTAATTGTTGATAAAGCCAAGGTAATGCTCTTTTCAAAAGCTAAAAAGACACCAGAGCCTGTTTTAGATATTGTAACTACAGCTACAGCTCCTACAAAACAAGACCAAAGAGGGCGATTGTTTAAGCACCTTAGATTACGATCCATAGCCACGTTTTAAAGTTTAGCACCTCTAGTGGTCGTGTAAGAAACAACATGTTCCCGTTTATTCACAATTAACCCTGTCTGGAAAATCCTAAATTGTAGAATAGTTTGGCCATTAATATGCTTTTTGATTAGATTTCTAGCGAGAAGTGTATATTGTACTTTTAGAATCCACGTCCAGTGGATGTGTAGGATCTATAGTTTGATAGATATTACGAAGATGATTTGAGGTCTTGCCAGGATAACGTGTATGCAGCTTCCATGTAAAGTTAGCGTGGGTGAAAACAGTTTTTCCGGTCTCGGAGTTTTCATAATAAAACCGGATATATTCCACTCACTGTCAAATGATTACACAGTGATATCTGCATTACTCATCCACTAAAGAACATCAGTTTATCCTTGTTAATTACACAATATTGATTGGTTTAAATTGTGGACAATGCTTTTGTGTTTTTAACCTTGGATTCAGAGAAACAAATAGTTTTTTAGGAGTTTAGACACTACAGTTTCCGAAGACACTACACTACCCAGAATCCCCAGCTATCGTTTGGGACTACAACATCCGCCTTGCTTTACAAACAAAGGAGTGGCAGTGCGACAAGGTTATGCTGAGCGTCAACAGCTCTTTGAAATGGAATGGAACCACGGCAGACTTTCCAAAACTGGAATTGGACGGGTCCAGCCCCCGGCAAATATGGCAGTAGCCATCGATCATCTTAATGATATACTTTATTGATCCCAAGTTGGGAAATATTTGTGTTACAGCAGCATACTACTTTGTTCTACTCCACTACAATTCAGAGGTTAACCTGGTATTTTTACTCCACTACATGTATTTTAGTTACTTTGCAGATTCTGATTAATGATGTGAAATATAAACAACCCTTAAATTAGACTTTAGTTACACCTCAGTCAAATTCAGGGAAGGTGATTGTCAAGTGCCAAAATAAACTATGCCATATATTGGACGTTAAGTACTTTGTCAGACTTTATATTTATCTGTGGATAACCCCAACGTTTCTTTTCTTATTCAAAAGAAGACCTTAACTTAAAGTAATCTTTCATGTTTAAATAAAGCCTTATTAGTTTGTCTGTTTTGCACATCCTCCTGTTCATATCTTTGGACGTCCTGCACTAAACTGTTTTATTGTAGAGATCACTACAGTATCTTCTTGATATTTTCAATTTTGTATGTAGGCTACTCTTAATATTTAAATGTTTTCATCAAATAAAACGTATTCAACAACAAAATTCAATAACGTGCTTTAACCACTAGGCGGCGCGGGTTAAAAAAAACAGTGGTGTAGTTAATAAAACATAATCAATCAATCAATGTTTATTTATATAGCCCAATATCACAAATGTGGACTTCACAGTTTGTACAGAATATCAGTATGACAATACGACACCCTCTGTTATTAGAACCTCACATCGTACAATCTGGGGTAATAATAATATCAAACATAATATGACTATTAACTTTATTGTGAAATTAAAACAGAGCGGTCTCCTTGGTTACGAGGGTGAGGAGTAGTCGCAGTGTGGCTGCGTCTTGCTCATCCCCAGAGGAAATAACACTGTCCCACACTCCCTGCCCCCTCTGTAAACTCCAGTATAGGAGCCAGCAGGTGGGCGCGTGCACGTGAGTGGAATAAACCGAAGTGCTGTCAAAACACTGTGCGGGTTCAAGAGAGAGTGATGTGTGTGTGAGAAACGCTTTCAGTGAAAACGATTGCATTTATCCCAGAGTAAGAGTCATCTCTCTCCACATTTCCACTTTTCACCATAATGTCCGTTTCAAAGAGACGGCATTAGGACAGAGCCGCGGCCCCACGGGAGCGTGCCGCGGTGCGTTCAAGGACCTCAGTAGAAAATCGGCCCTTTTCTGTGTCAGCCCCCATGCCAAAAACTCCCTTCTTATGGAAAGGTTTGGCAGCGGAGTAGGCCACCAGAGAATACTACAGCTTCTTAGCTTTGACTCCATAGCTGCTGGCATGTCCCCTGAACACAGTTTTGTGGGGAATGGAAGCCCCACAAAAGCTGTGTACTGACAGAGTAAAGGGGCAGGACACTGAGACTGGGTTACTCACTTGTAACCCTAGTTCTAGAGCAGGGGTCTCCAACACGTCGATCGCGAGCTACCGGTAGCTCGCGGGCAGCTTTTCAGTAGCTCGCCGCTCGATTATCGATTATAGCGTAGTAACGTTGCTTCTTGATTTTTCGGCCGCGGCCGGACAATAAAGTGTTTTTATTTTAGAATTGTTTCTGTCACACAAATATAAAATTGGTCCGTGACGCAGAGAGCAGTCTGCTTTATCCAGCAGCACCAGTCCAGAACCAACAGCCTAATGACCCGCTCTGAATCAGGCCGTGTCGCTGCGGCTCAGAGACACACAGGGAGGGATTTGTGTTTTTGAAAAACACTCGTTATCGTAATGTCAGGTTTTTGGTGGATTCAATCAAGTCTGAGTATGAATGTCCTCTTGCTATTTTCAGTTGATAAATACGTGTGTAAAGTTTGTGAAGGCAGGAGGAACGCTTCCGTGATCACCGTCTCGTCTCCTCTCCGTTCCTCCAAACCCTGCCCCCTCCTGAAAAATAACTACTAATAAGAGCAGTGTTGGGACTAGTGTGTACTGTAACGCAACTACTTTTTGCGGTAACTAATAGCGTTACTAGTTACCTATTTCCATTAAGTAACGCCGTTATAGTTACTGTGATTTAAATGGGTGCGTTACTGCGTTACATTATGTGATGGAACTGAACCGAATCTCCCTGCGGATGTAACTCAGGCCCATTCCCAAACCGCCCCCTACACCCTACCCCTCCGTTTGCGCGTTCACGCGGAGGGTCTGCCATATTGAGGGCTGTTCCAAAGCAGAGTGTGGAGGGGGAGTGGGCTATCAAGCCCTCAAACAGCGAGTCTGCAGCGGTGCTGACTTGAGACCATGGATTTATAATAAGAACTGGATACAGCGTGGGAGGCGGGGCCTCATTCATTCCTATGAGAGTTGCTCAATGGCGCATGATGATAAAATGGCCCAACTTTTGAGAGAGTGAAACGTCACAGATTACCCGGCATGCATGAGAAGTACCCGTACGTGCACTCATAGCGCATGCGCAACTTTAACCAAAATGCTCATTCACATCAAGCACGTCAATTTGCGTACATGTAACAGCACCGTGCGTTCATGACAGCGTGGTAATGATTTGTTATTATGATGGATTTTATATTAACAAGGCTGCAGTTTGCGGCTAGCTAGTAATTATGCTAATGTACACATCAATCGTTATGTACTTATATTACGCTGACATCAGGATCTAGTGATATCCAACAGAGCTTCATTTAGCATGAAATAATTATTGCACTGTATGTATATATATATATATATATATATATATATATATACACACACACACACACACAGTGCAATAAGCTTCTTAGTGCAATAATAAGCTACAGGAACGTTAATCTACGTCGGTAATATTAACTTTATTTAATACAACATTTACGGTACAAGATTTAATCATACAGCCCATGTAGTATAATATTTTACAAATGATGAATTACAGCAAACATGTGCAATATATCCATTATTACAGCTCCGTGGCAGTGAGGCGATATGGTCCATTGTTATTGTGCATGGGTAAAGATAAACGCATGTAGTGCTGAACACGTAACATGAACGTGCCGGGCGGCGCGGCCCCGTGGGTCAGATGCGCGTTCATAATGCAGAGGGAAATAACTCTCAGAATAACGTTATTAGCACATTTTTACAACTTGAGGAACGAATGTTTTTAATAAGGGCTATACAAGTGTTCATACTGGGTAGTTTATTTAGTTTAAAAAAAATTATCCAACGAGTTACAGACCACTCTTTCCCAATGTAAGTCAATGGGAAAAAGTGTTTCCGGGCCTGGCAACCTAAAGGAAGTGTAGTACCGCCGTTTGACCAGCACGAATATTCTCATCAGACTCCGGCGCACTTCCTGGGGGCTTGCTTGAGGCCGGTCTCTACCTGACCGGAGTCACACTGTGTGTGTCCGTCAGGAAACACGCTGTTAACAAGTAGTTCCAGCAAACATCCACTGATAAACTGCGATGTTAACAACCTCATGATAACCTCATATGTTTGTAACTTAGGATCAAACCTGTGTTTAGTCTAGAAAAAGGTAAATGTGTGCATTTTATTATAAAGTTGTGTATATTTACAGACCGTTGCAAAAACTAAGAAGCTTATAAACATCAGGTTTAAAACTCAAAGAGCTTTGAAACACAATGAAAGATTTTTATTTGAGTTATTCATTTAAACTTTTTGTCTAAGGCCCAATCCCAAACCACTCCCTCGACCCTACCCCTCCGTGATGGAGTGAAATCCGTCTGTAGCCACACTCGCAGCTCAACGAGGCTCCCTCCTGTCAGATGGAGTAAACACAGCAGCAAGCTTTGGGACGGCCTCCCCTCTCTCCCCTCTCTCCCCTCTCTCCCCTCTCTCCCCTCTCTCCCCTCTCTCCCCTCTCTCCGGCAGAAACAGGAAGTGCCGTAACTGTATGTAACACCGGTTTCAAATCAGCATCTCTTAGACAAAAAGTTTAAATGAATGACTCAAATAAAACTCCAAACATCTTTCATTGTGTTTCAAAGCTCTTTGAGTTTTAAACCTGATGTTTATAAGCTTCTTAGTTTTTGCAACGGTCTGTAGATATACACAACTTTATAATAAAATGCACACATTTACCTTTTTCTAGACTAAACACAGGTTTGATCCTAAGTTACAAACATATGAGGTCATCATGAGGTTGCTAACATCGCAGTTTATCAGTGGATGTTTGCTGGAACTACTTGTTAACAGCTTGTTTCCTGACGGACACACACAGCGTGACTCCGGTCAGGTAGAGACCGGTCTCAAGTCAGCAGCTGCAGACTCGCTGTTTGAGGGCTTGATAGCCCACTCCCCCTCCACACTCGTTGCTTTGGAACAGCCCTCAATATGGCGGACCCTCCGTGTGAACGCGGAAACGGAGGGGCTGTCTGACAACGTTATTCAGACTATCCAAGCAGCAGGAGCAGAATCCACCACAGCCTGTTGCAGGCCAAAGTGGGCGGGATTCCGGCGATGGTGTGAAGGAAGGAGTCTAGAGCCTCTGTCATGCACGCTGGGCTCTATTCTTACCTACTTACAGATACTGGTGGACAGCGGGCTGGCTCATTCCACAATGAAGGTGTATGCAGCAGCCATTTCGTCCTGCCATGAGGGATTTGGAGGCAGGTCAGCCTTCAGTCAGCCGCTTATGTCGCGGTTTTTGCAGGGGGTCAGGAGGCAGCGCCCAGTAGTGCACGCCTCCGCCCCACAGTGGGACCTGCCGTTGGTGCTCGAGGCTCTGGTCACAGAACCATTTGAGCCCCTGGAGCTCTCATCCCTGAAAGCATGGAAGACAGCATTGCTACTTGCCTTGACTTCGGCCAAAAGAGTGTCCGAGCTGACCGCTCTGTCGGTGCACCTAAGCTGCCTTTTGATCCGGGGTGACCGTAGCGGGGGACACTCAGACCGAACCCCTCCTTTACTCCTAAGAGCCTAAGGAGTTCGTTCAGGTCAAGGTCTATTCAGTTAGGTGGCTTTAATCTTCCACCCCATATTGAGGCCAGGGAGGCTAAATTGCACCTCCTCTGCCCAGTGCGTGCGCTAGCATGTTATGTAGAGCGCACGGCTGCCATTAGACGCACTGAACAGCTGTTTGTGTGCTTTGGGGATGGTGTGGCTAGAAAAGCTCTCTCCAAGAAGCGCCTAACAGGATGGCTATGCGGGTGCATTACACATGCCTATGGACGGGCGGGGAGAGCCCTCCCCACTGGGGTCCGTGCGCATTCTACACGGGCAGGGTCAAACAGCCTTATTCAGCAGCGTGAGTGTAGAAGATATATGCACGTCGACGTCTTGGTCTACGCCAGGCTCCTTCATAAAATGTTATCTCCTGGACATGTCTGGCTCCTTCTCGTCGTCTGTGCTTGCAGAGGCAACGCATGACTGGTGAGAGGGGGGGTGGCTGTGGGTCAGCAGGTGTCTGACCCCCCCCCCCCCCCCTGGACATAAAGCACTTGTGTTTTCCCATGCTCCTGAGGGACTCGGGAGACATGGTGCGCAATCAGCCCCATACAGGGCTGGAGGCAGGCTGGGAGAGCCTTCCTCACTATTGTCCATGCCCACTCTACACGGAGCGTGTGTGAGTGTGGGGGACGTCTTGCAATTATGTTTTCCCATGCGCCTGAGGGACCTGGGGAACATGGTGCGCGGTAGGCTCCAGACGGAGTCTCCGCACAGATCTATTCCATGCACACTCTACACGAGGTACGCGTGTGTGAGTGTGCCTTATCCAAATTGCGGCCCGACTGCTCTACGGTTACAACCGGATGGGAGGAAGTGGGGATGCAATGGATGTTAGCCAAAAGCCGGTCAGGGACGTGTGGTGGGTCGATGTTGTTGGATGACAGGGCATGTATACATCGGGGCTCCGCCCACTGTACCCATATAGTCCAGTAGAGGGCGGAGCCTGTGTGAAATATAATAGGGGGTTACGTATTGTAACCCTAGTTATATAAGCACAGGCGGAGCCCTCTACCTGGGGGCCCTGTATAGGATAGTGGGCGGTGGGTGTAGCCGCCTTTATATACTGTGGGCCTGCGCGCGAATTCAGGTAGGCTCGCCCCGATTGGCCGGCTACGTTTACGTAAACTCAGTAGGTGAAAGCACGCACAGCATGATCGAGAGTAGTACCCATAGAGTCCAGTAGAGGGCGGAGCCTGTGCTTATATAACTAGGGTTACAATACGTAACCCCCCCCCCCCTGTAATCGCTTTTGGACGGTCTTCAGGCACGATCTAGGACTTGTATACAAGGGTGGACGCGCGAGTCAAGGCGCCCCATCTATATAATTCCCTACCTCCTCTGAAACCTCTTAATTCGGACTAAATTGAGCTGAATGAACTTTGCTGTCACGCTGGTATTTATTGTGAGTTCATGTTTGTTTGTCCAAATTGCAGTGTTGGTGTTCTTGTACTAACCATACAAATGGGTAATCACGTGTCCACACCCGAGCCGGTTGTTAAAGCTAAAACACACATAAATAAAAGGACCGACCCAAGCTAGACCAGTGCACCCTCTACAATTCACAACAGGCAACCAGAACTACACACACATGTTTTCCCCAAATATGCCGTCCGGGATAGTCGGCAGAGCTGTGGGATGGAATCATGTGATACAGCTGATCTCACAGCAGAACAATCAGAGAGGGAGAACCCCGTTTGAATGGCCATACACGGGCACTTTTGACATGAGTGTGCTGTGGCAAGCGTTTCAAATTGTGGATGATGATCTAAATCCCTCTTGGGACACAGTGTCCATGAAAGAATGTGTGAGAGCATGGATGTCTGTGGGAGACAGAAAAGGATTTCATGACAAAAAGAGTCAAAGTGGAGGTGGCTGCGAGTGGGGCTCCAGTGGGCTCAGAATGCTGATTGATAATGTTTCCAAATGTGTTGCGGGTTGTCACTTGCTTAGCTTAGAAGCCGCTTTTGACGTTAGAGCAGAGAACATGTCCAAAATAAAAGAGAGGCATGGCAAAGATGTAGCGGCCATAGCTAAAGCTGTAATGTTTGACTGGCTTTAACGCCAGGGCAAAGCTCCCCTCCCGTCCCAAGTGATTAGCATCTTGGCAGACGCAGGGGTCCCACTGACACAGAGCATGATCAAAGAGTACACTGTAACTCTCTGCCCCAAAGTGATCCCCACCACAGACACAAATGAACCAAATCCAAACTCAGAGAACGACTTGCTGATGGCCGCTGCAGCTATCATAAACGACAGACGGGTAGAAATTCATAGAAGGGAACAAGAGATACTAGACGCACACGCAGAGCAGAACGCAGGTTCCCAGGACATGTCCTATCACGAGAGCGAAGGTGAGACTCGCGGAGGTGAGGCTTCTGGTTATTCAGTCAGCCCGTCTTCAGAAGAGCCATCTCCAGCACGAAGCCCCCCTTCTCTGTTAGGGGCACTCAAGGAAAAAATGATCACAAGACGGGCGACACACGCAGCGCTAGAGCAAGAAACACATAGTGCAGCGCAGAAAGCACGTCCAGCCGCTGACGCCAGTGCAGCACTAATTGCCCCGAAAATCCTGATAGGAGAAGTCCCGGTTTATAAACCATGGACTCCCTCAGACGTTATCGATGTCACAAGACACGCTTCCAACCCCACTAGAAACCCAGATGAGTATCTGTCCTGGCTAATGTGTGTATGGTGTGCAACTGTCTGGTGCATGATGTTAAACAGCTGATCGTCCTCACATACAAGGCTGAATGGCCCACATGCAAAGATGAGTTTACATTTCCAGTGTGCACAGACGCAGGAGATTGGCCCGTATTACAGTCCCTCACTCAGTGGCTAGAAACTGACGCAGCCAAAGCTATCAAAGCATGTGCTAAAACCCACACTGATTTTTCCCAAGTGATGGCTTGCTTCCAGGGCCCGACAGAAACAGTGCCAGAATGTATCCAGAGATTCATAACAGTGTGGGCATTAAAAGAGAGACCAATGATTTGTTTGCAGTAGTAAAAGTGTCTCAGTCAGAGTAGCAGGTCTAAATTACCTTCCACCACTTGAATATCAATAGTGTCTGAGAAAACACATGATAATGTACATATACTGTGCACATAAATGATGAATTATCATCACGTTTATTTTCATTAATGACTTTGGAAATCTCAAGTTTGAACATTTAGGAAACAAGCCTGGTTTATTCCACCGATGTTTGCATGCAATTCGTTTTACTATGAGTTCAATGATAGTTATTTATGAAAAGCGTGCATCAGGCTGCAGTGGGTTAGTTCCTCCACAAGAGGGCGGCCTCAGCTCTCTCTCATGTTCTACAGACTCTGGTTTTAGGTTCATATCATCTTCTCAAACACAACTCAACTGCACATCTTTACTTTCAATCATGTACATCCATTTGGGTAGCATATCACTTCCACAAGACCTTTACATCATGCACTTTCTAAACGCTTTGACCAACTTCTGCAGGTCCATATTAAGATAAGACGGAGCTTTATTCATCCCCGTGGGGAAACTCAGTAGTTTAACAGCAACAAGGTAATCAAAGATAACAATTCAAAATGATAAAATAACTATTAGATAATAAGAAATGAATTAAAATGAACATATATACATATTATTTACGTGTGTGTGTGTGTGTGTGTGTGTGTGTGTGTGTGTGTGTGTGTGTGTGTGTGTGTGTGTGTGTGTGTGTGTGTGTGTGTGTGTGTGTGTGTGCGTGTGTGAAAACATTTTATGTCCAGTAATTGTGCCATTGTAGAACTTGTTTTATATATAGTTGGTATACTATTTACACATTAGTCCTTTTTTCAAAGAAATAAAGAAGACGTTAAGGCCATTCAGTCTTTTTGTATTTGTTTTATTTTAAAATGATTGTTAAAATGAGTAAACATTTCACTGTGCACATGTTTGAAATACTCCAGCAGCATGTACGAGCCATTTGATCTTTTCTCTTCTCGTGTTTGTCCCTGGTTTTCTTCAGGAGGATCTCAGAAGAGTGTTTTCATGATAAGCTTGTTTGGGCCCCTTTGAGACCTGCTGACAGTTAAATTCAATTAAAACATGATGCCAACATCCCCCGCAAACACTCCCTACTACTCTAGGCTTTCAAAGTCAATTGTGTCCGATGTGAAGAGCCGGCCTTCATGTCCCCGTCTGGAGCCTTTTCACGTGCTAAAATAAGAGTTTCCCTCTCTTTCCGCGAGTCGACATGAGCAAAGTGAGCGCTGTGAAAGGCCCGGAGAGAGCTTCCATTTGACGACTGGCAGCCTCAGGTCTTGTGTCTGTGTGACACTATGGGCCACCACAAAAGCCTGTCCTTTCTCCTGCTGCAGAATATAACTGAGGGGAAAGAAAAGACTTGGTGCACGATGGGGAGGAGGGGGGATTTTAGAGTTTAAAAAAAGGGGGTCTTGCTTTAGAAAGCGGCGCAGATGTACAGGGCAGCAGGATTAGAGTGTTAGTGACGTTCACCCGGCTCCACTCTCCCTCCATCGTGGCTTTTTGTGGCTCCCAGCAGCCTCGCTGGTAAGCTGCCGCCGGCGTGCCAACAGGGCTCAATGTGTGCCCGACAATAGTAGAGAAACCACCCCCCCCCCCCTAAAAACCCCCACCCTCCAAGGATGTGGAGCTAATGTCACCCCATCGGACCACAAACGTTGTAACTGTGTGTGTGTGTGTGTGTGTGTGTGTGTGTGTGTGTGTGTGTGTGTGTGTGTGTGTATTTGTGTGTGAATCTTTGTTTGCCTATGGCAGTGGGCTAATTATATACAGACTAAACTAAAATGGCCAAATGTTACGATAATATTTCTTGAATACTTCTAAATAGCATTTAGTTATGTGATGTGATGTGGCCAGGGAAAGGAAAGTGTGGGGCTCTCTGCTGGAACTGCTACCCCCGCTGTTACGATCTCTCTGTGTTGTGTTTTGTTTTGTCTTTTTCTGTCTTTGGTTTCCTGTTTTATTTTGTAAAAATGTTCACCTCCTGTTTTGCCCGTTGGTTTCTGTCTGTTTTTCCTCTTGTCGTTAGTTTCCCTGGTGTGTCTAGTTATCTGATTGTGTTCACCTGTTGTCCTTGTGTTTCTCCTCCCCTGCCCGGCTGTTTCTCGTCTCGTGATTACCCCTCCCTGTATTTAGTCTTGTCTCCTCCTGTGTTCAGTGTTGGTGCTTCTTTTGTATGTGACCCAGTTCACCGAAGAGTGTTTTGTTTGTCCAAGTTTATTTAAAGTCCTTGAAATAAAGGTATCGTCAAGTTTAATCTGCATTTAGGTCCTACCTGCTTCACTCTGCGTAACAGAAAGCACCAACCAACAAATGGGCCCAGCAGATCCGTTCGAGCTGGAATTATTGAATTTTTCCTTTTTTTTGGCTAACTGCTCGGATCGATGGAAGAGAGCACCCGGAGTTCAGCAGCGAGAGGCTGTGTTGTCGGAGGCGGGCCAGATGGCTAGAGAGAAACCAGGTTTGGTGAAGTTCTTACCTGGCTGGATTTCAAAGATCCTCCCGGTGTGTGATTCCCGGCCAGTTCCCAACCTGGTACCATACACCTCGGTGGGTTCCATCTGAAGTCAACTCATGCTTCTGCCCCAGTTCCTGCTCCTGTCCAGGAGTCGTATTCTGGAACTCGTCTGGCTTATAGGTCCACGGAGTATTCAGGCGGCTGCTAAGAGAAGGAGTCGCAAGGCCAAGCTAACAGCCCGAGCCCCAAGAGCCATGGTTCCAGCCCCAGTCCTGGCCCCAGCAACCATGGTTCCAGCCCTGGTTCCGGCCCCAGCAGCCATGGTTCGGGCTCCAGTACAGGCCCCAGAAGCCATGGTTCCGGCTGCAGAACCAGCCCACACAGCCATGGTTCCGGCTTCAGTACCGGCCCCAGAAGTCATGTGCCCGACTCCAGTTTCGGCTACAGGGCTGGCTCCCCAGCCGACGCCAGCTCCCCGAGTCTTGTCAGTGTACCGGCCGACTCCAGCACCTCGTCTCCTGCTGGCTCTCCAGCCGGACGCCAGTTCCCCGAGTCCTGTCGGCGTACCAGCCAACGCCAGCTCTCCGAGTCCTGTCGGCATACCGGCCGACTCCAGCACCTCGTCTCCTGTTGGCTCTCCAGCCGACTCCAGCCCCTCGTGTTCTGTTAGCGAACCAACCATCTCAAGTATCCTCCCGTGTTCCCTCTCAAGTTCCTACCCGAGTCCCCTCTCAAGTCTCCTCTCGAGTTCCCTCTCAAGTATCCTTTCAAGTTCCCTCTCAAGTATCCTTTCGAGTTCCCTCTCGAGTCTCCTCTCGAGTCCCCTTTCAAGACACTTCTCGAGTCCCCTCTCAAGTCACCCCTCCAGTTCCCTCTCGAGTCCCCTCTCGAGTCCCCTCTCGAGTCATCTCTCAAGTCTTCTCTCCAGTTCCCTCTCAAGTTCCCTCCCAAGCCCTCTCTCGAGTACCCTCTCGAGTCTCCTCTCAAGTCTCCTCTCAAGTTCCTACCTGAGTCTCCTCTCCAGTCACCCATCGAGTCTCCTCTCCAGTCACCCCTCGAGTCCCCTCTCAAGTCACCCCTCGAGTTCCCTCTCAAGTCACCCCTCGAGTTCCCTCTCAAGTCACCCCTCGAGTTCCCTCTCGAGTCTCCTCTCAAGCCTCCTTTCCAGTTACCTCTTGAGTTACCTCTCGAGTCCCCTCTCGAGTTCCATCTCTAGTCCCTTCTCAAGTCCCTCCTCTAGTCCCTCCTCTGATCCCTTCCCAAGTCTCTTCCCAAGTCCCTTCCCTAGTCCCCTCTCCAGTCGCCTCTCCAGTCCCCTCTCCAGTCGCCCCTCGAGTCCCTTCCCTAGTCCCCTCTCGAGTCCCCTCTCCAGTCGCCTCTCCAGTCCCCCCTCGAGTCCCTCCTCTAGTCCCTCCTCGGTTCCCCTCTCGAGTCTCCTCTCAAGTCCCCTGTTGAGTCACGTCTCAAGTCCCTACCCAATGTCCTGGGCCGTTGGAGGTTCCGCTGGGGGTCCTGCCAACTCCATGTCCTGTGCCGTTTGAGGCCCCGCCAACTACTCTACTGCCGGGGGTCCTGCCAACCCTATGTCATGTGCCATTGGAGGCCCCGCCGACTACTCTCCTGCCGGGGGTCATGCCAACCCTGTGTCCTGTCCCGTTGGGGGTCCCGTCGACGACTCTTCTGCCGGGGGTCCTGCCAACCCTATGTCCTGTGCTGTTGGAGGTTCCGTTGGGGTTCCTGCCAGCTCCATGTCCTGTCCCGTTGTGGGTCCCGCCGGCTACTCTCCTGCCCGGGGGTCCTGCCAACCCTATGTCCTCTGCCGTTGGAGGCCCCGCCGACTACTTTTCTGTCGGGGGTCCTGCCAACCCTGTGTCCTGTGCCGTTGGAGGCCCCGCCGACTACTTTTCTGCCGGGGGTCCTGCCAACCCTGTGTCCTGTGCCGTTGGAGGTTCCGCCGGCTGCTCTCCTGCCGGGGGTCCTGCAAACCCTATGTCCTGTGCCATTGGAGGCCCCGCCGACTACTCTCCTGCCGGGGGTCCTGCCAACCCTGTGTCCTGTCCCGTTGGGGGTCCCGTCGACGACTCTTCTGCCGGGGGTCCTGCCAATCCCATGTCCTGAGTCGTTGGAGGTCCCGCAGACTACTCTTCTGCCGGGGGTCCTGCCAACCCTGTGTCCTGTGCCGTTGGAGGCCCCGCCGACTACTTTTCTGCCGGGGGTCCTGCCAACCCTGTGTCCTGTGCCGTTGGAGGCCCTGCCGACTACTCTTCTGCCGGGGGTCCTGCCAATCCCATGTCCTGAGTCGTTGGAGGTCCCGCAGACTACTCTTCTGCCGGGGGTCCTGCCAACCCTATGTCCTGTGCCGTTGGAGGTTCCGCCGGCTGCTCTCCTGCCGGGGGTCCTGCCGGCCCTGTGTCCTCTGCCGTTGGAGGCCCCGCCGACTACTTTTCTGTCGGGGTCCTGCCAACCCTGTGTCCTGTGCCGTTGGAGGCCCCGCCGACTACTTTTCTGCCGGGGGTCCTGCCAACCCTATGTCCTGTGCCGTTGGAGGTTCCGCCGGCTGCTCTCCTGCCGGGGGTCCTGCCGGCCCTGTGTCCTCTTCCGTGGGGGATCTTGCCGACACCTGTCCCACCGGCTCCGGATCCTGTCCGGTCGACACCGGCTCCGGCCCGGCCTCCGGAGCTGTCTGGTCTTCACACTCGAGCCCGGCCCCCTGAGTGCCGCGGTCCTCGCCCTCGGACCCGGCTCCCTGACTCTTCCTGCCGCGGTCCTCACCCTCGGACCCGGCCCCCTGACTCTTCCTGCCGCTGCCTTCGCCCTAGTGCCCGGCCTCCGGAGCTGACGGTCTTCGCCTTTATGCTCGGCCCCCTGAGTTCGCCCGCGGTGGCCTTCGCCCCTCCATAACCCCCACCTTGGACTCTGTCTTGCCCCCGGGCCGTCCGCCCGAGTCCCCATTTTTTAACTCTGCCTTGCCCCCGGGCCGTCCGCCCGAGTCCCCCTTTTTGAACTCTGCCTTGCCCCCGGGCCGTCCGCCCGAGACCCCTTCCGGGTCCTCCGCTGTGCCCCTGGGCGCGACCCGACCACGGAGAAGCGGGAGAAGATGGATGGATGTTTAGTTATGGTTATGGTATTTTTGGCACGGTTGAAACTAGATTTAATCTCATGAAGTACATCTGTCTGATGTGTGTGTGTGTATATATATATATATATATATATACCAGCGTTTGAATAAAATCAGTGGAAGTTAATAACAGCATCTGAAGCAGGAATTATATATAATTAAAGATACTCAGTTATATTGAGCATTATTTGATGTCAGTTCTTAAGCTAGACATTATGTTTAGCTTATTGTGGATTTAAGACTTAGCTTTGTGTTAACACAACAAGCACATGTATTCATCATTAATATATTTTGAATTCTATAAACTTAAGGCATTAATGATTCTCATGTTCACTGAACTTGGTGATCCCCTGAACTTTTCCTCCATGGCCTCCATGAGATTTACGGTTTGCTGTGAAGTATCTCAACAACAATTTGATGCACTACCATGAAGTCTAATTCAGACATTTATGTTCCTTTCATGGTGGTTTGTAATAACTTTGTTGATCCTCTGACTTTTTATTTAAAGCCAATATCACATCAACATTCCCATTCGTCCAATGCTTTAGCTGTACTTTGTGTTAGCGCTAAGTAGCACATATTGGCTAGTTGCCTTCTTAATTGTCTCCATTCTCACTTTTACCAGATTTCTTTAATTTTGATGCAGGAATATATATCACTTCCTGATCTTCACACATCATCCTAATACATCACCCTGCGCTGAAAGAGAAGAGAGCGAGAAGGAGAGGGACAAGCACATATTCTCTGAGCGCATTGTGGAGAGGAATGCCATTGAATTTGGGTGTTTTTATACGCGCCAGCCTCTTTTGTGTGCAGGCTAAGGAAGTCCATTGTGCGGGCAGACACCCTGAGAAAAGAGGCGAGCTTGGAGCCGTTGTCTGCCGGTGCTTCTGCAGCGCTCGGGCACTACAAAGATCCTGAATGAAGCTCTGCCATCGGAAGCAGCCGGCCCGAACCGAGAGACAATGCCACTGGGCAACTTTGAAGACCAGCAACAATTAAAAATGCAGCTTCACTATATTAATTATGCATTCATGCTTTTTGTCTTGGGTTCTTTTTTTTTTATTTATCTTGGGAGGGGAGAATGGGGGAGCTGGTTTAAGATTCAACAGGTCTGACGCAGAGGGAGAGATTACAGTGAAAAAACCAAACATGCAAATGCTTCTGCTATTGCTGCTGTTGGAAATTCATTAAAGGGTGAAAATGTGTGTGTGGTTGGGTTACAAACACACACACACACACACACACACACACACACACACACACACACACACACACGGGAACAAATGCTGCTCCAAAAACAAGGTGTTTTCACTTGAAATAAGTTCAAAGATCTGCCAATAGAACAAGTGAAAATGTCCTTGGTTAGATTTCTTGAAATAAGAAGGGATGTTTAGATAAATATGATCTTGTAATTAGCGGGAGAACTCATTCTGAACTATATTTGACCAGAATCAGGAGATTTTGTTACAGTTTGTTGGTGATTTTCTAATAAATATGTAAAAAAATATGTGTTTCATCTGAGAAACAACTCAAAACAAGATTTCCTTGACTGAACAAGATGATGCATTGTCTAAAAACAAGACCCGATATCTCCCTGCAGAGTTACTTCTGAAGTTATTATGTCTTATATCAGGTGGACAGACACATTCTGACTAGTTCTTAGACACATGGCAAGATGTTGTAGTGCAGGAGAATGCTCAATAAGGAAAACACCCTGACTTAATAAAACCAAACTTTGCTTCAGTTTCAAGACAATAAAATAGCATCAAATATAAAAGCAGATCAAGAGGGCTCGGCAGAACTCTCAGATTCATCTTGCAGAACATGTTGCTAGGAAACTCTCAGTTGCAGCTCGGAGTTGCACTTCTTTTTTTCGGGCTTTTCTCCTCTCTCCTCCCTCAGTTGCAGGCAGAACACATAAAGCAGCTTTCTCAAAGCTTTGAGGTGATTTTCTGCTGGCCGGCGGCGCTGTCAGGTGGCTCTGTTGTGCTCGCAGTCGCAGGCAAACGGCTGCTTTTGGACCAGTGGGAAGGTTTATTCAGAAAAAGCCAACACTGGTTCTGGGAATTCATGCCTCGTTTACAACCAAATCTGTCGCACTGAGGACAGAAGAGACAAACTGCATACGGTCCACATTTCAGGTTAAAGGTCACCTATTATGCAAAATCCTCTTCCTCATGTCTCTTCTACATCAACATGTGTCCCCTCTTCTTCATGTCTCTTCTACATCAACATGTGTCCCCTCTTCTTCATGTCTCTTCTACATCAACATGTGTCCCCTCTTCTTCATGGCTCTTCTCAACATGTGTCCCCTCTTCTTCATGTCTCTTCTACATCAACACGTGTCCCCTCTTCTTCATGTCTCTTCTACATCAACACGTGTCCCCTCTTCTTCATGTCTCTTCTACATCAACATGTGTCCCCTCTTCTTCATGTCTCTTCTACATCAACATGTGTCCCCTCTTCTTCATGTCTCTTCTACATCAACATGTGTCCCCTCTGTGGAAAGAGACTCTGAAAGTTTCAGGAACAAAGATTCTCTCTCTTTTTGATCCATTTCTATAAAAACCTGTCTGAAAATGAGCTGATCAGATTTTGGCTACTTTATGATGTCATAACAATGTTTTGTCTTTAGCCATTAGCCAATCAGCAACCAGGGTAAAATTATATAGGATATTATAGGATTTGTTTACGTCTTTAATCTCAAATACTTCTTGCCATTTTTCATTTTTTAAGTTAATATTTAATTTATTTAGAGAACTATCATTTAATGTCCGCTTAGTTATGTATGTATATTGTTCTTTGTTATTTACAGGTTCTTTTCCGCAAATTGTGAATATTGGCAGGTGATCACTGACATCAGTGATGAGGGCCCCACTATGATGTTCCGTTTCAAGGACGTTAGTGAACATGTTATCAATAAGGTTTCAGTAGTGCTAGTTAACCTGGTTGGTTTGGTTATTAGAGGGAGAAGCCCGAGAGAAGAAAACATATCCATGAAGTGTCTCGCCTGTTGGAGCGAGTTGTATTTTAATAAATTAACGTTGAAATCTCCACACACATAAAGGTTTTTAACTCTATGAGGTCTGAGCATTTTTTCTACTTGTTCATTAAATTCCTCAAGATTACTTCCAGGCTTTCTATACATGCATGAGACGAGTATATGTTCTGTTTTAGCTCAATGTCTACGGTGACAGATGCAAGGAGGTTGTTGCAGCAGAGGGAAAGACTTTCTACCAATCCCGCAGAAAGTGTGTTTTTAACACACAGTGAAACCCCTCCACCTCTTTGGATGAAAAGCCACATAATCGGGTAAAAAATGGTCAACAGTGTTTGAGTCAGTTTGCCAGGTCTCTGAGATTGCAATGATGTCAAAAGATCTATTTATGAGTTGAAGATATAGTTTGATTTTGTCACTATTTGCATTAAGGCTACGGGCATTAAAGTGTATGAATGAAAAACCATTAATAGCTTTAAGTTCTAAGTTAAAAAGTGTTTCACTATAGTAGCAGCAGTTGTAAGATTCCTGAAGAAATTAGAGTCTGGGTCAATGTGGGAGTCGAAACAGTTATGTCTTATTAGATTTTCATCAAAGAGATTTAAATCCTTAGAGTTCACTCCGGTCACTGTGGTCACTGCGGCTGGGTGATTTGAGTCCATGGTGCATACACGGAGGTAAGTTCATGACTGATCATACAATACAGAGGATTTATTTTAACACACAAGACAAAATACAAAACTGAATATAACGGATTATTATCGAGTGGTCGAAAATAGCGCATAGATGTAATTGCATTATTTGTCAATACTTTACCAATAGCGGGAGTAATATTCTTATCCTCAGAGTTCATTAAAATATAGATCCTATATAGTCCTCACTGTCCTTCACAATTGATACTTTTCCTTCGTTTGTTTTGATGAATATTTTACAGTCCCTGGTCCAGGTAGCTTCGATTGTGTTCCTCTTCCTCAGGTCTCTCGCAGTTCTTGCGATATCCGCGTTCCTTTTCGTGAGGTGCTCGTTAATGTAGATTCCGGTCCCTTTCAGTTTCTTGGCGTTTATCATCATAGGAACTTTTGTCTTTCTGCTCACAAGTTTTATGATCACCCTTTGGAATCCACTTTCCGACGGCTTCCCAAGTGTGTGGCAGATCTCAATCTCCTCAGACTTCAGGTACACGCCACGATCGTTAAGTGCCTCAAGCACCGGTGTACCTTTATTAAGGTGATCTGTATCTAAAGTAACAGACAGAGAATCAGCACTTTGGAAACAGGGCTGAAACAGAGGGGATTATGGGTAATGCTGCAATGATCTGTTTGGTGTTTCAGCCAATCAGAGACAGGCTCTGGATATATCTGAGACCTGTAATATATCCAACGAAAACAGTATAATAGGGGACTTTTAAGATGTTCTTACGAAATGTGAAAAATGGGAATTTTACATTACAATAGAATAGATCTCGTTCATCTTGCATCATCTCCTTGCCCTCGCCTTGTCACGATCTTAGTTTTATGTCATGGTTTTATTTTGCTATTCTGTTCTCCCTGTGTCTTGTCTTCCTTCCTGTCGTTAGTTTCCCTGGTGTGTCTAGTTGTCTGATTGTGTTCACCTGTTGCCCTTGTGTTTCTCCTCCCCTGCCCGGCTGTTTCTCGTCTCGTGATTACCCCTCCCTGTATTTAGTCTTGTCTCTCCCCGTGTTCAGTGTTGGTTCATTATTTGTCGTTCGTGTCTCCCTTCATGTTGGTCACAGTCACCTTTTGTTTGGATGCTACCTCGTACCTGTTCATGGATTCTTGTTTTTTCAGCTTTTGTAAATAAAGCTCGCCTTTTGTTTCCTTTAGAAACCTGCTTCCTCCTCAATCTGCATTTGGGTCCTATTTTTCCCCAACCGTGACACACCTAGTCATGAAGGATGGGTCATGACTCAAAGAACAAGATTGTGGATACAAGCGTCTGAAATGAGTTAAAAGTGACATGACTTTGGGCCAAAATGTGACTTTTAAAACCAGAATCAGATTCTTTCATGTGCATTATTCAACATCATTACTTCATATTTCACTCATTAACAGGTAGATTTTAGGTGACGGCTGGCCGATCTGGACTTCTACACAAGCTTACGAAACATTTAGAAGTTAGGGTTTGATTAGTTTTAGGGTATAGTGTTAGACATCTTCTATATTTAGTGCCTGCTCCCCTAAATCCTTGTGAACACGAGATTTATGTATTTCGTAAAATGGCAGTATGACTTAAAGATGCTGCAGTTACTCTTCCTACAGCACGAATGGACTTGACACAACATTCATGACGGTGTGTTGTGGGTCAGAGGTCACGTGTGTTGGCGGCGTGTTCCTCACCATGTGTTTCAAATACAAGCAGGGCTGCCTGAAAGAAGGTCTGAATGCAAAGCTCATTAGTGCTGCAGGAGGCTGAGCGAGGAGAGTCAGAGATCGTATGGTTGGAGCGAACGCAGAAGTGTCTCAACACATTCCTGCCTCTTTATTAAGGTGATCTGTGACCCCGTCTGTCCTCAAATAGAACGTGTTCCATTGTGTGCATGTGTGTGTGTGTGTGTTTGTGTGTGGTGGTCGGGGCTAATACGTGCATATCGGACCTCTTCTCTCCTAAAAAGGATCTTGTTGTCAGTCGAGAGACCACTTAGTGCTCTTATGCTCTCGTCAGTGTGCAGATAAAAGCGAGTCGGACCTGCTGTTTTCTGAAGCCTCCTCCACTGGAGAGGCTGGAGAGGAGCGTTTTGTTTCTCCGCTGGTATGCAGAGAGCGGCCCGGACGCACAAAGACGACGGTAATAACAGTTAATCTTCGCAAAGGTTCAATGGCTGCCAAACGACCCACCAACCGGCCGGGATTCAGAGCCGTCCACACAAAGGGAGAGGAATCATCAAAGTGGGAAGGGAGCGCGGAGCGGCCGGTTCCCATCACCTAAATCAACAAGGCTTCGGCAGAAAGTAAACACGTAGGGTTAACACAAGGAGTCACATTCATACGGATGTTACAGACGGCGTGTTTACACTCCTAAATATGCCACAACAGACATTTCCACCTCAATTAAACATCCAATTACGGAGTGTGTTTAGCTTAAAAGGATGTGTCTGAAATAAACAAGATCCCCGCTCAATGTCCAGCCATCTGTGCAACACGTTACCAGTTACTTCTTTCTCTTAAACAGGTTTCAGTGACACAAGAAACCCATAGATTTGGGTCAGATTTCAGGACATTTGCTCTGATTTATTCCTCAGAGGTTTAAAGTTACCTAAAAGTTTAAGATGTTATTCGACAGTAAATTAGACTCACGTTCAAGCTAAACTGCCTATATGACAGTATGCAGTATTGCATTCGTCCTAATTTAATGTCACAAACTTTTATCTTATTCTATATGTATATATTTGACTTATTGCTGCTTTCTAAGTATTGAACTGTTGTCTTCTTGCGCTGTTTTATTCTTGACTGATGTTCTTGGAGTAGCCTCGGATTTAAGATTTAAAGTTTCTACTCTAGAAAACAACGTTCTACCTATGTTTAACAACTTTCCAATCTTTTCTAACAAATGTCAAACATTCTGCTCTTGCCTCAGGACTGTCTGCTCCCCTTTTCCCAACAACTTTTGACTTTTCTATAACAAATGTCTCCTCTTCTCTACTCTTTGGCCTTTGTCAACCTCTTCCGCAACAACGTTTTACTTTTCTCAAACAACTCTACTAAAAAAATGTATATTCTTCTCCAACAAGACTATATTATTACTTTCTACACTTTGCTTATAATGTCTCTACTCTTTTCAATACGTCTCTACTCTTTTGTCTTTGTCAACAACTTATTTCCATCTCTTCTCCATCACGTTTCTAGTCTACTTCAGCAGTTTTCTACTCTTCTGTAACTTCTTTCAAGTCTTTTTCAACAACTATCTACTCTTCTTAACCAACGTTCACTCTTGTTTAACAACTGTACTCTTTTCCTGTGTTCTCCAACAGCTTTCGACTCCGAAGATGTCTTTTCCTGTCCAACAACTTTCCTTTATTCTCCAACAAATGTATCTTAACATTTTCTGCTCTTCTTCAACAATGTTCTAGTCCTCTCGAGCAGCTTTCTGCAACTATGTTCTACTCTTGTCCAACAACTTTCTACTCATCTTTACCAACTTTCACTCTCGTCTAACAACGCGACACTTTTCCAACGACTTCTACTTTTCTCTTATAACAGTAAGACATGTACAGTTATCCAAAAACGTTCTACTCTTTGTGTACAGCTGTTGTCTCTTGGAGCCGGTCGGACAAACACTTCTTCAGTTCTGCTTTAAAGGTCACCTATCATGCAAAATCCTCTTCTCCATGTCTCTTCTTCATCAACATGTGTCCCCTCTTCTTCATGTCTCTTCTTGTCTCTTCTACATCAACATGTGTCCCCTCTTCTTCATGTCTCTTCTTCATCAACATGTGTCCCCTCTTCTTCATGTCTCTTCTACATCAACATGTGTCCCCTCTTCTTCATGTCTCTTCTACATGTGTCCCCTCTTCTTCATGTCTCTTCTACATCAACATGTGCCCCCTCTTCTTCATGTCTCTTCTTCATCAACATGTGTCCCCTCTTCTTCATGTCTCTTATTCATCAACATGTGTCCCCTCTTCTCCATGTCTCTTCTACATCAACATGTGTCCCCTCTTCTTCATGTCTCTTCTACATCAACATGTGTCCCCTCTTCTTCATGTCTCTTATTCATCAACATGTGTCCCCTCTTCTTCATGTCTCTTCTTCGTCAACATGTGTCCCCTCTTCTTCATGTCTCTTCCACATCACCATGTGTCCCCTCTTCTTCATGTCTCTTCTACATCAACATGTGTCCCCTCTTCTTCATGTCTCTTCTACATCAACATGTGTCCCCTCTTCTCCATGTCTCTTCTACATCAACATGTGTCCCCTCTTCTTCATGTCTCTTCTACATCAACATGTGTCCCCTCTTCTTCATGTCTCTTCTACATCAACATGTGTCCCCTCTGTGGAAAGAGACTCTGAAAGTTTCAGGAACAAAGATTCTCTCTCTTTTTGATCCATTTCTATAAAACCTGTCTGAAAATGAGCTGATCAGATTTTGGCCACTTCATGATGTCACATCGATGTTTTGTCTTGTGTAACCATTAGCCAATCAGCAACCAAGGTAACCCCCCCCCCTTATCACCTGAATCTCCTCCTAGAGCAGGGGGGGGGGGGGGGGGTGGGTGGAGAAGAGGAGGTGTCGGTGTTCTGGCGATTTACTCCGAAGGCTTCAGTAGAAGCTGCTGGGAGTCCCAGCAGCTTCTACTGAAGCCAGTCCCCAACTCCAGTCCCAAACAGGGCTGAAACAGAGGGGATTATGGGTAATGCTGCACTGATCTGTTTGGTGTTTCAGCCAATCAGAGACAGGCTCTGTATATATCTGAGACCTGTGATATCTTGATGAAACACAATATAATAGGGGACCTTTAAATCTGTGTATGTAGTGGTGTGTCTGGGGGGTTTTGGCGCGTTGGTCATCAGATCAAGGGGCGTTGGTGAACTCCAGTTCGAATCCCGCCTCGGCCGCCACTGCGTCAGGCCGTTGTGTCCTTGGGCAAGACACTTTACCCGCATTTGCTCCTGTGAGTAATGTCCGCAGTAATGACTCTTACATGTCTAATACGTGTAATGTGTACTTGTAAAGCGCTTTGAGCACCTGTAAAAGCGCTCTAATAAAAAATGTAATGCATTATTATTATTATTATTATTATTATTATTATCTCCTGAGCTGAGCTGCTGTTTCTCTCCTGTGGGATCGTGGTAGATCGATGTTTGATGTGAGCGGTCGCTGTGATGTGAACTTGACCCCGGTGTGATCGACTCTGTGACATAAACAGCATGTGGGTTCGACTCCCCGAGGGCTCCTGCCTGTTACCAGCTCCACAGCAGCGTGACCTCCGACCCCTCTGATGGGGGGGGGGGGAGATCGGGTTTACAGTGAGTGTGGTGTCAGGGGGGGGTTCTTTATAATGACACCCAGGCTGTTCTGTTTGACATGACCTCATTACCTCAATCCATGTATTGATAGAGGGGAGGAGATTATCCTCAGTCTGACAACATGTTCGACTCCGCCGCTGCTTTTTAAAAGGTCAGTTCACCCCTTCACTAAATAATCTGGAGATAGTGGTTCATTGGATTGGACTCGCTAGATTTTGGCAAACGTTCTATTTTAGGTGGGAAGTAGTGGAGTACAAATACTTTGTTACTGTACTTAAGTACATTGTTCTGGTATCAGTACTTTACTCCACTACCTATTTTTCTGCTTCTTACATTTTCCAAAGATTACCTTCAAGGCTCTACACGTAAAACATCTTACAGAACTCTCTCCCTTGTGAAAGACTCAAGAATCCCACTACCACCACCAGAAAAACAAGAACTTAAATACATGCAGAACCAATCAGAGGACAAGACACAGCTGCTGGGCGGGAAAACACACCTGGTAAACAGAGTCAGGTAATCAGGCAGGAGGGAAAACGCAGAGACAGGAAGTAGCCACCGACATGAGACAGGGGGTGAACACCTTTCAAAATGAAACAGGAAAACAGACAGATTAAATTCATTCAATGCTTTATCATCATGTGCACACTATGTAGACATGGCAAACTCTTATTGCTTGATATGACTAAATATTGCTTGTGTGAAGTCAGCACTGCTCTTGTTGTCCTTAGTTTAATAATAATAATATATGACATTTGTATAGCGCATTTCAAGGGACCCAAGGCCGCTTTACATGGTGGACAGATAAACAAAAGGGGCCAATAACAAGTCAAACATGTAATAAATAGCAGTAGGCGTGGAAGCAGGGGGACTGTGATGGGTTAGGGGTCAAAGGCCATGGTGAACAGGTGAGTTTTTAATGATGACTTGAAGATGTCCAGGGAAGCAGCATTGCGGCCACTAAATGCTATGTAGCGTAAAAGATCATTTAAAATGTTTTTGATCTAAGTAGACGAGAGGAGGAAGTAGCTGTGTGTGAATGTGTTGACCTGCATTCAGACAGGCCGGGTGGAGCTTAAGAGAAACACAAAGCTCAGCAGAGTCTCATGTGGAAAATAAAGGTTTAAAACACATCAACAATAAAAACTTATCTGATGTCCTGGTTACCTTCCCCCGGGGGTTTGATGTTGTCTGTTTGTGTCAAAGCCCGCTGCTTTTTCCCACGTAACATCATCCGAGGGTGGGACCTGTCTTTGGATCTGAAACGGATGTTTGTTGCAGAGCGTGAAAGGAAACTCATTCACACCTCAACTTCATTTCTACACAGCAACTGTAGCTCCAGTAGAGCTCTAATGAGCGAGCGCTACTCGCCTTTTCACTCTTTATTGGACAGATGATGGGAAAGAGAGAGGCCAACAAAGGTCACATGGTTTGTATTAAACGAGGGAAGTTGTGGATACCTGGCATTGGCTGCAACCATTAAGCTACCAAGGCCCTAATTTGTTATCTGGATAAAGAATGACTCAAATGTAAATGTTTGAATCCTAATCGTGATCGTGAGAGGACAACTTTCTACTCTCTCCAACAACTTTCTACTCTCTCCAACAACTTTCTACTCTCTCCAACAACTTTCTACTCTCTCCAACAACTTTCTACTCTCTCCAACAACTTCCTACTCTCTCCAACAACTTTCTACTCTCTCCAACAACTTTCTACTCTCTCCAACAACTTCCTACTCTCTCCAACAACTTTCTACTCTCTCCAACAACTTTCTACTCTCTCCAACAACTTCCTACTCTCTCCAACAACGTTCTACTCTCTCCAACAACTTTCTACTCTCTCCAACAACTTTCTACTCTCTCCAACAACTTTCTACTCTCTCCAACAACTTCCTACTCTCTCCAACAACTTTCTACTCTCTCCAACAACTTTCTACTCTCTCCAACAACTTCTACTCTCTCCAACAACTTTCTACTCTCTCCAACAACTTCCTACTCTCTCCAACAACTTCTACTCTCTCCAACAACTTCCTACCTCTCCACAACTTTCTACTCTCTCCAACAACTTTCTACTCTCCCCAACAACTTTCTACTCTCTCCAACAACTTCCTACTCTCTCCAACAACTTTCTACTCTCTCCAACAACTTTCTACTCTCTCCAACAACTTCCTACTCTCTCCAACAACTTTCTACTCTCTCCAACAACTTTCTACTCTCTCCAACAACTTTCTACTCTCTCCAACAACTTCCTACTCTCTCCAACAACTTTCTACTCTCTCCAACAACTTCCTACTCTCTCCAACAACGTTCTACTCTCTCCAACAACTTTATACTCTCTCCAACAACTTTATACTCTCTACAACAATGTTCTACTCTCTCCAACAACTTTCTACTCTCTCCAACAACTTTCTACTCTCTCCAACAACTTTCTACTCTCTCCAACAACGTTCTACTCTCTCCAACAACTTTATACTCTCCCCATCAACTTTCTACTCTCTCCAACAACTTTCTACTCTCTCCAACAACTTTCTACTCTCTCCAACAACTTCCTACTCTCTCCAACAATGTTCTACTCTCTCCATCAACTTCCTACTCTCTCCAACAACTTTCTACTCTCTCCAACAACTTTCTACTCTCTCCAACAACTTTCTACTCTCCCCATCAACTTTCTACTCTCTCCAACAACTTTCTACTCTCTCCAACAACTTTCTACTCTCTCCAACAACTTGCTACTCTCTCCCACAACTTTCTACTCACTCCAACAACTTTCTACTCTCTCCAACAACGTTCTACTCTCTCCAACAACTTTCTACTCTCCCCATCAACGTTCTACTCTCTCCAACAACTTTCTACTCTCTCCAACAACGTTCTACTCTCTCCATCAACGTTCTACTCTCTCCAACAACTTTCTACTCTCTCCAACAACGTTCTACTCTCCCCATCAACGTTCTACTCTCCCCATCAACGTTCTACTCTCCCCATCAACGTTCTACTCTCCCCATCAACGTTCTACTCTCTCCAACAACTTTCTACTCTCTCCAACAACGTTCTACTCTCTCCAACAACGGTATACTCTCTCCAACAACTTTCTACTCTCTCCAACAACTTTCTACTCTGTTCAACAACTTTCTACTCTCTCCAACAACGTTCTACTCTCTCCAACAACGTTCTACTCTCTCCAACAATGTTCGTCTCTCTCCAACAACTTTCTGCTCTCTCCAACAACTTTCTACTCTCTCCAACAATGTTCGTCTCTCTCCAACAACTTTCTGCTCTCTCCATCAACTTTCTACTCTCTCCAACAACTTTCTACTCTCTCCAACAACTTTCTACTCTGTCCAACAACTTTCTACTCTCTCCAACAACGTTCTACTCTCTCCAACAATGTTCGTCTCTCTCCAACAACTTTCTACTCTCTCCAACAACTTTCTACTCTCTCCACAACGTTCTACTCTCCCTCCAACGTTCTACTCTCTCCAACAACTTTCTATTCTCTCCAACAACTTCCTACTCTCTCCAACAACTTTCTACTCTCTCCAACAACTTTCTACTCTCTCCAACAACTTTCTACTCTCTCCAACAACTTTCTACTCTCCCCATCAACGTTCTACTCTCCCCATCAACGTTCTACTCTCTCCATCAACGTTCTACTCTCTCCAACAACTTTCTACTCTCCCCATCAACGTTCTACTCTCTCCAACAACTTTCGACTCTCTCCAATAACTTTCTGCTCTCTCCCAACAACGTTCTACTCTCCCAACAACGTTCTACTCTCTCCAACAACTTCCTACTCTCTCCAACAACTTTCTACTCTCTACCAACAACTTTCTACTCTCTCCAACAAACTTTCTTACTCTCTCCAACAACTTTCTACTCTCCCCATCAACGTTCTACTCTCCCCATCAACGTTCATACTCTCTCCAACAACTTTCTACTCTCTCCCAACAACGTTCTACTCTCTCCAACAACGTTCTACTCTCTCCAACAACTTTCTACTCTCCCCCATCAACGTTCTACCTCCCCATCAACGTTCTACTCTCTCCACACTTTCTACTCTCCCATCAACGTTCTACTCTCCCCATCAACGTTCTACTCTCTCCAACAACTTTCTACTCTCCCCACAACGTTCTACTCTCCCCATCAACGTTCTACTCTCCCCTCAACGTTCTACTCTCCCCATCAACGTTCTACTCTCTCCAACACTTTCTACTCTCCCCATCAACGTTCTACTCTCCCCATCAACGTTCTACTCTCTCCAACAACTTTCTACTCTCCCCATCAACGTTCTACTCTCCCCATCAACGTTCTACTCCTCCCCCATCAACGTTCTACTCTCCCCATCAACGTTCTACTCTCTCCAACAACGTTCTACTCTCTCCAACAACGTTCTACTCTCCCCATCAACGTTCTACTCTCTCCAACAACGTTCTACTCTCCCCATCAACGTTCTACTCTCTCCAACAACTTTCTACTCTCTCCAACAACTTTCTACTCTCTCCAACAACTTCCTACTCTCTCCAACAACTTTCTACTCTCTCCAACAACGTTATACTCTCTCCAACAACTTTCTACTCTCTCCAACAACTTTCTACTCTCCCCATCAACTTTCTACTCTCTCCAAGAACGTTCTACTCTCAACTCTCAAATTTAAATGGTTGAATCCCATTTGTGATTGTGAGAGGACAAACTTTCTACTCTCCCCAACAACTTTCTACTCTCTCCAACAACTTTCTACTCTCCCCATCAACGTTCTACTCTCTCCAACAACTTTCTACTCTCTCCAACAACTTTATACTCTCTCCAACAATGTTCTACTCTCTCCAACAACTTTCTACTCTCTCCAACAACTTTCTACTCTCTCCAACAATGTTCTACTCTCGTCTCCATCACTTCCTACTCTCTCTCCAACAACTTTCTACTCTCTCCACAACTTTCTTTCTACTTCTCTCCACAACTTTCTACTCTCTCCAACAACTTTCTCTACCTCCCCATCAACTTTCTACTCTCTCCAACAACTTTCTACTCTCTCCCAACAACTTTCTACTCTCTCCAACAACTTCCTACTCTCTCCACAACTTTCTCTACTCTCCAACACTTTCTACTCTCTCCAACAACCGTTCTCTCTCTCCAACAACTTTCTACTCTCTCCAACAACTTCCTACTCTCCTCTCTCACAACGTTCTCTCTCCCCTCAACGTTTCTACTCTCTCTAACAACTTCTACTCTCTCCAACAACTTTCTCTCTCTCCAACAACCTACTCTCTCCAACAACTTTCCTACTCTCTCCAACACTTTCTACTCTCTCCAACAACTTTCTAAACTCTCCAACAACGTTCTCTCTCTCCAACAACCTCCTACGTTCTACTCTCTCCAACAACGTTCTACTCTCTCCAACAACGTTATACTCTCTCCAACACTTTCTACTCTCTCCAACAACTTTCTACTCTCTCCAACAACTTTCTGCTCTCTCCAACAACTTTCTGCTCTCTCCAACAACTTTCTACTCTCTCCAACAACTTTCTACTCTCTCCAACACTTTCTGGCTCTCTCCCAACAATGTTCTACTCTCTCCAACAACTTTTGAATATTCTCCAACAAACCCTTCTTCATCAACCTTCTTCTCTTTGCTAAAAACAAGACTGTCATACCTTATCTGGGGAAATGTTGGACCTAATCTTTAATTTCTGAATTGCATTCCTGTTCCTAAGATCTCCGCCTACATTATTCAAACCTTAAACACTTTAAAAACCCTCCAACCTTTACAGTTTTTTTCAGTTGCTAACACAGAAAAGTGTCACATATAGCATCATTATTTAAAGTCACACTCAAAGAGCAAAACCTCAGCTCAAATCTCCAAAAACTCTAAACACATGTTCAGCTCTGCACCCAATTTGCAATTCAACTTGGCCTTGTTGCAAAACACTGCACACGGTTCTCTAAGTAAGACAGAAATCTGACATATTCACTTGTTTGCCATTTTCAAAACACTGCCACTAAAAATGCTACACTCATGAACCAATAAACAAATACACCATAAAAATGACCATAAACCCCAAACTGCTTTATTGTTCACCCAGAAATCAGGATGAAAGCACTAGAAAAAGACTGTTTACAACAACAATGGATATATGGACAGCAACAAGAGGGAGGATAAGAGAGAGGGAGGATGAGCTGAAGTCAGTTGAAGTGTTATTTGCAGCATAAAGCCAGTATCTGTGTGACCGTCAGGCTGCCGGTGAAGCTTCTTCTGCAGGTGGATGAGGGGCCGTGGTCAGACCCAGTCAGGTGGTAGAATGCTGCCTACGTATTTTTATTTCCACTTTTTATTTATTTGTCCTCAAAGTTTTCCTTTCACTTTACTGTATTTGACAAAGGCATCATTTGTGTTTACACATCTGTAACTGCAGGACAGTTGCACCAATTTGTTTTGGAGAAAAACCAAAGTATAACAACAGTATTTCAGTCAGACAACTCACGGGTTTCTTTAACATGTTAGAAGCAGCATATAGTTGAGTTTGGCGACTAGGCTCGGGCATCATCTCTCCACAGATATACATAGCACGATGAGTGATGGTTAAATAACTAACCCCCGAGCCTACAGGTGGAAGCTGGGGTGGAAGCTGGGGTGGTGGTGCGGCAGCAAGCAGCAGCGGCGTGGAGAAGCAGCGACGTAGAGGTAGCTGCAGCAATAGCAGCAGCAAGCAATGCGTGGAGAGAGATCTGGCAGGTTCAATAGAGCGGCATATCAAGGAGAGGCAAGGGGCGTTATGTATGAATGCAGCATGAGTGCTCGAGTTGACTGCCTGAACTAGCTCGCAGGCTTCGCCCCATATTTGGGTTTCTGCACATCATTTGTCGACTTGAACAATCTTTAAATGCAGAATTCATATGGAATTCCATATATTCTCTACGTACCGAACGCCACAGTGTCGGTTGGACAAAGTGTCTTGTACTATAAGTGAAGTGTGTGCAAAAGTTGGTGCAAAAGTCAGGTTTTTTGTGAGTGTTTCATGTTGCAAGATATACGAGGTGTTTTGTGAAAATAAGCCCTGCTTTCAAAAACATTTGTTTTAGCAATTCAAAAAAACTGTAATTTCTCCTCCTGCTTGAAAGACTATGGAGGGATAGGGTCTGCAAAATGTGTTTATTTTGGGGATGGGCCGGATGCTGTCACCGTTCCACTTCCTGCCTCTGCGTAACGCGACGCAGACGGACCCGGTGGAATCTAGGGGTGAGAGAAGCCCAGAGTGTGCAAAGCTGTCATCAAGGCAAAACGGGGCTACTTTGAAATATCTAAAATAAAAATCTCATTCTGTTTTTTTTAACACTGTTTTGTTAACTAGATAATTCCACATGTGTTCTTTCATAGTTGGGATGCCTTCAGTATTAATCTACAATTTAGAAAACATTTAAATAAATTAAAAACTTGGAATTAGTTGCTTCAGCTGATTGTCTGATCCTGGAAGTATCATCTGTAGTTTGAACGGGCTGGGCTCGGTGAGAAGCGGCCGCTTCTCTGGAGATCACTTCAGGTCCCAGGCCGGCTGTCGGAGGAAACTCACTCAGTTTGCAGGGAAGTCATGGAACACCGTCTGAAGCTCCTGAATGGCCGCTCTGTGGGAGTACAACTCATTTTATTAGCCCCCTTGGAAACATTCAACCTAACAAGTGGAAAGCAGTTTCCGCATAAATTAAGATATCCAGAGTAAATTATGCAAATGTATTCGCTCAGATAAAGAAGGGGGTGGTGTGGTCGTTGATTGTGAGGTTACAAATCTGAGCCAGTGGTTGAAACTGAACCGAGGGAAAGTGTCCTCGGACCTGAGAGGAGAGCTCAGCGCCAAGAGACGATTCCTCAAAGACACACTTTTTCAGTTTTTCAGTTGATTTCATGCTTTCTGAGCATTTTCCATTAATTCTATCAACAGAGAAAACCCATAACCACACACACACACACACATGCGCACACACCTACACACACGCACGCACACACACCTGCACACACACACACGCACACAAACACACACACACACACCGCACACACGCACACGCGCACACACACACACACACACACACACACACCCACACCACAGATGAGCAGACACATGCATGCACACACACACACAAACACACACCACACACACCCACTACAAACACAAACACACAAACACACACAAACACACACACACAAACACACACACACACACCCACACAAACACACTCACATACAAATACACACACACAAAAACACCACACATCAACACAAACACAACACACAACATACACACCAACAGACACACAACACACCCCCACACAACACACTCACACACACACACAACACACTCACACACTAAACCCACAAACACACACACACACCACAAACACACACACACACACACACAAACACACACACAACTACACCACACTCCACACAAAACATACTAACACACACACACACACACACACAACAACACACATACAAACACACACACACAAACACACCACACACACACCACACCACACACACACACACGCACAAATGCACACACACACACATGCACACACACACGCACACACACACACACACGCGCACACACACGCACACCGCACACACACAACACACACACACACACACCCACACACAGATGAGCAGACACATGCATGCACACACACACGTGCACACACACACAAACACACACACACACACACACACATACACACACACAACCACAAACAGACACACACACAAAACACACACACACCCAAACACACACTCACATACAAATACACACACACACAAACACACACACACACTAAACACAAACACTACACCCACACACAACTAACACACACACACCAACACACTCACACACTAAACACACAAAACACACACACACACACAAACACACACACACACACACAAACACACACACAACGAACACACACTCACACACAAAAAGACAGACTACACACACACACACACACACAAACAAACACACAGACACACACACACACACAAACACCACAACACACCCACACACCACACAACACACACACACACACACACACATCACTTCAGGGGACATTACATTGACTTACATGCATTTCCTGGAGACGTATCCTAACTTTAACCATAACCAACACATGCCTAACCCTAACCAAGTCTTCACCCTAAAATTAATGATTCCCCTCATGGGGACTCGTCTCCATTATGTCCCCACACGTGACTGTGTAAACAGATTTAGGTCCCCACAAGTATAGTAATGCTAGGCCACACACATACATACACACACACACACACACACACACACACACTTGCTCCACATTCCCAGATTGAGTTGTGATTTCTGGGTCCCTGCGGATGTTTTGTTGTGTGTTTTCAGAGCGAGGTAGAAGTGTTTCTCAGGGGTCAGAGGTCGCCGCCCTGTGAACTTCACCACACACACACACACACACACACACACACACACACACACACACACACACACACACACACACACACACACACACACACACACACACACACACTCAGAGACCAAAAAGACACTCCTCTCAGCCGTTTCACTCAATTACTCCTCGCCTTGTGTTAATGACTCCCTGCTGTCTGCAGTCTCGCAGGAAACGCCGTTTGACGTCTCTGGCTTTTAGGAAGTTACAATTCACGAAAGTGTCTATCGAGAGGAGGCTAATGGATCAGAAGTGACCGTTGCTTTCACCATGATAAACAGACGAGAGGGACACGTGATGAATGTGGTTTCATGCTCGTGTGTTATAATGGGTTGTGTGCAAAGGCTTGAATCCCAGTGTTTCACCCAGAGGGACTTTCGCTTCCGCTTTTTCATTCTACCCTAATTCTTTATGAATTATTTCCCCTTAACTTTTCAATAACCGTACACTGACACTGACACTGACACTAAAATCATAACATGTTAACAAATGCCTACATGAAATAAAATAGATGATAAAAACATTTTTTTGTTAAAATGTTACTAAAATATATATTTATTGTGCAAATAAATACAATAAAATGCTAAATAGAATAAAAGAAGTATGACAAAATGAACCTTGGGAAACACAATAAAAACATAATTATTGAACTTATTAATATTAATATCTTAACGTCAGTCACAGGGGCTGTTGTGGAGGAAGTGAGGCCGGTGTGTCTGCGGGTTGTGGGCGTGACACCGCGTCAGTCAGACGGCTGGTCCTCAGTCAGTCAGTCGGTGTGGAGAGGAGCGGACGCGGCGGAGCACCGGGACCCGGGATCTGTACTTCACACACGGACACATCCCCGCAGACACACCGAGGAGCGGCATGGAGCAGTGAGGGCAAACCGGGACCTGCTCCCCAAACATTACGCATTATTCACTGCGAGCTTTTGAACCCAACATGGAGACGACAGGCTGCTTTCTGCTCCTGGCTGCACACTTCTTCATCCTCTTCTCACAACAAGGTAAGGCTAGTTACCCTCACGTGACACCAAAGCCCTCAAACCTCCTCACATGTTTCGATTTTTATCAACAAATAGAGGGTTTTTTTAACTTCCTGCATCAACTTTGAGGTGATAGCGCGGCTGTGCCTTGCTCAAACCAGCACGGAAAAGTAACCATGCAGTGTTTTGTTAGAATTAGAATTGTTTTATTCCCAGAATGTAATCAGTCATGCGTAAAACGAGTCCAAATGTGTTTTTTCAACAAAGCAAAGATATATTTTCTCATGTTTCTGAAGCATAACAATTGTTTTTTGTTGTGGGTAATCATTGTCTGTGCTGTGGGGTCGCAGATGAAACGTTCTCCGAGGCGCAGGGCGTCACATATCAGCTGCAAACCGGAGCTGTCAAGCATGAACAGAGAAGTTTGGACACGGTAGTCTGACTGGCTTATTAAGGGGTGTCAGGGGCTCCATATATGGCAACAACAACAGCAGTAATCCCATAATGCTGCACAGGAACAGATACCATCCCTGCACAACACATTTTATGGTGGTGTAGGAGAGAGGGAAGTGTTTTTGAGGTGGACTTATTGTGGTGTGAACTCTGAGGTTTCTCACAGGAGGAGATATGTTGCAATGGAGACCTGTGTGTCTGCTGTTAGTGGTGTCTGTTTTGGAGTGCTCCAACCTGCTGTTTGCACAACAGAAGGAATGTATTTTTTAAATGACATGTTGAGAAACATCCTGCTTTATGGCAGCCATGAATTGGAAGAGTTGGTTTTTAGATACTTTAAATTGTTTCTGAGATGTTGTGAGGAAATGCTAGAAGTGGCCATGATTTCTGTGTTTCAGCACCAAGGCTGAAATTACACTGATTTGTAACATAAGATATTTAACAAAAACATATTTAAGTTGACAAATAAAGCCACAGTTGCGAAACACAAGCAATCGTACAATAACTTTGACTTAAAAAAGCAGTCTGAAATTGGCCTCAAATCAGAAATGGTGTGATATAATTGAATAAAAGTCTGATTCAGTGCTGAACGATTAATCAGAAACCTCTAATTGGGATTATTTCTAACTAACATTGTGATAAGATTGACGATAAAAGAGAACAAATCTTTATTTAAATCAGAAATAGTCTGATTTAATAAAACGCTCTGATTGTGCACTTTCAATATGATTAATGATATAGGAGGGATTGATCACTTTGGCATCATTATTCTGCCCGTCCAAACGTCATTTTCCGCTTATTCCGACACCACTTGAATGCAGCACAAATGCCCCATCTTGCAATGTTAGCGAAAGGGAAATATACCTCGTATATCTGCCTTTATTATTTGGATCTGCTCCAAATTGTAAAGGCTTCTTCCTTAGCTCTTGCTTCACCATTTCACCAAATGTTGTGAAAATCTGACAAGAACTTTTTTTTGTAATCCTGCTGACACATTATTTCTTCGGTGAAGTTAATAGGGCAGAGCTAAGCTAATTAGCGACTTGTTAACAAATTAGCTGCTAATTTACTTTATCAATTAGTCGCGTAAGTGGGTTTTAGCACCTGAATGTGCAAGAATTCAACCACAAATCCACAGCTTGCATTTTAAAGACTATTTCAGTGAGTATTGAGATTAATGGGCGAGTGATGATTCTCGCCTCTAGATCCATTTGGTCGTTTTCTGCTGTAAATGCATCACATGGTACTCAACAGCCAATGGAGTCTGGCCAGTGATGGTATTTTAAATGTTATAATATCCTTTTTTTCTGAGCACCTTAAAGGCATCTTGTCCATGTTTCTACTAGACGTTTAAGTTCATTGTTATAGGGGGAAACAGCAGGTGTCAGCTATGTGTTTTGCAGACGTTTGATTTGGTGACATAGTGGTCTCCGCAATATATGATACATGTCGTACTCAAACCCGTCATGCTTCAAATAAACACTTTCCCCGTGCCTAATCTAATGGAAAAGTCGGTCTCGTGGAACATAATTCACGCCTCCTTTAAGGCTTCTTGGAAACATGCAGTGTGTCTCTTTGCATGCAGATCCAACCACCAATCACAATCACCTGCGATGTACGAAGCAAAACACACAGAAGAACACAGATTTGGTTGCAAAAGGAAAACCCAACGTCCCTTGAGTCGGAATATTCCGGCTACAGACCGTTCACTAAAAACATGCTCTTTCTTGTCATCTAGTGAAGATTCCTGCGTCGTTTCTTATTGCGATATAGGGCTGCTCCATTATGGCAAAAATCATAATCTCGATTATTTGGGTCAATAATTGAAATTATTAAAAACTTTGAAAACATCCATTTATTGAAAAAATACATTTGAACGGTTTGTTATTAACAGTTGATTAAAACTAAATAAATAATCGTTTTATTTCGATTATGTTGTTTTCATAATCGTTGAAAGCCAAAATCGTAATTGCGATTAAAATACGATTAATTGAGCAGCGCTATCTGCAATATACTGTTTATCGTCGTCGGGACAAGAATACATCTCAATGTAGGATTTGGCGACGGGACAACAGTGTGTTCTGTTTCTAGCTCTTCCTAGGCCATCTTTGAAATCCTGCGTGATCTTGTGTGATCTCATGTGATCTTGTGTGATCTCACCATATCCAGCTGACATGGAGGAAGACAGTGATGCAGTGAAATCATAATGGATTTATGATTACCTGACATTTTGTCAGCGTTTTGATGAAATGAGCAAAACTGCAGGAAACGTTTTATTAAATTCGGTATATGTGTAATGTTTAAATGTTGTTTAATATTTACTAAAGTCAGACTGGTATTTTTTGCACCAACGAGCAACACTTGATATCATTGATCTCAGACACTTTTATTTTGAAACACCTTTTGTTCGACTGTTCTGACTTTTTTTAAAGTGTGGTCTCCTGATGCAAATACAAGTGGAATATAATAAGTTATATTCATTTTAAAACACTATTCATTGAAATTAAAACACTATTATTGTAATGTGAGGTGTCTTCTGAGGCTGAATAAATGCTTAAATTGACAACAATTCGGAATAACGTTAAGGACTTCTGAAGTTCTTGAATTCCTCTCAATTGATGCATTTGATTTCCCTCAGAAGACACAACACACGTTACAGTGATTCAAGGTTTTGTCGATGTTCATTATATCCTCTAACAACGGGGGGGAAACACTCAAACCCAGGATACTCTCGATGTGGTGCATTCTGAAGACACTTCTCCTTAAACCCATCCTGACATTATTGGTATATTTTTGAACTCCAACACGTCAAGTAGAATGTTACTCCATTTGCATTGGGTATTCAGGGACCCACCGGTGCGTCCTTCGGGGTCCAAAAGCTTTAGGGAGCCAGGGCAGATGAATCAGGATTTGTCTCCATAAGCCTGAACACAGGAAGGGGTTTCCAGCTCCTGATCCTCCGGTGCAGTCGCTGCGTGCCAGAAAGACACTGATCTGCTTGGTTGAATCTTTTCGGGGGGTGAAACAAAGATTAGGGGGTAAACGAAGCTGGTCGCAGCCAGTTTTCAGGATTGTGAAAGCTTTTGTGCCTGGATGTGGACGGTTCGGTACCTGCAGAAGGCCTCCTCCCTTTTGGGGCTTCTTAAAAATGAAGCAGGTGCCATATATTCGACGGAGGAAGGAAAAGACACATGAGGAGAAATCTCAGCACCATCTGTCCTCCCTAAAGATATTTGTGAATGGGCAGTGCCAGCCGTGCCCTTGTTGTCTAACAGAGTCTGCTGACAGATGGTCGTCACAGTCAGCAGGCTGTCAGTCAAACTCATGCAGAGGGAGGTGGGGGGGGGGGGGGGGTCCATGTGATGCCCTACAGACACCAGCATGCCAACCACAGACCGGAACAATGTCAGTCTTTTTGTAATATACTCCCTTTTTCCCAGTTTGTCTGAAAACCAAATTTGGAAAAGGAAGGTATAATCAAGGCTGTGGGAGAGTGTGTCGGCTAGCCTTTAAAGGTCCCCTGTTATACTGTTTCTCATCAGTATATCACAGGTCTCAGATATATACAGAGCCTGTCTCTGATTGGCTGAAACACCAAACAGATCATTGCAGCATTACCCATAATCCCCTCTGTTTCCAAAGTGCTGATTCTCTGTCTGTTACTTTAGATCAATCAATCAATCAATGTTTATTTATATAGCCCAATATCACAAATGTTACATTTGTCTCAGTGGACTTCACAGTTTGTACAAAATATCAGTATGACAATACGACACCCTCTGTCCTTAGACCCTCACATCGTACAAGGAAAAACTTCCGAAGAAAACCCACAGTTTAAAGTGAAAAATGGGAGAAACCTCAGGGAGAGCAACAGAGGAGGGATCCCTCTCCCAGGACGGACAGACGTGCAATAGATGCTGTGTGTAAATTGAAAAGATAATACATTTGCAACATAGGTAGTCCAAATGTTTGGAAATGCATGTGTGTATAATAGGAAGATGAATCCACGAGGATATCCATCCAGGACCTATGATCCAGGACCACAGCCACGGCTCAAGATCCAGGGCTCGCGATCCAGGACCGCAGGATCATCCATGACTCCGGATCCCAGCGTATATAGACACCAAAAAGAAAGACATTTTGGGGAAGCTGGGTTAATCGGAACATGGGAGTACACAGGTATAGACAGAGAGAAGGAAGAAGTAAGATGTCCCCCGACAAACTAAGCCTATATCAGCAAAACTAGGGGCTGAATCTAATCAGCCCTAACTATAAGCTTTATCAAAAAGGAAGGTCTTAAGCGCACTCTTAAAAACGGATAGGGTGTCTGCCGCCCGAACACAAACTGGAAGCTGATTCCACAAATGTGGAGCTTGATAAGAAAAGGCTCTGGCTCCCATTGTACTTTTAGAGACTCTAGGAACAACCAACAACCCTGCATTCTTGGAACGCAATGCCCTAGTAAGACAGTAGGGTATAATGAGTTCTTTAAGGTAAGATGGCGCCTGCCCATTAAGGGCTTTGTAGGCGAGAAGAAGAATTTAAAATTATATCCTGTGTTCTATCTATAGGGAGCCAGTGTAAGGCAGCCAGAACAGGAGTAATGTGGTCCCTTTTCCTAACTCTGGTTAGTACACGAGCTGCAGCATTTTGAATTAGCTGAAGCGACTTGACTGACTTCTTGGTACACCCTGATAATAAAGAGTTACAATAATCCAGCCTTGAAGTAACAAATGCATGGACTAGTTTCTCTGCATCGTTTTGAGGCAAGGTATGCCTGATTTTTGCAATGTTACGTAGATGGAAGTAGGCGGTCCTTGAAATTGATTTTATGTGGGCGTTAAAGGATAAATCCTGATCAAATATAACACCAAGATTCCTTACAGTCTCACTGGAGGCCAAATTAATGGCATCCATAGTTAGTATATCTTTAGATAATTTGTTTCGTAGATTCTTCGGGCCAAGTACAATAACTTCAGTTTTGGTCGTGTTTAACATCAAAAAGTTTAAGGTCATCCACGTTTTTAAGTCCTTGAGGCGGTCTTGAATTTTATTTAGATGATTAATTTCATCAGGCTTGATTGATAAATATAGTTGAGTATCATCCGCATAACAATGAACATTTACAGAATGATTCCTTATAATATTGCCTAACGGAAGCATATATAATGTGAACAAAATAGGTCCGAGCACTGAGCCCTGTGGCACTCCGTGGCTAACTTTGGTTTGCGTGGAAGATTAATCATTGACACGTACAAACTGAGAGCGTTCAGGTAGATAGGACCTAAACCAGCCTAAGGCAGTTCCCTGTATGCCAACTAAGTGCTCTAGTCTTTGCAATAAGATATCATGATCAATAGTATCAAATGCAGCACTGAGATCGAGCAAAACAAGAATAGAGACAAGTCCTTTGTCAGAGGCTATTAGATTGTCATTTGTGACTTTGACCAGAGCTGTCTCTGTGCTATGATGTGTTCTAAAGCCAGACTGAAAATCTTCAAATAAATCATTGTTTTTTAAGTAATCACACAGCTGTTTTGCGACTGCTTTCTCAAGAATCTTTGAGAGGAACGGAAGATTAGAAATAGGTCTATAGTTGGCTAAAACCTCTGGATCGAGGTTGTGCTTTTTAAGAAGCGGTTTTATCACTGCTACTTTGAATGATTGTGGAACATAGCCTGATAATAAAGACATATTCATAATATTTAATAAAGAAGTGCTAATTAATGGAAAAAACTTCCTTCAACAGCTTAGTTGGAATTGGGTCTAATATACACGTTGATGGTTTAGAAGAGAGAATCATTGAATTTAATTGTTCAAGGTTTATGGCTGAGAAGCATTCTAGTTTACTATCTAGTGTAATATTAGAACTTACGTTTCCGGGAGTTGATAACACTATACTGGTCAAAGGCAAGAGGTCATTAATTTTGTTTCTAAGAGTAACAATTTTATCGTTAAAAAAGCACATAAAATCATTACTACTGAGTGCTATGGGAATAGAAGGCTCCATGGAGCTGTGGCTCTCTGTCAGCCTGGCTACAGTGCTGAAAAGAAATCTTGCATTATTCTTATTCTCATCTATTAGTGAAGAGTAGTAGGCTGCTCTCGCTTTACGCAGTGCTTTCTTATATTCATTGAGAGTAATATGCCAAATTAAACGAGATTCTTCAAGTTTAGTGGAACGCCATATCCTTTCAAGTTGTCTCGACTTTTGCTTTATTTTGCGGGTTTCGGCATTATGCCATGGAGCTAATCTATGTTGTTTTATTTTCTTCTTTTTCATAGGAGCAACAGAGTCTAATTTTATTCGCAGCGCATCTGTAGCACTATCAACAGCATGATCAATTTGGGGTGGTGGACATTTTGTATAAGTTTCCTCCCCTACATGCAGACCTGCTATCGAGTTAAGCATTGGTGGAATCTCTTCCTTAAATTTGGCTATAGCACTAACAGATAGGTTTCTGCTGCAGGAGCTTTTGACTAATGCTTTGTAGTCTAGTAACAGTACTTCAAAAGTTACTAAGAAATGGTCGGATAAAGCAGGATTATGCGGTTCGACTAATAGTTGCTCAATTTCAATACCATAAGTCAGAACAAGGTCGAGAGTGTGATTATAGCAGTGGGTTGGTTTATTTACACTCTGACAGAAACCAACAGAATCTAATATAGAGTTAAATGCAACAGTAAGGCTATTTTTATCATCGTCAACATGAATATTAAAGTCACCTACGATAATTACTTTATCTGTTTTAAGAACCAAAGTTGATAAAAACTCAGAGAATTCTGATAAGAATTCTGAATAAGGACCTGGTGCACGGTACACTGTAACAAATAAGATTGGCTGCAAAGTTTTCCAGGTCGGATGCACAAGACTAAAACGAGACTTTCAAAGGAGGTATAATTTAATTTTGGTTTAGTATTGATAAGTAAACTTGAGTCAAAGATTGCTGCAACTCCACCTCCTCGGCCCACGCCTCTGGCAATATGAGTATTGATATGGCTGGGTGGAGTGGCCTCATTTATGCTGACATATTCTTCATGTCTCAACCAAGTTTCAGTGAGACAGCATATATCAATATTATAATCTGATATTAAATCATTTACCAATATTGCTTTAGATGCTAGAGATCTTATGTTTAAGACACCACATTTAATATTCCTGTTTTGTTGCACTGTTGTAGTTGTTACATTTACTTTTATTAGGTTATTATGTATGACACCTCTATTAGGTTTTACCTTAAATTGTCCTTGGGCAGACACACACACCGCTAATATTGGGTATTTTATTGGGTTCGGGATTCCTATGGATGACTGCCTAGGAGAGAGCGCAGAGAAGCGTGTAAGACTGCGACTCCGCCTCCTGGTCTCAACTCCAGTTTGTCATGGATTAAGTCCACAAAGCCCTGAAATGTTGCCGAAATGAGATTTGCACCTTCCAAAGTAGGATGAATGCCGTCTCTCTTAATCAGATCAGGTTTTCCCCAGAAGGCTGTCCAATTATTTACGAAGCCCACATTGTTTGCTGGGCACCACCAAGACAACCAGCGCTGAAATGATGACATGCGGCTATACATGTCATCATTGATCAGATTGGGGAGGGGACCAGAGAAGATTACGGTGTCCGACATTGTTTTAGCATAACAGATGAAAATAAGGAGCCCCTCCCCACGCCCCTCTGAGAGAGATTTGGTTACAAAGAACTCAATGGTGCTCTAGGAGGACATTCAGGTGATAAGGGGGGGGGGGGGTTACCTTGGTTGCTGATTGGCTAATGGTTACACAAGACAACACATCGTTATGACATCATAAAGTGGCCAAAATCTGATCAGCTCATTTTCAGACAGGTTTTTATAGAAATTGATCAAAAGAGAGAGAATCTTTGTTCCTGAGACTTTCAGAGTCTCTTTCCACAGAGGGGACCAAACGCTGCAAATACAAAACGCTGCAAGAAGCTCAAAACACAACGGAGACCAGGGGACACTAAAGAGTGACGCACACAGCTGGGAGACCAGGGGACACTGAAAAGTGATGCACACAGCTTGGAGACCAGGGGACACTAAAGAGTGACACACACAGCTGGAGACCAGGGGACACTAAAAAGTGACGCACACAGCTGGGAGACCAGGGGACACTGAAAAGTGATGCACACAGCTTGGAGACCAGGGGACACTAAAGAGTGACACACACAGCTGGAGATCAGGGGACACTAAAAAGTGACGCACACAGCTGGGAAACCAGGGGACACTAAAGAGTGATGCACACAGCTGGGAGACCAGGGGACACTAAAGAGTGACGCACACAGATGGGAGACCAGGGGACAATAAAGAGTGACACACACAGCTGGGAGACCAGGGGACACTCAAAAGTGACGCACACAGATGGGAGACCAGGGGACAATAAAGAGTGACTCACACAGCTGGGAGACCAGGGGACACTAAAGAGTGACGCACACAGATGGGAGACCAGGGGACACTAAAGAGTGACGCACACAGCTGGAGACCAGGGGACACTAAAAAGTGACGCACACAGCTGGGAAACCAGGGGACACTAAAGAGTGATGCACACAGCTGGGAGACCAGGGGACACTAAAGAGTGACGCACACAGATGGGAGACCAGGGGACACTAAAGTGTGACGCACACAGCTGGGAGACTAGGGGACACTAAAGAGTGACGCACACAGCTGGGAGACCAGGGGACACTAAAGAGTGACGCACACAGCTGGGAGACTAGGGGACACTAAAGAGTGACGCACACAGCTGGGAGACCAGGGGACACTAAAGAGTGACGCACACAGCTGGGAGACTAGGGGACACTAAAGAGTGACGCACACAGCTGTAGACCAGGGGACACTAAAGAGTGACGCACACAGCTGGGAGACCAGGGGACACTAAAGAGTGACGCACACAGCTGGGAGACCAGGGGACAATAAAGAGTGACACACACAGCTGGGAGACCAGGGGACACTAAAGAGTGACACACACAGCTGGAGATCAGGGGACACTAAAAAGTGACGCACACAGCTGGGAAACCAGGGGACACTAAAGAGTGATGCACACAGCTGGGAGACCAGGGGACACTAAAGAGTGACGCACACAGATGGGAGACCAGGGGACAATAAAGAGTGACACACACAGCTGGGAGACCAGGGGACACTCAAAAGTGACGCACACAGATGAGAGACCAGGGGACAATAAAGAGTGACACACACAGCTGGAGATCAGGGGACACTAAAAAGTGACGCACACAGCTGGGAAACCAGGGGACACTAAAGAGTGATGCACACAGCTGGGAGACCAGGGGACACTAAAGAGTGACGCACACAGATGGGAGACCAGGGGACAATAAAGAGTGACACACACAGCTGGGAGACCAGGGGACACTCAAAAGTGACGCACACAGATGGGAGACCAGAGGACAATAAAGAGTGACACACACAGCTGGGAGACCAGGGGACACTCAAAAGTGACGCACACAGATGGGAGACCAGGGGACAATAAAGAGTGACACACACAGCTGGGAGACCAGGGGACACTAAAGAGTGACGCACACAGCTGGAGACCAGGGGACACTAAAAAGTGACGCACACAGCTGGGAAACCAGGGGACACTAAAGAGCGATGCACACAGCTGGGAGACCAGGGGACACTAAAGAGTGACGCACACAGCTGGGAGACTAGGGGACACTAAAGAGTGACGCACACAGCTGGAGACCAGGAGACACTAAAGAGTGACGCACACAGCTGGGAGACCAGGGGACACTAAAGAGTGACGCACACAGCTGGGAGACCAGGGGACAATAAAGAGTGACACACACAGCTGGGAGACCAGGGGACACTAAAGAGTGACACACGCAGCTGGAGATCAGGGGACACTAAAAAGTGACGCACACAGCTGGGAAACCAGGGGACACTAAATAGTGACGCACACAGATGGGAGACCAGGGGACAATAAAGAGTGACACACACAGCTGGGAGACCAGGGGACACTAAATAGTGACGCACACAGATGGGAGACCAGGGGACAATAAAGAGTGATGCACACAGCTGGGAGACCAGGGGACACTAAATAGTGACGCACACAGATGGGAGACCAGGGGACAATAAAGAGTGACACACACAGCTGGGAGACCAGGGGACACTCAAAAGTGACGCACACAGATGGGAGACCAGGGGACAATAAAGAGTGACACACACAGCTGGGAGACCAGGGGACACTAAAGAGTGACGCACACAGATGGGAGACCAGGGGACACTAAAGAGTGACGCACACAGCTGGAGACCAGGGGACACTAAAGAGTGACGCACACAGATGGGAGACCAGGGGACAATAAAGAGTGATGCACACAGCTGGGAGACCAGGGGACACTAAAGAGTGACACACACAGATGGGAGACCAGGGGACAATAAAGAGTGACACACACAGCTGGGAGACCAGGGGACACTAAAGAGTGACGCACACAGCTGGAGACCAGGGGACACTAAAGAGTGACGCACACAGCTGGAGACCAGGGGACACTAAAGAGTGACGCACACAGCTGGGAAACCAGGGGACACTAAAGAGTGACGCACACAGTTGGGAGACTAGGGGACACTAAAGAGTGATGCACACAGATGGGCGTTCAGGGGACACTAAAGAGCGACGCACGCAGCTGGGAAGACCAGGGGACACTAAAAAGTGACGCACACAGCTGGGAGACCAGGGGACACTAAAAAGTGACGCACACAGCTGGGAGACCAGGGGACACTAAAGAGTGACGCACACAGCTGGGAGACCAGGGGACACTAAGAGTGTTTTCAGCAGGTTTCTCCTAAAGTAAGTAGGAACACCGGTCAGTTTCCAGCTACATGCTGTATTTCCCCAATAACCTTCAGGCTTCACAGGAAACGCTTCGATTTGATTCAATCAACAAAAATACTTGGTTAGGTTTGAGATAAGATGTGTGTTGGCTTTATCAACGCAATGACGTGGGTAAAGCCTGGGGTTTTTGGACCCACCCATCCCATCCTCCAACCTTTGCAAACGTTGTCGCTGTTTGTGCTGGTTCACGGTTATTTTGAATACATATACATACTAGGGGTGTAACGGTACACTTCGGTTCGGTACACGTGTGTACCGAACCGAAGTGTACCGTTAAACGTAAAAAATTGAGAACGTGAACAACTTCTTGGAAGTAATCTCAGGTGCTGCGTCGCAACATTCAGAGTAATTTGCTCACATTGGGTTCAACGCGTCAGAGCGAGCAAGTCATTTCATTGGACGAGAGGCATACTATGAGAGCTGGTCAGAGGGATGCGTTCAAATATAGTCAGTAATTTCAGGAACTGTCGAAATGGCGAACGCAGATAAAGTTGAGCTCGAAAATCCTCCAGCATCATTGAAGTCTCCGGTTTGGGAACATTTTGGTTTCGCAGTTACGAACAAGGATGACGGACAAAGACCGGTGGACCGAACCAAAGCTGTTGGTCGGCATTGTTCAACTAACATTGGTTACGCGGCGGGCAATACATCAAACTTGCACACTCATTTGAAAAGGCATCACCCGAACGTGAATATCACCGGTACCAAAAGACTGAAGTGCAAACCCAACTCCCGCTAGCATGTGAGCCTCCACCACTCGCAGAGAGTTCAGACCGAGCCAAAGCTATTACAAACGCCAAGTATCCTTATGTTGCCATGTTAGCAAAGCGCTACCTGGCTGTGTCTGCTGCCTCTGTCCCTAGAGAGGGTGTTCTCCACAGCAGGAGACATTGCTAGTGCCAGCAGATCTGCCCTTTCTGCAGCAATGTGGACAAGTTCATCTTTCTTTAAAACGACATGAAAATACAATGACAAGCAAGTCCTAATGTCAAACTGGCTGCTTAGGTACAGTACAGTACAGTTCAAAATTATTTCAGTTCATCGAAAAGCTGCACCTTAATGTTTACTTTATTTTGTATTTATTTGAGTGAATATTCACAGTTTAATAATAGTTTTAAAAAAAAATGTTATGTTTTGTGATAATTGTTTCTGCTGTACCGAAAACGAACCGAACCGTGACCTAAAAACCGAGGTACGTACAGAACCGAAATGTTTGTGAACCGTTACACCCCTAATACATACTGTATCTCATACAATTGAGATACACTGAATTACAATGCATTGCTTTGAGAGCGGAGGACGGCTTTAACCATCCGAAACTCAATTTGATTATTACTTCATAATTTGAAATCTGCTGCGCTGAATAACCTGATCCTAATTGGAGGCATCTTGCTTGTTATTGCCATAATTAACACCCCCTAAACACTATAAAGGGGCAGGTGTTAAGTCAAATACTCTGGCACATGCCCTTGGATTTGAAGTGTTTCTAACAAAACTAAGACAGCAGGAAAAGAACAACGGCAGTGAAATCAATGTGTTGGGCAGAATAAATGCTCTGTAGTGCTTACTTTCAGTGATGCACAGTGTCCGCCCCATTTACTTTCACCGGTGTGTTTGACTGCTCTTCCATTAACTCAAAAACCAGTCATCATCACCACATTTAATGTAACCCCCGTGAACAATGTGTCTACTACTGGTTTACATGAAACACCGCAATGAGTACACCAAGAAGCGATATTGAAATGTTTTCCAACATGATGTCTAAAGCCCTTCAATAGAGTTTTATCGTCAGAGGTTATAGATGTTTTATCTTCACGGCCTACTGTATATGTTCTGCTTTTTAATGCTGCTTTAATTCTATTTTTTTACATTCTAGTATTGTTTATTTCTACGTATATGCAATGCCTTGTTTTGTTTTTTATGCTGCTGCAACTCAAACATTTCCCAAATTGGGATCAATAAGTTACTTCTTATCTTATTAACTGATGGAGGGACATCATCGAGGGCAGGGACCATCAACTGGCGGCCCGCGGGTCACATCCGTGGCGTTGGCGGTGTGGCTAGTGCATTCGTCCGCCACTCATTTTTTTGTTTACAACGTCTCTAGTTGCGTATTTTCCATAGTCTTATATTTCAACAGTTTTACGACAAACTGTGACTTTTTTGACGTGGAAATTATTTTTTAAGATTGACAAACATCATCTGTGTAATTCATGGCACAGTTCAAACGGGATCAAAAGATAAGGTTTCTCTCTCCATTCACTTCAATGCATTATTTTTCCGAAATAAGGTGCCATGGACCGGAAGTAGATGGGCGTCGCCACTCTATGTGGATAATGTTTAAAAAATGATCAATCTATCTAATATTGCTCATAATATCACAATTCAAACACGAGTCAATACAAGCCCGATTTCTTCTTTTCTTTCCCCAAATCGTACACGGGAACAAATGCTGCTCCAAAAACAAGTTAAACAATAATGAAAACAAGCTGTTTTCACTTGAAATAAGATCTGCCAGTAGAACAAGTGCACATGTGCTTGGTAAGATGTCTTGAAATAGGACGGGATATTTAGATAAATCAGATCTTGTAATTAACTGGTAGAACTCATTTTGAACTATATTTGACCAGAATCAGGAAAATAAGCTGCGAAACTTTTCTGATGTTAGAGAAACATGACATGACACTTGTTAGACGCTTTTCTCCAAAGCGACTTACATCAATACTGTGGGCAATCCCCACAGGAGCCATTTGGGGTGAAGTGTCTCAGGGACACAAGGACATGCAGGGGGGTTTGAACCTGTGACCCCCTGATCCCAACACCAACGCACTATCCACTGCGCCACACGCCTCCCAGATACGACTCAAAATAAAAAATGTTGACTTAACAAGATGATGCATTGTCTAAAAACAAGACCCGACATCTCACTGCAGAGTCACTTCTGAAGTTGTTATGTGTTATACCAGGAGTAGACACATTCTGACTAGATATTAGACGAATATACTTTGCAAGATTTCAAGTTTTTGTCGTGCAGCCTTAGTTTCTTATAACCTTCTCTGTCGTTGTTATCCCTCCATCTAACTGATAGTCTTAAGAGAGGGGGAACACACACACACACACACACACACACACAGAAGCAGATTTCCAGTCGTGGGGGTATTTGATGACCAGATTAGTGGGAATTAGGCTCAACTGCATTCACTCAGGCATAAACAGGGGCCACCGGTTTGAATCCTCCCGAGTCGCCTCTCTTTCTCTCTGAAAAGGGAGTCCGGGGTTACGTGGGGAAACATTGGGCGGAGGTCCCCAGCAGAGGTCAGCTGAGGAGGCGCTGCGGTCCCTCGCGCGCCTTCCTCCGGCCGAATTATGCTGTCAGACGGGAGATTTGTTTAGTAACAGTGGGAGAGGGGGCAACTACAGCAAGAAGGGAGGTGTAAGAGGGCAGATTGAGGAGAGAGAGGGAGGGGCTGAGGGGGACAGAGAATAGAATAGAAGAGGGTGAGGGGTGATTTAAAAAAAAAAAAAAGGCAGGGGGGGGAAGCATTTAAGCGTGACGCACGATGGCCAATGTGATTTGTCCCAGTGCCGGCGACAACGATGGCGAGGAGAAGTGTGAGAGCGCAGTGTGAGGAGGGGCACACACACACACACACACACACACACACACACCACAAGGTTGGAGGCCTCACAGAGCGATGGAGTGCAGGTTAAGCAGCACTCCTGCCTTCATTAGTCTTCGTTAACACCCCCACCCCCCATTTCCCCCTGAACCTCACTTTGTTTCCCCGTCACTTTCCCCAAGCCTCCATTCCTCTCACACGCTGTAAAAACACCCGCCCTAACGAGGCATTTGGTCACAGATTTAGCAGGTGTGTGTGTGTGTGTGTGTGTGTGTGTGTGTGTGTGTTTGTGTGTGTGTGTGTGTGGTAAGACTTGAGGTTTATTGGTTTTTGCACATTTGTTACTTATACTAACTAAGATGAGCAAAGGCTGGTTATTGTTTGAGAAAAATATATCTTTTATAAAACGGACAAGTCAAATCAAGCAATCTGATTGGTTCTTAGCCGTGATATACTGAGCGTATACCACGGGTAGAATTGTAGTTACTTTTCACAACAAGTCAGTATCCCTCCGGGTCTGAGAAAAACAGTATACCGTTGGGCTGAAAAGCAAAGTTTGCTTTTCAAACTGGAACAAGAAAGCAGCGGAGAAGTAGCGGGGCAGAAACCCTCCTTTTTACGCAGCGGTCCAGACATAGACATCAAGGGGGCTTGACATCATTAGGAGGTTGTCGACCCTCAGCTTCGTGTCGGGCCGAACCACGCCCCTTAGCTGTGATATAATGAGCATATACCACGGCCTGTCGTGAGCTATTGCTTAAATATATATATTCTGAAATCAGAGCAGTCTGGGCTCTGATTTCAGACAGAGGGTGAAAAGAGGTGCTGCAGTATGAGAACAATAAAGAGCTTTTTGAACATTAAAGCAAGGAGACACTACATACTGATATACACCTGAACATCAGCAGGAGAGGACTCTTTAAAGTAGAGACACTACATACTGATATACACCTGATCATCAGCAGGAGAGGACTCTTTAAAGCAGAGACACTACATACTGATATACACCTGAACATCAGCAGGAGAGGACTCTTTAAAGTAGAGACACTACATACTGATATCCACCTGAACATCAGCAGGAGAGGACTCTTTAAAGTAGGGACACTACATGCTGATATACACCTGAACATCAGCAGGAGAGGACTCTTTAAAGTAGGGACACTACATGCTGATATACACCTGAACATCAGCAGGAGAGGACTCTTTAAAGTAGAGACACGACATACTGATATACACCTGAACATCAGCAGGAGAGGACTCTTTAAAGTAGAGACACTACATACTGATATACACCTGAACATCAGCAGGAGAGGACTCTTTAAAGTAGAGACACTACATACTGATATACACCTGAACATCAGCAGGAGAGGACTCTTTAAAGTAGAGACACTACATACTGATATACACCTGAACATCAGCAGGAGAGGACTCTTTAAAGTAGAGACACTACATACTGATATACACCTGAACATCAGCAGGAGAGGACTCTTTAAAGTAGAGACACTACATACTGATATACACCTGAACATCAGCAGGAAAGGACTCTTTAAAGTAGAGACACTACATACTGATATACACCTGAACATCAGCAGGAGAGGACTCTTTAAAGTAGAGACACTACATACTGATATACACCTGAACATCAGCAGGAGAGGACTCTTTAAAGTAGAGACACTACATACTGATATACATCTGAACATCAGCAGGAGAGGACTCTTTAAAGTAGAGACACTACAAACTGATATACACCTGAACATCAGCAGGAGAGGACTCTTTAAAGTAGAGACACTACATACTGATATACACCTGAACATCAGCAGGAGAGGACTCTTTAAAGTAGAGACACTACATACTGATATACACCTGAACATCAGCAGGAGAGGACTCTTTAAAGTAGAGACACTACATACTGATATACACCTGAACATCAGCAGGAGAGGACTCTTTAAAGTAGAGACACTACATACTGATATACATCTGAACATCAGCAGGAGAGGACTCTTTAAAGTAGAGACACTACATACTGATATACACCTGAACATCAGCAGGAGAGGACTCTTTAAAGTAGAGACACTACATACTGATATACACCTGAACATCAGCAGGAGAGGACTCTTTAAAGTAGAGACACTACATACTGATATACATCTGAACATCAGCAGGAGAGGACTCTTTAAAGTAGAGACACTACATACTGATGTATACCTGAACATCAGCAAGAAAGTGACATGTTGTTTAAGCTGCTGCAGTCCTTCAAATAATCAACAGATTTTTTTCTTCAACAATTCTGCTTTTTGAATACCGTTTTGAAAAGTACTTAATCTTACTGCTCATATATCTCTACGCTTCGTGGCTTTAAGAGTTTCTGAGTTTCTCCATCTTCAATCTTTCTTTACGACTCCATTTTGATCTTCCATCCTCGTCTCTTAATCTCCCATTTCTCTTCTCCTCTGTCCCGCTTCACATCTTCCTCGCCCTGTTGTCCCACATTTCCCCCCTTTTCAGAGCCTCATGCCTTCATCCTGCTACTGTCTACCCCCCCCCCCCTCACCCCTTTTATTTAATCCCCCTCCTCATTTGTCTCCTCTTGTTTCAGGGCGGTTGAGGGATGAGGGGTGTTTTTCTCTTTTTTTTTTATGTGAGCCAACCATCTTGTCTCTGCTGGTGTCCGCCTGGTGATCTGCCACCTTCGTCACCCTCCCCCTTCCTCTTTATCATCACCCTCCCCCCTTCCTCCTCATCGTTGCCCACTGTAATGGATGACGGGTCAGATCCGGGTGGCCCACAAAAAAGAGGGGAGTTTGGTGAGGGGAGAATAAGTGAAGCCCCCGTAGAGTAGCTGGTGGAGAGCCATTTGATTTGTCCTCAGAGTGTGTGGTCCCCTCTTCGATTCCTGCATGTTCGATGGTCTCTTGAAACCTCTGAATGCAGCACCCCCGAAATGTGACGCAGAAAAAAAGGCCAGCGATGAAAGGGGGGCGCGGCGCGGCTCCTCTTCTGTAAAAAAAGAAAATGAAATAAAGGGTCAATTCTCCCCCCAATTCAGTAACTGAGGGAGATCTAAGCAGCTGAATGTGAGGACGCTTTAGGCAGATGTTTGGGGGGCACGAAGGGATTCAATGGGCCTCAACAAGGCTTTTCATGTAGAAACAGGACCTTTTACATTCCAGGCATTAGTCTGACCCTTTTAGATGTATTAGTTGAATAATATGTATTTTTTTAGGCACAAGCAGCCTTACAAGTCTTAAAGAGTCCTCTCCTGCTGATGTTCAGGTGTATATCAGTATGTAGTGTCTCTTCTTTAAAGAGTCCTCTCCTGCTGATGTTCAGGTGTATATCAGTATGTAGTGTCTCTTCTTTAAAGAGTCTTCTCCTGCTGATGTTCAGGTGTATATCAGTATGTAGTGTCTCTACTTTAAAGAGTCCTCTCCTGCTGATGTTCAGGTGTATATCAGTATGTAGTGTCTCTACTTTAAAGAGTCCTCTCCTGCTGATGTTCAGGTGTATATCAGTATGTAGTGTCTCTACTTTAAAGAGTCCTCTCCTGATGATGTTCAGGTGTACATCAGTATGTAGTGTCTCTACTTTAAAGAGTCCTCTCCTGCTGATGTTCAGGTGTATATCGGTATGTAGTGTCTCTACTTTAAAGAGTCCTCTCCTGCTGATGTTCAGGTGTATATCAGTAAGTAGTGTCTCTACTTTAAAGAGTCCTCTCCTGCTGATGTTCAGGTGTATATCAGTATGTAGTGTCTCTACTTTAAAGAGTCCTCTCCTGCTGATGTTCAGGTGTATATCAGTATGTAGTGTCTCTACTTTAAAGAGTCCTCTCCTGCTGATGTTCAGGTGTATATCGGTATGTAGTGTCTCTACTTTAAAGAGTCCTCTCCTGATGATGTTCAGGTGTACATCAGTATGTAGTGTCTCTACTTTAAAGAGTCCTCTCCTGCTGATGTTCAGGTGTATATTAGTATGTAGTGTCTCTACTTTAAAGAGTCCTCTCCTGCTGATGTTCAGGTGTATATCAGTATGTAGTGTCTCTACTTTAAAGAGTCCTCTCCTGCTGATGTTCAGGTGTATATCGGTATGTAGTGTCTGTACTTTAAAGAGTCCTCTCCTGCTGATGTTCAGGTGTATATCAGTATGTAGTGTCTCTACTTTAAAGAGTCCTCTCCTGCTGATGTTCAGGTATATATCAGTATGTAGTGTCTCTACTTTAAAGAGTCCTCTCCTGATGATGTTCAGGTGTATATCAGTATGTAGTGTCTCTACTTTAAAGAGTCCTCTCCTGATGATGTTCAGGTGTATATCAGTATGTAGTGTCTCTACTTTAAAGAGTCCTCTCCTGCTGATGTTCAGGTGTATATCAGTATGTAGTGTCTCTACTTTAAAGAGTCCTCTCCTGCTGATGTTCAGGTGTATATCAGTATGTAGTGTCTCTACTTTAAAGAGTCCTCTCCTGCTGATGTTCAGGTGTACATCAGTATGTAGTGTCTCTACTTTAAAGAGTTCTCTCCTGCTGATGTTCAGGTGTACATCAGTATGTAGTGTCTCTACTTTAAAGAGTTCTCTCCTGCTGATGTTCAGGTGTATATCAGTATGTAGTGTATCTACTTTAAAGAGTCCTCTCCTGTTGATGGCTTTGTTGTGATTGGTCAACCTCTCAGAGTTGTCCCGCCCATTAGCCTATGACGTACAATGTTGAGCGCTAGCCTAGAAGCGTGAGTGTTACATAGTGATGTCACAATGTTCTGGAAGTAAACAAAGGAGTCCCCAAAAGCACAAAAGACCCTTTTTAACAACCAAAAAGGGTGAAAGTCGTCTAATTTCAAATGTTCTTTCAGTACCAGACCTTCAAAACAGTCTTTAAGTGACAAAGTTATGTTATCAATTAGGAACAATCTAATTAAAGTGAGTTTTATTTACTCGCAGATTTGATCAAGAGGACATCTTTCAACTTGTACTTTCCTGCTGTCTCTCGTTATACATGGGAGACTACAAGTATCACAGCTCTGAGCATAACAAAAAAGTGAGATCTTGACTCCACAGTGACACTTCAATTCTGCATATTTTTACAGTTTCTGGCTTTCCGTGTTGTTGAGTGTGTATTTTTTGCAGCAGTTTTAATATCAGACACGTTTTTAATGGTCTTTTTAAGCCTCTGAATGCGAAGCTGAAAAAGACCAGCGATGAAAGGGGATGCAGGTCGGTCAAAGTCCTCCTCCATTTTTACTCCCCCATTCACCAACTGGCAGAGGGGGGGGGGGTCTAAGCAGGTGAATGTGGAGACGCTTTGGGCAGATGTTGGCGTGCACAAAGGGAGTCGATGGGCCTCAACACGGCTTTTCAAGTATTTACAGAACATTTACATTTTACATTTCGGGCATTAGTCTGATCCTCTTATCCAGATCAGCCTCCATTGAGTGCAGCGGGAGAATGAGCTTAAATTCCTCGATCGGCGACATTACAAGCTAATGGTGGCAGGGGGTCGAGGTGTACCGCACTGTGTCGGGACCTCAGAGTTTGCAAAGAAGTGAGAGAAGAAGAAGAAGTGAGAGAAGAAGAAGAAGTGAGAGAAGAAGAAGAAGAAGAAGAAGAAGAAGAAGAAGAAGAAGAAGAAGAAGAAGAAGACTGTCGGGTTTGGGCAACAATGTGAAAGACACGACTAACAAGTACATCTCGCACAGCATGAATGGGTTTGACTTAGGGGCATAGAAGTCCTATTTTTAGCTCCGTTTTTGGTCTCCACCACCTCCTGTCTCTTTACCTGTTATGTGTGTCCGGTAGGATATTGCTGGCAGGGCGTTTGGGAGACCCTCATTTCAATATTTTTCCAAAAAGTGCTCCTGTGAATTTTTATACAATATCTGGACAACATACTACCACTCTAAATTAGCTTTGTATCGTCTGTTCATGCTACTATTTCTTTGTTTAACATTATTTTATCACCATGAGCACAAACTAGAGGATGCCTTCTCCCCCACTTTGTATGAATGAGCTTGTTATCGGAATATCTGACTAGATCATAGACCGTATGATAGTTTCTGTCTATCAAACAGCCAAAAGCAAGCATTTTCATCACCAGCCCCTTCATGAAAAGTCTAGATATTTCAACTAGAAACGGCCAATTTCCGCTTAAACAGACAAAATGTATACAGTTGATATGGCATTTGTTATGGTCTTCCCTTATTCTAAACAATTAAAGGGGAACGTTGGGATTTTAGCCTTTGCAGACCATTTACATGCACAGAAACTCTGATGAAACACACATTCAAACATCTTAATGGCTTTTTAAGTACCCAAAGTCTTGCATTTCGATGTGTCATGTCTGAAGGGAAACACCTGAAGACTCTGCAGAGGTCGGCAATCAGAGCAGATGTTTCCTCCTCTTCCTCCTCCTCTTCCTCCTCCTGGTTCTCCTCAGAGCGAGGCCTCAGGTTGTGTTGAAGCAGTTTTGAGTAGAAAGCAGCTGCACTTTACTCATGACTGCACGGAGAAAGGTTCATCCTGTGAGTCTGTAAAATGCCTGATAATTAAAGCAATGACGTCTAATTGGAAGCAGATATGAAGTTGTCATATTGTCCCTGAATGCAGCTGTAAATTGGGATGAAGAGGATAACTAACAGATGTGCTGTTCGACCCACAGGGATGTGATTCTGCTTGTAAGTTACTGTTCAGATAAGTCGGCAATTTATGGATTTTTTAAAAAATCTCCCCTGAGGATAAACCGTGTATTGCACCTCAGAAACACAAAAGCCAGATCAAGAAACATTGTTTTACTTTCTTACACTCTTTGACTATACATTATATTTACAGTATGTTTAAAGGTCCCATGTCATGCTTTTCTGGTTCTTACCCGTCCCCTTGTGTGTTATGAAGGTTTTTCTGCATGTAAACAGTCTGCAGAGTCAGAAACCCTCAAAGTACACCCTGTAGTGAGTAAAACTCTAACACAGAAAAGACCTGTCTGTGCTGCCCCAGAACGCCTCGTTGGAGATTACTCTTTTTCCATTGTTTTCTTCCGGGGCCTATTGACTTCACTGAGTCTGGACCAATTGGCACACAGCTATAGAACAATAGGCACACCTGATATACTCCTGAGCTGCTCGGGAGTCCGCCCTGGCAGAGGCTCCCGGAGCGGACAGTGTGAGGTGGATTTCCTGCTGTGTTTCCCTGGATGCTGGATATAGACCAAGTCGCAGACCCCACGCAGCAACCAGGGAAAGACACCAGTAACCCAGCTCACTGTCCGCTCCTCGAGCCTCACAGGGCGGAGCAGCGAGCCCCGCAACGTCCCGCCAACACGGCACCCAGACCCCACGCAGCAACCAGGGAAAGACACCAGTAACCCAGCTCACACTGTCCCCCCCTCGAGCCTCAAAAGGCGGAGCAGCGAGCCCCGCAACGTCCCGCCAACACGGCACCCAGACCCCACGCAGCAACCAGGGAAAGACACCAGTAACCCAGCTCACACTGTCCGCTCCTCGAACCTCACAGGGCGGAGCAGCGAGCCACGCAACGTCCCGCCAACACGGCACCCAGACCCCACGCAGCAACCAGGAAACGACACCAGTAACCCAGCTCACTGTCCGCTCCTCGAACCTCACAGGGCGGAGCAGCGAGCCCCGCAACGTCCCGCCAACACGGCACCCAGACCCCACGCAGCAACCAGGAAACGACACCAGTAACCCAGCTCACTGTCCGCTCCTCGAACCTCACAGGGCGGAGCAGCGAGCCCCGCAACGTCCCGTCAACACGGCACCCAGACCCCGCCAGCATTCTCATCTGTTTGTCATCACTGGTGTCATTTCCTGGTTGCTAACAAACGCCATTGTAACACGTAAACACTGATGTTCAGCTGTAACGATGGTGGACCAATCAGAGCACAGTGGGCTCACTTATATAGTTTCATAACTATATGCTGGTTTATGTTTAGGGATTATAAAGTTTATATTATAAAGTGTCTCTGTTGTTGGAAACTAACTGTAAACGTTTTATTGATTTATTTTAACAATGTGATCACATGATATATTATGGCGTCACTTTTTAGTGTCCCCTGGTCTCCCAGCTGTGTGCGTCACTCTTTAGTGTCCCCTGGTCTCCCAGCTGTGTGCGTCACTCTTTAGTGTCCCCTGGTCTCCCAGCTGTGTGCGTCACTCTTTAGTGTCCCCTGGTCTCCCAGCTGTGTGCGTCACTCTTTAGTGTCCCCTGGTCTCCCCAGCTGTGTGCGTCACTCTTTAGTGTCCCACGGTCTCCCAGCTGTGTGCGTCACTCTTTAGTGTCCCCTGGTCTCCCAGCTGTGTGCGTCACTCTGTAGTGTCCCCTGGTCTCCCAGCTGTGTGTCACTCTTTAGTGTCCCCTGGTCTCCCAGCTGTGTGCGTCACTCTTTAGTGTCCCCTGGTCTCCCAGCTGTGTGCGTCACTCTTTAGTGTCCCACGGTCTCCCAGCTGTGTGCGTCACTTTGTAGTGTCCCCTGGTCTCCCAGCTGTGTGCGTCACTTTGTAGTGTCCCCTGGTCTCCCAGCTGTGTGTGTCACTTTGTAGTGTCCCCTGGTCTCCCAACTGTGTGTGTCACTCTTTAGTGTCCCACGGTCTCCCAGCTGTGTGCGTCACTTTGTAGTGTCCCCTGGTCTCCCAGCTGTGTGCGTCATTCTTTAGTGTCCCCTGGTCTCCCAGCTGTGTGCGGCACTCTTTAGTGTCCCCTGGTCTCCCAGCTGTGTGGGTCACTCTTTAGTGTCCCCTGGTCTCCCAGCTGTGAGCGTCACTCTTTAGTGTCCCCTGGTCTCCCAACTGTGTGTGTCACTCTTTCGTGTCCCACGGTCTCCCAGCTGTGTGCATCACCTTTTAGTGTCCCCTGGTCTCCTAGCTGTGTGCGTCAATTTTTAGTGTCCCCTGGTCTCCCAGCTTTATGTGTCACTTTTAGTGTCCCCTGGTCTCCCAGCTGTGTGCGTCACTCTTTAGTGTCCCCTGGTCTCCCAGCTGTGTGCGTCACTCTTAGTGTCCCCTGGTCTCCCAGCTGTGTGCGTCACTCTTTAGTGTCCCCTGGTCTCCCAGCTGTGGGCGTCACTCTTTAGTGTCCCCTGGTCTCCCAGCTGTGTGCATCACTCTTTAGTGTCCCACGGTCTCCCAGCTGTGTGCGTCACTCTTTAGTGTCCCCTGGTCTCCCAGCTGTGTGCATCACTCTTAGTGTCCCACGGTCTCCCAGCTGTGTGCGTCACTCTTTAGTGTCCCCTGGTCTCCCAGCTGTGTGCGTCATTCTTTAGTGTCCCACGGTCTCCCAGCTGTGTGCGTCACTCTTTAGTGTCCCCTGGTCTCGTTGTGTTTTGAGCTTCTTGCAGCGTTTGGTTTCTGCAGCTTCTAGTAAACGGTCCTCATGTTGCTGAAGATGTTTCGTCATGTGTTTTGGAACATATCTGTTTCTGAAGCTGCAGAGTTTCTCCTGATGGAAAAGTTTTGGGCAGTTGAGGCACGTTTGTCGGCCACCGTACAAAACACACTTAAACACAGTATCTCAAAGAGAGAAAACACATTTTATAAAAGGTGTTTTATGATCCGATAACGAGGAAACGGCTGCCATCATTAGTTGGCATCACTAAGGAGTCGCAGCAGAAGTGTGTCAATGTTAACGAAGGACAAAGAGGAAAATCCATAATTTCCTCTGCGTGTCCCGCCCCCCCCGCTGATCATTTCAATTAGGTCGTTCCTCAAAATAGTCATGTGTCCCAAGGCACCGTCACAAAATGTGGCCCGTTAATGAGCTGGTGATGAGCTGGTGATGTTAATGGAGGATTCATGCAGGTGGAAAAGCAATTAGTGGGTCTGACGTCCTGCTGAGCGCTGAGGTTTTTACTCTTCAAGAGACACTTTCATTCAATTCTTCTTATCTCTATAAACAGATACATGCATGTGATAGTTTGATATTTGAAGCACTTTGTTTACATCCATTTTATAGTTTAGAGTATTGACCAATCATGTTTGAGCAGGCTTTGGTTGCATGCATGTAAACAGTCAACCAATCAGCTATTCTCCAACATAGACATGTGACACAGGATCATTATGAATTCATATTCAGAAATTATTGGATCACTAATTGTAATCTTGGGATATCAAATCAAGTTTTATTTATATAGCACATTTATAAACAATGTTTGGTCGAGCCAAAGTGCAGTACATATAATAAAAATAGCCTCCAGTAGAGACACTTTACAGCAAATACAACAGCACAGATTGTTCAGAATATCAGTATGAGAAAAACGACACCCTCTGTCTTTAGACCCTCTGTCCTTAGACCCTCTGTCCTTAGACCCTCTGTCCTTAGACTCTCACATCGTACAAGGAAAGACTTTCAGAGAAACCCACAGTTTAAAGGGAACATGGGAGAAACCTCAGGGAGAGCAACAGAGGAGGGATCCCTCTCCCAGGACGGACAGACGTGCAATAGATGCCGTGTGTAAATCCAAGAGATAATACATTTTACAGCATATAGACCGAATGTTAGGAAATGCATGTGTCTGTAATGAGAAGATGAATCCACGAGGATGTCAGCTACAATCCTGTGGAAGCCATCAGGGAAGCAGCATGACGAGACCCAAGGCAGGACCGCAGAGACAGGTTCAGCCACGACCCGAAGTCCACGACTTAATCCAGAACTCGGGATAGAGGATCCAAGACACAGCACTACAGCAAGAGGATCAGCCTCGACTCCAGATCCCGGCGTAGATATAGATACAAAACAAGAAAAAAGATTTGGCTGGGTTAATCGGAACAAGAGAATACACAGACACAGACAGAGAGGGAAAAGGTCATTGGATTAAAGTTATTCTTGATAACCCTCTAGAAAGATCTCATGAACTTCCACACTCAATCTATCAAGACCCGAGCAGTTCTATTAGGGGATAAGAAACAGAGAGAGGGAGCACAACATGTATTATTTAAGAAGATGTACATCCTGTATATCGAGTGTACTTTTACTTTTGGTGTTTCCTATTATACTTTGATGCCACTTTACTTGAGGAACATTTTGAGTTTTTCTTTTTCTACATGGTTGGACTTTTTTACTCGGTTGAGAAAGAAGTGCTTCAGAGTGCCAGTATCTGTATTTGTTTGGTGTTTACTGACTGTTTCCCCCACCTGGCAGCTTAGAAGTCCTACAGGACTTGAATGCAGCATCAGCTTTGAATTTAACACCATAAATAACCTGTTAACGAGACATATGATTTCACAGACATCGTTAACAACAAGACTAAATCTAACGTTTATCATATAAGTTATATGGCCACACACACACACACACACACACACACACACACACACACACACACACACACACTTCCTCCCTCTTTGTCCTTGCTGTGGGATCCAGCGCTGGCTCTGTGCTGCCTCCTTTCAGCTCAATGTTTAATGAAGTCGTTTTTCTGTTGGAGAAGTTTCCCTCTGGGTCTCTGACAAACTGTTTCGTCACCGTGTGTACCATCACATTAGAAACACGTCTGTTGGAACCGAAACAGCTTGGAACAGACGCTCCGTATATTTGAGGAAATCTGGGAGAAGAAGGGAAGCTCGCTGCTTGTAGACTCGGCCTTTCCAGAGACTCACAGGCATTTTAAAGAAATACTGCATAAGTGATTTATTTATTGTGATATGAGACTAGATATCGTCTTAGATTTTCAATACCGTAATCAGGGTTGTTTCTAGAAAGCTAAAGTATGAGGGCTCTAACGTCACTTACGGCCCGCCCACTTCCCGGTGAAAATACTGTATTAGAGCGAAGCTGAACATAATAGTGTCTTCATGTCTTAAAGTCATATATTGCACCTCAAACAACAAATACATTTCTTTACTTCCTCTACAGAAAAAAGGACACTAAAAGAAACTCTACTTTACATTATTCTGAAACGGCTCATTGTTCAGAATGAGTATTTTTTTGTACATTACGTACATTTTGATGCTAATACTTTTTTACCTTTACTTCTAAATCCCGACTTTTACTAGTGTACTTTTAGACCATAGTATTTGTACTTTTAATACAGTGACGGATCCGAGTACTCCTTCCAAAACGGAAAACAACCCTAAAGTTGTGACTATAAGCCAGTTGTTTAGTTTAGTTTAAACTAAATAAAGAGACTCTGTGATGGTTGTAGTGGAGCCGTACCTTTCTCAGTTTATCTTTCAATCTCAGTCTACTGTAAACAGGTCGCTGTGAGCGGGGTCTCTATGTCTAAACGTCTCGTCGCTCTCTGGATGTTTGGAGCACAGAGAGGCCGTTTGAAGTTGTTCGGCTGCAGGGTTTGTTTGGATTGATGCAGCTGAGGCTGGCAGGCTGTGAGCGCTGGGCCGGTACCCAGCACACATTTAGAAGTTGAAAAGGTGTTGATGGGAGAGCCTCTGCATAGATGTGTAAAGAGAACTGGATACAGCGCTGGAGGCGGGACTCTGTTCATTCCTATGAAAGTTGCTCTGGAACAAACTCCCAGAAACCTGCAGGTCCGCTGCAACTCTGACTTCTTTTAAATCCAGGCTGAAGACTTTTCTTTTTCTCGCTGCCTTTAATTGAACTATTCACATTTTAGACTGCACTGTAACTTTTATCCATGTATTTTTTCTTTTAATGTTTATTTTATTCGCTTTTCTTTTTAATGATTTTAAATGCCATTTTCTTAATGTCTTTCATTTTTTGTAAAGCACTTTGAATTGCCTTGTGTTGAAAAGTGCTATATAAATAAACTTGCCTTGCCTTGCCCCGCCTCCCGTCTTTAAGCCCCACCTCCTGCCATTAAGCCCCACCTCCTGCCATTAAGCCCCACCTCCTGCCATTAAGCCCCACCTCCTGCCATTAAGCCCCACCCTCCTGCGCCCCACCTCCTGCCTTTAAGCCCCACCTCCTGCCTTTAAGCCCCGCCTCCAACATTTAAGAACCGCCTCAAATATTTAAGCCATGTCTCCAGTAGACTCTGTAGCGTCTGGTCTTGCCCAGTCAAATGAATGGAGAGGGAAAATAACGCTGGATCTGGATTGTAGCGCATTTTACAACATTTAGACCTTTTTAAAAAAAGGGTAAAGAATATAAATACGCTGATTTACCAACATCGCTTTCCAAATGTAAATCAATGAGAACAAAGTCTTTATGGGACCAAATGGCACCACCAACTAACACGGAAGTAGTAGTACCACCGATTGGCCACCACGGAAATTAGTTTGAGCCTGTTTTGTTTTAATTAAATCATGACTTGAACATTTGTCTGATAAGTTTCCAACAAAAGAAATGCTGACTTTGTAAAGCTGAGTTTCTATAGTTTACCTCTTTGTAACAAAATCCTGTCTTATCTCTAATTTAATCCTGATAAAGATCCTCTCACTGGAACATTTGCATTATTTGTGCAGGATTTAAATGTCACATTAGCGTCGTGGCTCTGTGCTTTGTTGGTCAACAACTTTGGTCCAAACTGAAACATAAGAAAATATATTCGATGGATTGTTGTGAGATAATATAATAAATATATATTCATAGTCCGGGATGGATCCCTCTGACTTTCGTGAGCACTGACTTTTCCTTTATCCAAACCAAGAGGTTGATATGTTTAGTTCAGACGAAAATATCTTAGGAGGAATAAAGCTAATAATAAGCCATACGATTTGTGTTCTTGTGGCTTTTAGTTTTGCCGAATCATCATGTCAAAATGTGTCAAATACTTTTTGTTGTATGTCCAAATAGATGAATAACATTCCCATCAGCTTCAAGTTTACTTTGTGTTCAGTGCTGATTAGCTAATGATAGCATGCTAATGCTAAATGTATGGATTATTCTCCCAAAGCAACGAGCATGTAGACTCTACTCTCAGTCTTTCCTGTGACTCAATTGAATTAAACATTAGTTTTCTGTTTGAAATGAAACCAGATCTTTGGCTTTTTATCTTAAAATTGTCCCAAATTCATAAAGTTGAAAGCTTGGGCCTGTTAGCTAATGAATATCTAACATTGTACACCACTTTGAAGCAAAACAAACCTGACAATTTTGGGATTCATCTACTACTTTTAAAACAAATGCAAAAGTATTCCCCCAATACTTTAAATAACTTGATGTATAAAATGTCTCCTTTTGTGAACATCATCTACCAGATAAAGTTGAAACGTGTGGATAACATGGACACTGATGTGCAGAAATAACAAATAGTAAATCAACCTATTTATTTTCTGACATGCTGCTCTGCTTCTGTTTCAACGTGAGAGTGATTGATTAGCACAGGAGATAAAAACCGGCCTGTTGTTGAGCTGTCGGCACACGTAATAAAACTTAGCCTAAACTAACGTGGTGTCTGCAGAGTGTTTGGCTGCAGCTCAGAGAGGCTGCTGATGGAAACTGTAGCCGGTCAGATCCATTATTCATCCGCTCTGCCCTCGGGACAGATCATTTGTTTCTGACAACAGATACAGGTCACACATGAGTGCATGAACACACACAAACACACACAACACAACACAAAGCTGTCCAGTCTTATCACAGTTCAGCGCAGTGAAGCCGGTGTTAGGAGATGTAGTACAGAGACGTTACACTGCAGTTAAAAATGTAAAACCATGACCACACAGAAGTGAGTGTGTTGACTGACAGGAGGAGGCCAAGTCCAACCTTAGTTAGATCCACAATCCCATAAACTGTCCACGTTTTATGATGTGAGCACATTTTTAGAAAGGTGAACTAACGCAGAGGTGCATTTGAGTCTAAAAGAAAAATAAGAGCAATAGAAAAGCAACTCGGACGTACCTTCAGGGATTTGGATCGGCTCCAAAATGAAATGCCATGTTCCTTTGCTCATGCTACACCTTTCCATCAAGTGTTGTGAAAATTGGACCAGTAGTTCCTTCGTTACCCGGCTGAGAAACAAAACATGCTCAAAACATCACCTCCTTTGGGTTTAATATATAAACCCAATCCTTATTATTAGGCTGGTGACACATACTTATAGAGTGGTGCAGGAATGAGTCCTATAACCTAGAAATAGGTCAGCATGTCACCACTTTCTGTTCCCTGGCCTGGAAGTCAACGGCTTTTTTAATGTGTTTTGGTTGTTATCCTGAATAAGGTCTGTGGTTAACTCAAGCTGAAGATGATTTACGGTTTGTTTTACCACATAAAATACATCGGTAAATACCCCACTGTTGAATTTAAAAACGGTGGTTCCTAACAAGTGTCTAAATGAGACGACTAAACGTTAGCTTAGCGGTGGTGACGTGAAGTCATGTGACCGTGCTGTAGTTCCTTTATAGCCCGACATTAGCCTCCTTTAGCTTAGCGGTGGTGAAGTGAAGTCATGTGACCGTGCTGTAGTTCCTTTATAGCCCGACATTAGCCTCCTTTAGCTTAGCGGTGGTGAAGTGAAGTCATGTGACCGTGCTGTAGTTCCTTTATAGCCCGACATTAGCCTCCTTTAGCTTAGCGGTGGTGAAGTGAAGTCATGTGACCGTGCTGTAGTTCCTTTATAGCCCGACATTATCAAATCAAATCAGGTTTTATTTATAAAGCACATTTAAAAGCGATTTTTGGTCGAGCCAAAGTGCTGTACATGCATTAAAAACACTTATAATCACAATAAAAGACAATCATTTACAAACAGATATAAAACAAACACAGGGAATAGTCAGGAGTCGTGCTCCGCTCTGACTAGAAAGCCTGAGAGAAGAAGTGCGTTTTGAGAAAGGATTTAAAAACCCCTAGGGTCTGGGCCGACCTGACGTGGAGGGGCAGAGTGTTCCAGAGCCTGGGGCCAGCTGCTGCGAAGGCTCGGTGCCCTCGGGTTTTGAGCCTGGTCTTGGGCACTACCAGCAGCAGATGGTCAGCAGACCTTAAAGCTCTGGCTGGGGTGTAGCGCTGGAGGAGTTCAGCTATATAGGCCGGAGCCAGCCCATTTAGTGCTTTAAAAACAAATAAAAGGATTTTAAAATCAATTCTGTACCGAACTGGAAGCCAGTGCAGTGAGGCCAGAATTGGGGTGATGTGGTCACGCTTTTTAAGGCCAGTCAGCAAACGTGCAGCTGCGTTCTGGACTAGCTGCAGGCGTTTAATTGATGCCTGGTCCATACCCATATACAGGGCGTTGCAGTAGTCCAGTCTCGAGGTCACAAAGGCGTTAATAACCCTTTCCAGGTCTTTAAAAGATAAATACGACTTGGTTTTGGCCAAAAGTCTTATTTTAAAAAAGCAGGATTTGACTACGCTGCTGACCTGCTTGTCGAATTTAAAAGTACTGGAGAAGGTCACCCCAAGGTTCGTGACTGAGGGGAGGATGTTCTGTTGGAGGGAGCCCAGAATATCAACCTGGGAGGCTGGAGGTTGGGGTCCAAAAAAGATGACCTCAGTCTTGCTTTCGTTGAGGTTTAGAAAGTTTTTGCTCAGCCAGGATTTTATCTCAGTTAAGCAGTCCATCAACTGTTGTAATGAGTGTGTGACACTTGCTTCGAGGGGGAGATATATCTGTACATCGTCGGCGTAGCAGTGGAAGGGAATATTATGTTTAGTGAGAATTGAGCCTAGGGGCAGTAAGTACAGTAAGAAAAGGATGGGGCCCAGAATCGAGCCTTGGGGAACCCCACAGGTAAGAGGGGCTTTTGCAGAGGAGAAGGCACCTAGCTGCACAGCGAAGCTACGGTCTGTCAGGTAGGACCTGAACCATGCAAGGGCAGAGCCTGTGATGCCAGCGGACTGTTCAAGCCGTGACAACAGGATGCTATGGTCCACAGTGTCAAAAGCAGCTGTCAGGTCTAACAGCACCAAGACAGCTGGGCTACCTGAGTCGGCGGCTAGGAGCAGATCATTAAAAACTCTTAAAAGGGCTGTTTCAGTGCTGTGCATGGGTTTGAAGCCAGACTGAAACTTTTCGTGGATTCCATGCGTGGTTAAAAAAGACTGCAGCTGGGCGTAGACCACTCTCTCCAGGGCTTTTGATAAAAAAGGTAGCTGGGAAATGGGCCTAAAATTTTCGAGAAAGGAGGGGTCGAGATGTTTCTTTTTAAGTAATGGCTTAACCACGGCATGTTTGAAGGCAGCAGGGACACATCCTGAGCTAAGGGAGGTGTTTACAATTAATAAAATACTTGCTCCAACTGAATCAAAAACGTCTCTGAGAAGGCGAGAGGGAATGCTATCTGAGATGCAGTTTGTCGGCCGCAGGTGCTTGACCACATCCGAGAGAGAAGAGAAGGATACAGGCTCAAAGTGGTCGAGGACAGCAGGGCACAGAAAGGGAGCAGGATCTGGGGTAGCACTAGTGTGAGCTAGCCTAAGAGCAGATACCTTTTCAATAAAAAATTTAAGAAACTTATCACAGAGAGTAGTCGATGGCACAATAGAAGAAACATCACAGGGATTAATGATCGAGTTGAGGACATTAAAAAGAACCTGAGGTTTGTGGCTGTTTTTGGAGATTAACAGAGAGATGTGCTCTGTTTTGGCTGCTTTGACTGCCGTCTGGTAGTCAGACAGGGAAGCACGAAGGATTTCTAGGGAGACATGGAGTTTATCCTTTTTCCATTTTCTCTCTGCACGCCTGCAAGCGCGTCTGAGAGCACGAGTACAGTCATTGAGCCACGGCTCTGAGAGCACTTTTGTGCGTCTAAGCGTAAAAGGAGCAACAGAATCCAGTGTTAGTGTGCATGTAGAGTCAAACATGGAGATAAGCTCATCAGCATTAAAAGCACAGTTCACATCTAATTTACAGATAGGAGAAGCATTAAAAACAACAGAGAACTGTGAGGCAGTCAAGGGGTTAATCGAACGCACACGACGCGCAGGGGCACGTGATTCGACTCCTGCGGAAGGGATGGAGGTTGTAAACAGAACCGGTAAATGGTCTGAGATACGCGTTGCTGCACATATTTCATCCACAGATACAGACAGTCCAAACGATAATACTAAGTCCAAAGTGTGTCCTTTTTCGTGTGTTGGGCCAGCCACGGACTGAACGAGACCAAAAGAATCAAGGAGATTTAAAAAGTCCCTAACCAGAGGTTTGGACTCACAACACACATGGACATTGAAGTCTCCGGAGATCAAAACACGATCATAATTCACCATGATCCCGGACAGAAAGTCAGAAAAGTCATTTATGAAATCCTTATTGCACTTTGGCGGACGATACACAACTGCGCAGAGTATAGGTGAGGCCGGGGTCAGTTCAAAGAGCTGCAACTCAAAGCTAGCATAGGTAGTTACAGGGTGAAGCAATCGGCACTGGAGGCTAGCTCTAAACACTGAAGCTATGCCCCCGCCATGGCCGGTGGCACGGGTGGAGCTGAAGAATGTACAGTCAGGAGGAAGAAGATCAAAGAATGATGTGTACTCGCCAGCGTGGACCCAGGTCTCCGTCAGGAACATAAAATCCAGCTCACGGGAGGTGAAGAAGTCATTTAGCAGGAACGTTTTGTTTGCTATCGACCTAGCATTTAGCAAAGCCATACAAAGTTTTTGCTCCGGGCTTGCCGACGGTGGAGTGCGTCTCAGCTGACGAAGATGTGCGTGTTGAACGCCGCGCGGGCCGGGAGCAGTCAGGCGGGCAGGAGTAGCTGCCAGTCGGACAGGAGTAGCTGCCAGCGGATCCAGCAGAGTCCGTAGCTCCGGAAAGACAGGGCGAATCCACCGATCCCTCACATGACGTGCAGCGGGAGGGCCATGACATCCGAGGCGTGGATAGGTCCCGGAAGAAGCCGTCAGGTATGCCTTCAGATGGACTAGTGCACCACCACGCTTTCCCCGTCGTCTGAAGCGCTTTCGGCGAGGCGGGATGCGGGGCAACCGGCGCAGGTAGGTGGGTATATCCAACAGAAGAGGGGGGGGGGACGATTTATGGTTGCCAGATGTAAGTTTGGGCAGCAGTATCAACTCCAGTGAGGGTCTGAGGTGGAGGAGGTCTTGGCGATCATAGACGAGCAGAGCAGAGACATTCTGACAAACATAAAACAAAAACAGGAAAGCTAAAGGTAGACAGCTGAGCGAGCGGCGGGCCGACACAGGCGCCATCTTGAATCACGTCACGTCACGTGTGACTCTGAGCTACGTGTGTAAGATGCATCCTTCACCCCACTGCGCCATCCTTCCATTCACCCAGACATTAGCCTCCTTTAGCTTAGCGGTGGTGACGTGAAGTCATGTGACTGTGCTGTAGTTCCTTTTATAGCCCGACATTAGCCTCCTTTAGCTTAGCGGTGGTGACGTGAAGCCATGTGTCCGTGCTGTAGTTCCTTTATAGCCCGACATTAGCCTCCTTTAGCTTAGCGGTGGTGAAGTGAAGTCATGTGACCGTGCTGTAGTTCCTTTATAGCCCGACATTAGCCTCCTTTAGCTTAGCGGTGGTGACGTGAAGTCATGTGACCGTGCTGTAGTTCCTTTATAGCCCGACATTAGCCTCCTTTAGCTTAGCGGTGGTGAAGTGAAGTCATGTGACCGTGCTGTAGTTCCTTTATAGCCCGACATTAGCCTCCTTTAGCTTAGCGGTGGTGACGTGAAGTCATGTGACTGTGCTGTAGTTCCTTTTATAGCCCGACATTAGCCTCCTTTAGCTTAGCGGTGGTGACGTGAAGCCATGTGTCCGTGCTGTAGTTCCTTTATAGCCCGACATTAGCCTCCTTTAGCTTAGCGGTGGTGAAGTGAAGTCATGTGACCGTGCTGTAGTTCCTTTATAGCCCGACATTAGCCTCCTTTAGCTTAGCGGTGGTGACGTGAAGTCATGTGACTGTGCTGTAGTTCCTTTATAGCCCAACATTAGCCTCCTTTAGCTTAGCGGTGGTGACGTGAAGTCATGTGACCGTGCTGTAGTTCCTTTATAGCCCAACATTAGCCTCCTTTAGCTTAGCGGTGGTGACGTGAAGTCATGTGTCCGTGCTGTAGTTCCTTTTATAGCCCGACATTAGCCTCCTTTAGCTTAGCGGTGGTGACGTGAAGTCATGTGACAGTGCTGTAGTTCCTTTATAGCCCAACATTAGCCACCTTTAGCTTAGCGGTGGTGATGTGAAGTCATGTGACCGTGCTGTAGTTCCTTTATGGCCCGACATTAGCCTCCTTTAGCTTATCGGTGGTTAAGTCATGGACAAGCACTGCAGAAATGCTTTGAATACTGGATTTGCCGTTGATTTGTCTTAAAGACGAGACAAGATATCGGAAAGACAAGCATGTCCAGCTTTTACCAAACAGTTACTGTCCAGCAGAAAATCTCAGTTTGGATCATGTTATTGAATCAAACCCATTGTAAGTTTTTTACATATTTGAATTGTTTTTTGTCATCGACTCTTATCTTTTTGGCCTGGTCTGAACATGCATGCCAAATGCTTGCTTCTAATGCAAATCAACCCTTCAGAAGAGGAAAAGGATTAGCCTATAGATATTTGTTCCAGCAAAGATTTTTGTTACAGCTCTGAAAACATGGGCAAATATATATATTTTTTTATGGAAAGAAGATTGTTGTACTCAACCGTACATTAGGGGATGGTGGTATTGTTTTTGCCGCTCTGGGTCATTTCAGTTCAGTCCGTTTTCCTGCTTTCATTCCTGGCGTGCACATATGAAATCCTCCTCTCCGCAGATTTGCTTCTTTCATGTTTTATCCTCCTCTTAGAGCCATAGATAATCCGCAGCTTCTGTTCTTTACCATTTATAGCGAAAAGGAAAAGATTAGAGCAGCTGATCGATGAGAAGTGCTTCAACCCCGAGGCCTGTGTTCGGCTGATGGGTTTAGTTTTCCACAGCCGGTTTTCTCCGAGGAATTTTAGGTAAAACTGACTTTTTATTTCTCGAACGCCTGCAGCGCTGTGACGGGGCGCTTTGATTTCCTGTTGGTGGTCTGGTAGTGGATTTCTAAGTTTTTACTTGAGTGTATAACTCCAGCAGGAGCACTTTGATGATTCACTGTGCCGACTCACAAAGGTCACACTGTTTCCTCCACCAATACAGAACCAAAGGCAGTTTGGAAAAGTTGTTATTTTGTCCTCCATTTGAAGTTAAACAGTTTTTTGTCTACAAAAAATACCAGAAGGACAATGGATCGTAGGAACTGCAGAAACATGGAAGTTAAGAGAACAAGGTGTGTAGTTCAAGACAAACAGTGTTCCATATTTTAATACTTCAACTTTAATTGAATATCTTTTAAAGCTGCTTTGTTTGCTTACTCTTTATGGAAATGAAAGATAAAGGTGTGATTGTATTCCCTGTAGAAGATAAACACACTCCCATAACTTAATTACAAAATAATAATAATGGTGGTCAGACCTTTTACACTATTACTGGTGACCCACAATGAGGATTCAGTATTCTGGTTTCTCATCTTCCAACTTTATGTAAAATGTTTTTGTTTAAGTTTAGGTGCAAAACCTGTTTAGTTGAGGTTTAGGAAAGGTTGTGATTATTTCAACAACAACAACAATCCTGACTGGAAAGACTCTTCTATCAAACCTGAACTCCTGCAAGAGATTTAAACTCAAATAAAGGAGTTTTTCCAAAATCTTGGTCCTTACATCTCAGACAAAGTCTAAATGCAAGAAATGCCTTAGAGAATCATATGGAAGAGGATAGGGGCCACATATGACATTGTTTGGGGATCAGACCAAAGTCAAATTGTTTTTTGAGTTCTGACTTATAAATTCTGAGAAAGAAATGTGACTTATCCTGATTTTTCCAACAATTCTGAGATTAAAATCACAATTTTTCAGTTCAACGTCAGAATTCTGAGAAAAAGTCATTCTGATTTATTCTGATTTTTTTCCAGAATTTTTACCTTTTTCTGAAAAATCTCACAATACTGACTTCTTTCTCACAGATCTTCAGAAAAAAAAGAATATTTTTCAGTATTCTGATCAACAATCTAGCATCAGAGCTACTTAAAACATGCTGGATTGTAAATGATAGATTATACCACTGAAGAGGTTTAGGGCCACGTGAATCTTCTGACTGATGAAGTCTGAATTCTACTGTACCTCAAAAATCTGACTTTAATCTCAAAACTAAATAAAAAATGTGATACCTTTGGTAAGACCCCCCCCCCCCCCCCTCCAAGAAAAAAATCACATTACATTTTACTTGTTAGACGCTTTTATCCAAAGCGACTTACATACTCAATACTGTGGGCAATCCCCCACAGGAGCAATTTGAGGTGAAGTGTCTCAGGGACACAACGACATGCTGACTGCAGTGGGGTTTGAACCTGTGACCTCCTGATCCGAACACCAAGGCTCTATCCACTGCACCACACTCCGCCCTAACGTGTGGCCCTAACCCTCTTCCGTGGTGTAACCCACAATCCAGCATGTTTTCGTAGCTCCGATTAAGGTCTGCTTTTAATTTTCCTGAGAACTGAAAGGATCTGATTCTACAAGTCTCTGTTTAATGATATCTAAAGAGATGTATACTTTCCACTGTTCTCCTCCATTAGAGGGCCAAGTGGAGGACATCCTTGATGAAAGATACCATCATGCAGCCGGAGGTTTACAGTAGCTTTAGCCGGCATGTTATGAAAGCAGAGGTTTTATCTGTCAGGCCTGCGGTTAGACCTCTAAAATGTAAAACACACCAGCTGTTCATCGTCACAATACGTTTCTGCCCTGAGCTCAGTCTGCCAGGCAGAGCTTGCTCTCTCCTGTTTCACTTTGACTGACAGACCTAACCTCCAGCAATGGTCATAATGTTAAATACTAATGGATCCTCTTGCCTTAAAATCACTGACTAAGACATTACCTAATTATTTTTTGTTTGTACGTTCAACCAATTATCGTATGTTAACTTGTGACCTTTTATCGCCTAAAACAGACAAAAGAAAACTTAAGAAAAGGTGGTCATTATCAAAGTTACTATACACATACAGTAAAGCACCTTGAAAATCCCAAATCAGTTCGCCTTAATCCCTTTTCACTGTCATAAATCATCAGTTTCTTTCATTTACTAACAAAAACATTCCTCACTCTTAGATGTTTAGTCATGTTGTCCCTTGTATAACCCTCTCTAAGAATATCCAAACACTGCTCTTTAGTGGGGGGCTAACCCTAATCCTATCCCAGTTAACACACACAGTCTCCAAGTACAATCAGGAAAGAACAAACAACTCATCCAACGAATGGAGATTCAACATCCTCAAAATCTGGCAGTACTCTCCACCCTACCACCGAGCCACCCGTGTCATTTTTTTAATTGGCCTCAGCAATAAAAACCGGAACCCCAAACACACCGTCAACAAATTTGCATCACTGCCCAAGCAATCACCATCTTCCCCAATGCAAATTTTCATTTCTCCCTCCTTGACTTTTAACGACTAATAATCAACGATAATTTACTTATTTATCTGAATAGTTATCACCGTAATAAACCATATTTAATCTCGTCTTACTGTACAATATTACATTTTACATTCTGTTCTTGTACATATCATATTCTATTTACGTGTTTATAGACCATTTTTTATTTATATTTCTGTATTTTATTATATATGTTGCATCGTTGGAGGAGCTCGGGTCATAAGATTTTCATTGCAATTCCTACACCGTAGCTTATGGCATTAACACCTTTGAATCTTGACATACGATAGCCAGACACTTTCCAACACTCACAGCTCTTCAAAATTCAACACGGAAGAGGATCATTTCACTTGGACCACGACCACCACAGCCAAACACATACAGTATTAAGGAACTGGTGCAACCAACTCCAACTCCTTGACATAACTACACACCCACAGATTGGTGTGAATGATTCCTGATACAGAACCTCAAACCCCAACCTAACGCCAACCCAAACCGACCGCCAACCCAAACTCCAACCCCAATCCTAACCCAAACCAATCCAAACCTAACGCCAACCCAAACCGAACGCCAACCCAAACCCCAATCCAAACCTAACGCCAACCCAAACCTAACGCCAACCCAAACCGACCGCCAACCCAAACTCCAACCCCAATCCTAACCCAAACCAATCCAAACCTAACGCCAACCCAAACCGAACGCCAACCCAAACCCCAATCCAAACCTAACGCCAACCCAAACCTAACGCCAACCCAAACCGACCGCCAACCCAAACCCCAACCCCAATCCTAACCCAAACCTAACGCCAACCCAAACCTAACACTAACCCCAACCCAACCCAAACCAAACCCAACCCAAACCCTAACCCAAACCTAACGCTAACCCTAGCCCAGTTAAATCAGTTCAGTTATTGCCTTCTTGCTGGTGATCAACACTTATTTTTCGGTGCTCTTTAAAGAAATACCAGCCCAGACTGGTCACAGATTAACCTGCCACACCCTCCAGTCTGAGCGCCTGGTATTACCCCCGCCTCCTCAGACTCCCCCTGGCATCAGGAGAGGAGTTGGTGGGGGGTTATTCGTTGTGACACATTCTGGCATGGGCACCAGTTCTCAGGGCTGGGCTAATCCTCTTATTCAGGTTCCGGCTACGGGGGGGTTTCTTCAGCGAGGAGCCGGCCACTCTCCGCTGAAGAAACACACTGACACAGTGGTGGGCTCTTTCTCTGCACAGACGCTGAGCAAGAGTTCTCCATACAAACCATTCTCCTCATTCACTCTTTTCCAGTAAGCCCCTCTTCCCATCTTCACTTCCTCCTCTTGATTCGTCCTAATAGTGGAGAAATAAATCCCCCAAAAAAGCCTTTAGTTTTTCAAGATACCCCCACCCGAGGTGGAACAAAGCACAACCATGTTTTTTCATTACTTTAAAGAGTCCTCTCCTGCTGATGTTCAGGTGTATATCAGTATGTAATGTCTCTACTTTAAAGAGTCCTCTCCTGCTGATGTTCAGGTGTATATCAGTATGTAGTGTCTCTACTTTAAAGAGTCCTCTCCTGCTGATGTTCAGGTGTATATCAGTACGTAGTGTCTCTACTTTAAAGAGTCCTCTCCTGCTGATGTTCAGGTGTATATCAGTATGTAGTGTCTCTACTTTAAAGAGTCCTCTCCTGCTGATGTTCAGGTGTATATCAGTATGTAGTGTCTCTACTTTAAAGAGTCCTCTCCTGCTGATGTTCAGGTGTATATCAGTATGTAGTGTCTCTACTTTAAAGAGTCCTCTTCTGCTGATTCACACACACACACACACACACACACACACACACACACACACACACACACACACACACACACACACACACACACACAGTAATAGAGCCTTGCAGATGTTCAGGCAGGTGTTCCATGTCAGAGCTCATACATTGTCAGGTTTCCATTTCAACCTGAACACACAGCTTCCTGTCTGTCTGTCTGTCTGTCTGTCTGTCTGTCCGTCCGTACATTGCCTGTCTTATTGGCCACAAGCTTTCCTCTGGAACAGGAATGGAAATCTAATTTAGTTATGTTATTATTATTGTTGAAAATTAGAAAAAGACACCTTAACCTTTAACGAGACTCCTCAAACAACAGTAACACCAAAGGTAGGATCTCAATTCACAAAAATATAGACTTCTACTTGTTAAATTGGCACCAAGGTTTACTATAATATTAAAACAATTATGTTGAGTGTTGTTGTGCTGTGTCTTGTGAGTATTACATGCTTGAAGCACTGCTGAACGTGGGTTCAAACACATGGAGCTGTTCATGGCTTTTAATGATAAGTCCTGTATTTTAACATATCCAGTAACTTTCTAACACCTCATCTTTTAAACTGCTAATTCAATCAATTTCACATCCATCCAAGCCTTTAAAGAGCTCTACCTTTGGTATAAAAGAGGACATTGTGTTGTGATAGCGGTGCCAGAGGAAAGATAAAGTCATCATCCTTCAAGATAGTCAAATATGAAAGTTCTTACGATCTCTCCAGCTATCTGTCTCTGTGACAAAGTGTTGGACTGACAGGAGAGGAAAAGCTCCGTCCTGAGACGATAATGCTGTAAAAACATCCTAAAACCTGCTTCTTGTTACTTGAACTTCTCACCTCGGCACTTTTAAACTTAGAGGTCGTGACCCCCGCCTCAGTCTGAGTGTTTGAAGGCGGTGGTTAAGTGAAAGCAGCCGCGTGAAGAACGTCACCCGAGCGAGGAAATAAAACATCAGGGGTAGAAAATCGATGTCACCTCTTGCTCATTGTTTCTCTACCGCTGCCTTTTGAAGGGAACGAGCTGCAGTAAATCAGACCTTCTAGGTATGGTCATGCAATGAATCATGGGAAAGAGTTTCTGCCTCATCGTGAGATTTAGTTCCACTTTGGTGCTCTGTCATTCCTTTTATTCCTCAAAACCATTAGAGTCTTCACAGCTGGAGTTTAATGTTCCCACATTTAAACCTTCTTTAGATTTAGGGATTACACTTTCTACATTTTTACTAAAATAATAAAAGATGACTGTACCATTCTGTGATGTTCTACTTGAAAAGCTTTATTCACTCAGTCAATGGAGTGGTGCAGAGATGCTGTTTTGTCGTAGTGGACCCTGAAGGCAGCATCTCCCTGGTTCCCCCTACAAAAATCCAATGGGATTTCTCCATTGGATTTTGCGCTATTGCAGAAAAATACATTTTTAACACATAGATGTTGGTCCAGTCTCTGAACGCATATAAGGTATCGTAGAACTCGGCAGGAAGGTGATCTCAATTCTGATTGGCTTTCATGACACTGTGTCCCATATGTGTATATTTCTATTCCGAGTAAAACAATTTTACCTGATCCTCTAGAAGGCTCCATTTCATCTTTAAAGAGGCCCTGTTATGCTTGTTGGTGTTTTCCTTCCCTGTAGTGTGTGTTAGTGCATGTAAGTGGTCTGCAAAGTCTGAAGTCCCTATGTTTCCTCCATATGGAGTTTCTCTCCCCCCCCCCCCCCACGCTTCTATTGGCTAGCGCTCCAACACATTGTAAGGGGCGACTGTGGCTGTGAGTCTTTCAACCAGAAGGTTTTAGGTTCGATCCCAGCCCATGCAGTCAACATGTCGATGTATCCTTGGGCAAGATACTTAACCCTGAGTTACTCCCGATGGCCAACGGTGTGTGAATGTTAGTTCCCAGAGTAACATACACTGCTCTGTGTGAATGGGTGAACGACATGTAGTATGTAAAGCGCTTTGAGGGGTCTTAAAGACTGGATAAAGCGCTATATAAGTAAAGTCCATTTTACATGATAGGCAAAGGGGCGGGACATCTCTAAGCGGTCGACTAATCACAAAACAGCCGGCCAGACAGCAGGATTAAGATCCATGCTTCTGGCTAAATATGACCTAATCCGTTGATCCCTTAACTTTTACAATTGGTGGAGTATTGAGAAAGTAATTCAAGGCAACGTTAATGCCCTATAGAGAAACACATTCTCGTTGACTCACTCGACATTGACGGTGCAGAAAGGATAACATGTGCGAGCCATTACAGGACCAATTTCTAAAAACGGTATCCCCATTATTTACTTGGAGACAACAATGTGAGAAAATAGGATCCAGGTTTAGAAATACCAAAGAAGTCCATTTAGAAGATGCTCTCGATCTTTGAATCATATCCCATGATGTTCAATATGAGTCTTCTATATTATCTGATCTTTTACAGCTAAAATGTCTAAACCTGAACCCTCCACACAAGTATCAACTGCTTCATTCAAAAGCTTGTATCCATACCTGCCGAATTATCTTATTTCGTAGTAGTAAAAAGACATGGATCGTTTTGATTTAAACCACGTAGAAAGTCCTTCCATCTGCTCCCTCTGCAGGACGATAAAATCCACCCCGCAGGAAGTTTTAAAACCCAACCCGATCCAAACTTTTAAAGTGATTGCGATCTCTTCTTAACTCTTAATCTAAGCAGATCACTGGAAACCACGAGAACTTTACTTCCTGTTTGACGGTCTCCATGTTGAAGGTGCAGACTGTCAAACATGTAATCCTGGATTAGAGCGATATCTCAGAGGGAACAACGCCTCCCAGCAGGAGACCTCATCTCCTAATTTACTGCAGATTAATTCTGAACCCACGTCAAACAGAGCGGTCAACAAATGCAATTTGGGAAGAAGGTTCTCAACACGCGAGAGAGATTTGAGTTTGAAGTTTGAAACTCTTGATGGCATTTTGGTTGGTTTGACGCATTACACTTTAGTTTTAATGTGGATTTGAAGAATCTCTATAGGGAAGGCATCAAAAACAAGTCGTCCATCTCTGGAGGATACTAGCGACCGCCACCCATTGACTTAACCTGGAACTTTTACATTTTAAACGTTTTAAACATGGCCAGCAGGCAGTGTTATGTTATGTCACTGGTGGTAACAGCCACTCCTATGACCAATGAACAAACGAAACACCTATACAGATAGTTGAGATCAAAATGAAGGTTGAGTTTGAAGACAGCTGATACCCAAACAAAGTAATCACGTAAATGTTGAGAAGGGCACTGCCATGACTAGTTTTTGATATCATTGTATGCTGTTGTATTCAAAGGGGCAGTGTGATTTTACACAACACATTTTTCTCAAATGTCTGACTTTTTCTCAATCTCAAAAAATTCTGACTTTTTCTGAAAGAAATCTCGAATTCTCACTTTTCCTGCATACTTAAAAATGTTAATAATCCCTGGTCCCCGGCTTTAGCTTCAGCCTCAGGATCCATGTATCTCTGATCCTCTCCAGAATGGAAGTAGTCGTCACATACAGAGCATCAACTAGTTCCTGAGCAGTGTCCTTCACATGCTGATATCCAAGAGAGGGAGTCACACAGTCACAAGATGGAGGAATAGAAAGCAGTATTCAATGTTTACTTCAGATTAGCTCCACGTCAGAAATGAGCATGCTTGATGTCTCTCTCCATAGAGGCTGAATCATCATGTTAATCACATAGCTATCATCTGCCTCAAACAGTCCTGATGCTCTTCTAGGTAATCACACATCCTGTCATCACAGCTACAGTTGGGATACCTCATGTGACTCATACTGGAAGAGGACATTCAGTGTTTTCCCAACATGAGTCAAACCCTATTATAGGTTTCTCCCCTTTGGAGGAATTTCCGTCGATAAATTCCCAAAATGTTTCCCAATACCGTGACTTCTTGTGAACGCACACCTCATGGCGTCACTGTGTTTCCTCTGCGTGTCATGTCACCTCTGCGTGTCATGTGACCTCTGCTCTTTGTCTTTTGTCCCTCGTTGCTCTGTTATGGTAATGAGGTGTCGTTCTCTAACGGCCCCTCAGGCCCCCGACTCCACTTCATTAACGTGACAGATGCCCGGACAGCCGCTCGGGTTAATGATGTCGCCTCCTGACATCTCGCCGCCAAGAAAATATACATCAGGAGAGGGAAAGTAGTTAGTCTGCAAGGTCACGAGGAAGGACGGAAAGGAATGGAGGAAGGAAGGAAGGGAGGAAGGAAGGGAGGGAGGGAGGGAGATGTATGCTGAGAATAAGGCATTAATATTGGATATTGTGCGGAAAAATTGCCGTTTTGTCTTTGGATTTGGGATGATTGCTCACTAGAGTTTGGTTTGTTGGTTGTAGATCCTACGAGGTCTGAAGCGCTGGTACACCTCTCAGTCATTAAATATTCTTTAATATAAGTGTTAAATCTACCATCTGTGGGGTGTCATGAACCAAAACGTTCCTGTCTCTAGTCCAGCATCATGTCATCACTCATTCTGTCATTTCCCTACTAATGACTCCCCAAAAAGCCAGCGCTACTATGCCATTAAAACAAAGACATTTCCACTGTTTTTTTTTAAATTGCTTCCAAGAGAGGTTGTGATTTTTGTGTTTACATGTCCTTATCTAAAGAGCACCTCAAACATGTCTCTTTGAGTCCAGAAAGCCTTATTCGTTTTAGTTTGACTACCTCTTAAATCCTTTATTCACTCCACAGGGGAATTGTTATTGTTAGAGTAGATAAAAAGCTTAAATAAAATAAAGTCTAACATATCATATAAACAGGCAATCACACGATAATACATTTAAAATCAACTTTTGTAATCCTTTTATCAGATCCAGAATCTTCTCAAAGACATGTTTTGACTTAAAAAATCGAATTACCAAATGAAAATGACGAGATATCTTACATTGTTGCATCTCTTATTTTATTTGGATTTATTTTTCTCCTGCACTTGGACCCAACTTTAGTGTACACTATCTATCTCCTCCAATGCAATCTAATAAAACAGCCTGTGCTCTTCCTGAAGAATACTATGTTATATCTGCCACGGTGTTACTGGTTGTACGGAGCATTATGGGTTCTACATGCAGCCCAGCTAGTGTTGTCACGATACCAACATTTTGGTTTCGATACCAAGTCAAGAATTGCGTGTCCGATTCTTTTTCGACACTTTTCTTAAAAAAAGGGAAACAGTCTTAAATGTAATTATTGTGCTTTATTTCACACCAGAAGCATAACACAAACTTTTAAACAATGAGAACAATAAATAAAATAAATGACATATTAAATAAAATTAAAACATTTCTCACAGACAGGCCTCGTGGTGTCTGTATGCTTGCCCTCACTGTCAGAGATATAACTAAAATACTTCCAAATTTCGCTTCTGGCGTCTTTTTTGTCAACAAGCCGAGGCGCAGCGGCAGTTGCACTCCCACTTGCAGCCATGCTTCTCGCTTTCTCACATGCTCTGGCAGCTAGCGCGTGCACGAGAGAGGGGAGGCACTTAGAGCGTGATTGAGAGGGGAGGGACTTAGAGCGTGCTTGAGAGGGGAGGGACTTAGAGCGTGCTTGAGAGGGGAGGGACTTAGAGCGTGCTTGAGAGGGGAGGCACTTAGAGCGTGCTTGAGAGGGGAGGGACTTAGAGCGTGCTTGAGAGGGGAGGGACTAGAGCGTGCTTGAGAGGAGAGGCACTTAGAGCGTGCTTGAGGGGGGAGGGACTTAGAGCGTGCTTGAGAGGGAAGGGACTTAGAGCGTGCTTGAGAGGGGAGGGACTAGAGCGTGCTTGAGAGGGGAGGCACTTAGAGCGTGCTTGAGAAGGGAGGGACTAGAGCGTGCTTGAGAGGGGAGGGACTAGGGCGTGCTTGAGAGGGGAGGGACTTAGAGCGTGCTTGAGAGAGGAGGGACTGCAGGCACGGCTGCAGTGCAGGGAGTGCAAGCAGAGCGCTGAACACACACGGCTCTTATTAAAACAACGCTTTCTCACCGGAGTACTTTCCCCCGTCATTCTTAAAGTACCGATACTAATGAAACGGAGGAATCGTAAAGTTTTTAACGGCAGGGTATCGCGGTACCTTTCAAGTATCGGTACACCGTGCAACACTAATCCCAACTTGACCCAATATGGACTTGGGATAGCCGCACACAAGCTAGTTAACATAGGTGCACTTGTAGATGTTGATGTTAGAGTTTTAGAAGTAAGTTATAAGGAAGGAAGGAAGGTACCAAAGTGAGGCGGAAGGAAGGTATATTTTCAGAGCGATAAAATAAAGGTAAAACCATTTTTTTTTATGAGCCGGGATGAGAGGTTTATAGAGAGGTGCAGTGACGCATCCTAAAACCCGGAAGTAAGCTACTGGTTCCCTCGACAGAAAGCAATGGGATTTATCCATAGGATTTTGGAAAATAGCTCGAAATAAGATCTGTGGGAAACAATTTTTTTTTTGGACACAGCCGGATAATCTCCACATGTCTACCCTACTTTTATAATGTTCTAATCAAAAATCTAATCTCCAGAAGCTAAATGCTAACGTTATGCTATAAGGGAACTACAGCCGAGTCCAGAAGCAACGTCACGCCAACTTAAGATCCATATTCAAACACGCAGATTCTAAATTGAACGAGTTGAAGCGTTTGTTTGAACAGTCTGCAGGAGGCAGGGACTTGCTTTCAAGCAGAACAGAAACTAACTTAGAGGAGTGTTTACGTGTTCGGCGTAATGACGTACAACGGCCTCCACGACTTCTGTAGTCCTATTCAGCCACTTGGTAACAACCATCGTGTTTCAGACACGTCAACTCTTCAGAAATCTCCAGTGGGGTCACTGCTGATGGATTTAATGTCGTAGAACAAAACGTGATCCGTCTCTTCAATGTCTCTCAACCACAGACCTTAGTTCAGATATTTTCCAAAAACATGTTCAGAGATCCCATTGGCTCTGAGACCAGGGAACAGGAAGTGGTGAAATGCTGACTCACTTCCGGGTTGTAGGACGTGTCACTGCACCGCTCTATAGAAAGCAAACCAAATAACAACTCACTTGTTGTAAGTGACTCAGTGATCCTGTGTTGGAAAGTTTAAAGTGTTTCGGTGTGTTTTTAGATTTGTGACGCAGCTGCTCAATGCTTCCTCAGTTTGACTCGATGTTGAGCAGCAAATCAAAGGAAATGCATATATCACATTACGGTCCAACACACGACTATATGTGTCCTCTCATGAATTTAAAAAGACATTTGTCTCAGTAAAATCTTACAGCTTTTAAAGCTATAGTCTGTGGAGTCGATTCTAAATAAGGTGTATTTAATGATTGTTGACTGCATGTTACCTGCCCTTAAAGAGCACGATCTGTCATTCATACTCAATATCAAATCTTGTAAATGACCATTTCTCTTTTTGTTTTTCTCGCAGCTAAAGGATATGCATACAGGAATCAACGCAAGTTCTCCGAGGACATCGACTGGTCGTACGCGGGTGAGTCACACCGGAGGAATTAATAATAAGTATTTCAGAGCTTACCCTCAAAGAGCTCGGTGAACAACAGACGACTTTCTCTTTCACCGGTGTGTATAAAAAGGCTGGAATAACCTCCTGTGAGTCAGCGGATGGTTTGGTGTTTGTTTAGTTTAGTGTCTGGAACATCTGGTGACGAGTGACAGGAGGAAGGTCGCTCTGCGGTGTTTACAGCAGCTTATAGGCTAAAGAGGTTCATGTTTGCTTTATCCAGACAAATCAAATGAGTTTACTGAGTTCTGATTATTCAATCAAGCTTCTCACTATACTTCCGCAGATCGTTGCACCATTGCTTATCCATGCACAGCAAGCGGACCATTTTCAAATCCGTGAAATAATATTTTTAAATAAATAAAATATTTTGCAATAATTTCAATCTTTTTAAAAAATGATTTTTTTAAGTCAATAAAATATACAGAAAGCCCCGTTTTTATTTAAATGTACGGATGTATTTTCAAAATATCTTCAGTGTTAGCCGCAGACCTTATTTCAAGCTAACAACCAAAAACACTTTCAGAACACCATTGACTTCCAGACCAGGGGACAGGAAGTATGATGTAATGTCGACTCATTTCAGCACCAGTTAGAATATCTTCTTTCCCCTGGTGTGTGTGTGTGTGTGTGTGTGTGTGTGTGTGTGTGTGTGTGTGTGTGTGTGTGTGTGTGTGTGTGTGGTGTGTGTGTGTGTGTGTGTGTGTGTGTGTGTGTGTGTGTGTGTGTGGTGTGTGTGTGTGTGTGTGTGTGTGTGTGTGTGTGTGTGTGTGTGTGTGTTGTGTGTGTGTGTGTGGTGTGTGTGTGTGTGTGTGTGTGTGTGTGTGTGTGTGTGTGTGTGTGTGTGTGTGTGTGTGTGTGTGTGTGTGTGTGTGTGTGTGTGTGTGTGTGTGTGTGTGTGTGTGTGTGTGTGTGTGTGTGTGTGTGTGTGTGTGTGTGTGTGTGTGTGTGTGTGTGTGTGTGTGTGTGTGTGTGTGTGTGTGTGTGTGTGTGTGTGTGTGTGTGTGTGTGTGTGTGTGTGTGTGTGTGTGTGTGTGTGTGTGTGTGTGTGTGTGTGTGTGTGTGTGTGTGTGTCATTGACATGCTAATGTTCATCCTGACCCAGAATCCTCTCTGACCTGGTTCTGGCTCTTTGTCCTCGAGTGGAAAAAGCTCTTAACAGCCAATCAGAGTGCAGACAGAGAGTCATGTGACCTGCGGCTGTGTGAGCAACAGCACGTAATTAGCACAAAAGCTGCAAACATCTGCATCGTTACGAGGTTCTGCGAAAGGAATCTAAATGAAAAAGTTCTTAAACGCCATGTAATAAAACTGAATAATATAATCAAGGCATTTAAAGCGTTACAGGTGGAAGATAATTATTGAATCTTAAAGCTCCGTCTTTTATCTATTCCAAGAATCAACGACTCTCAACGAAACCCATCATATTTAAACATCCGAAACTTTATTATAACGTAATGGAAAATAGGACTAAAGCCGGGAACAGGTTTTAATCAGCAAATGATAATAATTATGATGGCGTGGGGTTTGGGTGCAGCTGAACCTTGTCGCTGCATGTCCGGGTGTGTTGGGTTGTAAATCTGATAGCTATCTTTTAACCGACTTTGAGCGGTGGATTTATTAGAGAGTTTGTTTCTTCGGGGTTCAGCAGATGTTGAACTTTGATTTAAATGTCTTTGTTGACTTAAAATAAACTCCAAAATCGACATATATATATTTTTAAACACATTTCAAAACCAATAGAAATGACTGTTGCGTCAACACTCTGGTTGAGGTTTGGTTAGATTTACATGTCACACCTCAAGCAGTGGATATAATGAAGTTGAATGAAAGATTACAATGAGATGATTATTGATTACCTTTTGAGAAACGGCAGATGGTGAGATTTGATTAAAATAACTTGATTTACTTACCTTCAATAGTAAAGGTCACCTATCATGCTATTTTCAGGCAATAGCATGGGTCTCAGATATATAAGAATATATAAAAAACATGTCTATGAAGTGTTTTGCTCAAAATACCAAACAGATCACCCATTTCACTTCCTGTTTCAAAAGTGCTGATTTGGGGATAAAGCTTTAAAGAGGAGGGGTCTGAGCTCATGCGGGACCCGGCAGCTACTGTCTAAACTAAATTCTGCGGTGATGAAACGCCATATCATGGATTATCAAGGATCTGAAACAGTCTGGAGCTCAAAGGCTTTCTCTCTTGCCGGTTATACCACAAGGTGAGTTCCTTTTTACTTCCTGCTTCTTCACGCACATGCTCTCCAGTACAGGTTAGCTCTGAGTGTTAGCGATGCTAATGTAAACACCGACCATATTACGTCCAAAACAGTCGGGCATTGTTTCTGATAGCAGCTTTCTGATTGGCCCGTGGGTCCACATTTCAGATATTACGTCATATCGGACGCAAATCTGGATCAGCTCCGTTGTTCCCCGTTTTTAGAGATTTGGGTACGGAGGAAAAGAGAGTGTTTTATTCTCTGACGCCGCGTGAGTTCCCCGACGCACCGGGGACACATAAAATCAAGCAATACAGCAATCACACATTAAAAGCCAGATTGATGTGAGGTCAGTGCAGTCTCTGAGAAACATCCTCTCTGATCCTCCTGCCTGAAACACCTGAACATCAGCAGAGGGGCTTTCTAAATATCATCTGCCTTTTATCCAAATACGCACAAATAAATCCTGAACTTCGACCACCGATCCACCTCCAGAACTTCCAGTACTTCACACTCACTGGATTGAAAGAGCAGAAGTGATCAAACCCAGATGTAGTCCTTCTTCATATGAGCAGAAACTCACATGCAATAAAGGTGAAGCTAAAAGCCTGAAGCTGTAGATCAGTTAGACGGGAATATGAGCTGCAGGATTACATCTGTTCGGTTCACTTTGAGGTGCAATACCACGCATACACACACATGTAATTAAAGTGAAGTATCATTTGTATTCCTGGTTTTCTTACACACTTACCGCGCTGTATTTATTCCATCCGTCATGTCAGCGTTGTGTTTGAGAGGAAACCTGAGTCTGAACCCTTTGGTTTGAGTTGTTGGCAGAACGCTGCAGGCTTCAGAGACAAAGTCAGCTTTAAAACATCTTTGACTTTGACCCTAACGAGATCTGCAAGAGGAAAGATCTGCAAGAGAAGATATTAACATTAAAGCCAGAGTGCAGCAGAACAGCTGGAGGTGATTAGCGTGTTAGCTCAGCGTTAGCACATATGTAAGTGGTCTTTGAGGAATATGATAAAGATTATTTATCCAACTAATGAGACAAGAATAACTCATATGGACTAATTATGGATTTGTGTAGCCTTTTTTCCCCTTCTCCTTTTTTGCATTTTAAGAGGGATGTACTTATTACATGCTACTTGTTAGATGCTTTTATCCAAAGCGACTTACATACTCAATACTGTGGACAATCCCCACAGGAACAATTTGGGGTGAAGTGTCTCAGGGACACAACGACATGCTGACTGCAGTGGGACTCGAACTTGCTATCCTCTGATTCGAAGATCAGCGCACTAGTCACTGCGCCACACGCCACACTTATTTAATTATCTACGAAAACTGACCGTTTAGCTGTGGTGGGAAACACAATGAGGTACTTGTACTTTAATTGAGTATTTTTTAATATTATTCTACTCTATGCTCTTTTTAAATTGTGTGATGTTAGCCTTTGTACAGTAGACCATTTACATGCACTAAAACCTATATAGCAGCGGTTCCCAACCTGTGGGCCGCGGCCCTCTAGTGGTCCGTGAACGCATTGCAAGTGGGCCACCAAATACTTTGCAAAACATTATTATTACGATTTATTTTTTATTTGAACCTCTTTTCCTTTCTCTTTCTCAATCCTCCTTAGCAACGGTCATTACAGTCCTTGACAGCGGTCTGTTCTACTGGATTAACAACGTGTCACATGTTCTGAATTGACCAATCAGAATCGAGTATTCAACTAAACCGTGTAATAAAAATGTCTGTTTGTTACTGATGGCCAGCTCCTTTTCTAATTAAAATAAAAATGACTTTATTTAGCCTCCGTATTGTTTATGGTTGAATGTGGGCCGCGAACATTTTTAGATTCTTAAGTGGGCCTGAGTTGAAAAAGGTTGAATAGGGCATCTTTTAATTCTTACTCTAATTGTTATATATATAATATTTCAAATATTGTATTCAATGTTATCTTTCTATTGCTCATTCTTATTTACTCCTTATGTATACAGTATATCTTGTATTCAGTTTCTTTTATGTGTATCCCTCTCTTCTAGTTTAGATATTCAGACTCCATGGGTCGAACTCCTGATCGTTCCTCTGAACTCTAGTTTCTGTTTGCCCTGCAGGAACTTTGAATCAGAACAAGCCATTGTACTTTCAACTGCGCAAGGATACATTTTATTTGTCTGCTTATTTTGAAAACTATTATAATCTTTTTGTTATCTATCCAATCTGATGCAACATTAAGGGTCTCCTATCATGCAAAATGCACTTGTTGATGTCTTCTCTACATCAACATGTGTCCCCGGTGTGTTGAGGAACTCACGCAGCGTCAGGAAATAAAACCCTCTCTTTTCCTCCGTACCCAAATCTCTAAAAACGGGGAACAACGGAGCTGATCCAGATTTGCGTCCGATATGACGTAATATCTGAAATGTGGACCCACGGGCCAATCAGAAAATTGCTATCAGAAACAATGGCCGACTGTTTTGGACGTAATATGGTCGGTGTTTACATTAGCATCGCTAACACTCAGAGCTAACCTGTACTGGAGAGCATGTGTGTGAAGAAGGAAGTAAAAAGGAACTCACCTTGTGGTATAACCGGCAAGAGAGAAAGCCTTTGAGCTCCAGACTGTTTCAGATCCTTGATAATCCATGATATGGCGTCTCATCACGGCAGTGTTTAGCTGACAATCTGCCGTAGAATCTCCCGCATAAGCTCCGCCCCACTTTAAAAAAAAGCTTTATACCCAGAATCAGCACTTCTCTAACAGGGCTGAAGTAGAGGGGTTTGAGGCTAGAATGGGTGATCTGTTTGGTATTTTGAGCAAAACACATCATAGACATATTCTTATATATCTGAGACCCGTGCTTTGCCTAAAAATAGCATGATAGGTGACCTTTTTAAAGCATGAATTATAATGCATCAATATAAGTGCATAATATGTATTTTTCGCAAATAATATAAAAAAAACAATTGCACTGGTAGGAATGAAATCAGTGTGTGTATAGAATGTGTTATCTCCTATAATATCCCGCCATGGTGTTTGCTTTGTTAGTACCTCAACAACTTCCTCTGAAACCTTCCGTTTGCTTTTCAGGAACTTTAAATCAGAACAACTGGGCCAAGAAGTTCCCGTCCTGCAGCAACGCCAAGCAATCCCCCATCAACATCGAGGAGAGTCTGGCCCAGGTGAAGCTTCAGTTTCAGAAGCTCCGGTTCGAGGGCTGGGAGACGCTGACGGCCGAAAGGACAACCATCAAGAACGACGGGAAGACCGGTAAGAGATCTCCTGAGTCCTTGTGTTGTGTTCGAAAGCTGTTACCGTTCGCTGGTCCATTTTGAGCCATGGTTTATCTCAGTCCAAAACACTCAAAAAGAATGACTATCATCCAATATTGTTTGAATTACATCATAAATTATTACGCATTCATAACCGTACAATTCTGGCGCTAAAACATTACACCACAAATGTAAGTAAAATGTGATTAAATTCACTCATTATATTCCCTATAGTGAAGAAAGTGGATAATTATGTTATCTGACTATGATAGACTAATATTAGAATACAATTTCCCCCAAGAAAAGTTTGTACAACATGAGGTGTGTGTGTGTGTGTGTGTGTGTGTGTGTGTGTGTGTGTGTGTGTGTGTGTGTGTGTGTGTGTGTGTGTGTGTGTGTGTGTGTGTGTGTGTGTGTGTGTGTGTGTGTGTGTGTGTGTGTGTGTGTGTGTGTGTGTGTGTGTGTGTGTGTGTGTGTGTGTGTGTGTGTGTGTGTGTGTGTGTGTGTGTGTGTGTGTGTGTGTGTGTGTGTGTGTGGTGTGTGTGTGTGTGTGTGTGTGTGTGTGTGGTGTGTTGTGTGTGTGTGTGTGTGTGTGTGGTGTGTGTGTGTGTGTGTTGTGTGTGTGTGTGTGTGTGTGTGTGTGTGTGTGTGTGTGTGTGTGTGTGTGTGTGTGTGTGTGTGTGTGTGCGTGTGGGAATGTGTGTGTGTGGGACTGTGTGTGTGTGGGAATGTGTGTGGGAATGTGTGTGTACAGGTGTGTGTGTGTGGGAATGTGTGTGTGTTCAAGTATTGGTGTACATATTCTTTGGAGTTCCCGTGGGGGGAATTATATAATGTTAACTTTGAAACGGGTCACGGGAGACCTGAACACAACATACGGGTTAATCCACGGTTCATTCATATAATAACTAACGATCAAAGGAAGATGTGAAAGGGGTTGGTCGTAGTGATGGAACTTGTGTATCAACACTGCATCGTGTAATAACTTCACTGCATATACATGATTATATATTGCAGTGATTATTACAAAATAGGGTTTGGAAAAAATGTAAAGAAATAACATGAACAATCTGGATTTAATAATAACACAATATTAATATTTAAATAATAAATATGTCATGTTAAATTACATTTTAAAATGTTATGGGATTATGAAACATCTTGTTTGGCCTAAGTGTTACATATTCCTTAGCTTCAAATGTCTTGTATTACATCGTGATTTCATTCATTCTGTTTATTACAAAATGTGGCAGATTAATACAAAACTGCATGTGTTATTGCATAATACAACATGTATAAATTAGAAAGTAATGTTTTATTACAAACTTCCAGATAATTGCATAACATATCCTTTCCTTGGACACAACTTTACCGTTTTGTTTCCTCTCAACGCTATTATTGTTACGTTTTCAGATGAAAAAGCTGAATAAATCCACACCCGGCTCGTATTAAAAAGTCTACAGACACATGTTGGAGGCTAGCAGGTGCACACAGTGGAGCATCTAGCAGTTAAAGAGACGGAAGTTTCCCTTAGGAGCTGGTGGAGACCAAACACAGAGCAAACACAGAGCAAATTGGACTTGCTTTGAGTAGAAACAAGACTCCTAATGAGTCATATTGTTCTGATGTGAGCTGCTGGTTGCTAACATGTTAGCAACGACTACTTTTTATGGTCATAATATGTCAGTTTTGTGTTTTGAGCTTACTCTGAATGCTGCTTTAACTCTGTAATGCTGTTAAAGTTTTTCGCAGTACACAAGGTCAACACCTCTTTAGCTTAAGCTCTTATATCATGTTTTTTCATATATTCCTTAATTTATTTATTTGGTATTCTAGAGTCTGTCGAGCCAGGGTGTGATTTTTTCTTGAGTTTTAACATGAGCTTTTTAGGCTTAAAAAAAGTTAAAATTAACGGGCTTTTTTCACGAAACTGTCTCAGGGCTTCTTAAAATGTAATAAACTATGAATGTGTCATACTCACTTAATGGGAAGAAACTCCGCTAACTGACGATATGAACCATTTTTACCGAAACAAAACACAAGTCTCACAAGAAGCGTCTAAATGAGCCCTGAGCGAAAAAATGCACTTAGCATAGAACTCACGGTATAAATACCCTTATTACTTATCGTAACTGCACATACAAGATATCAATTAGCAAACTGAGATTCCACAGATTCCATAAATATAAGTATCATCACTGAGCGATCAGAACTCGCGACAGCGTAAGCAAACACAGACATCACACAACGTAGCTTTAGGCAAAAAACTGAGATATGCTCACCTCAGCTGTTATTCTGATCAAAAGTCGTGTTCAATGGCATTAAAACTATGAAAACCCGGCTGAAGGTTAATCCATAGGTTAATCCAATGTGTCACTTTGAAAAAATTATTGATAATCCTTAATTACATTTTTATGTCAAAAACTGAGTTTTCATATTAGCTGCTAATGATAGCTACTAGAGTGTATGACAGCTTCCTGTTTTGGGTATTCTGGCTACGCGTCACTCTCACTCCTTATTTGGTAACATGTTCCACATACTTCGAGGGGAAGTATGTGGAACTTCCCCTCAATTCTATTGGCTCTAACGGTTAAAAATAGGTGTCAATCAAAATCGACCAAGGGGGGCCAGAGATAGGTCAAATCCACCCAAATGACCCCAGAAGTGTTTTTGTTTTTCTAAATCTCTCTAAAAGGTCAAATGTCACTTGTTTTGCATCAATCTTGATACAGGGTACTTATTATATGTTGTAGTTTGGATTCCTAAAGCTTTTAGTCTACCATCCCATCATTCAAGGGTGGTTTTCACCAGTGGCGGCCGGCCCATAGGGGCGCTAGGGGCGCTGCCCCACCTCCAAAATAAAAATAATAAAATAAAATATATTTAAAAAAATATATTTTTATTTTATTTTTAATAAACAAGGTAAATATGATATAATTGGTATCAGTAAAATGTATGATCTACAATAAAATCTCGTTTAAAATTACATCACGGTAAAATATGTTCATCTTGTTGTAGTTGTAGCCCCCTTGCCAGCCTCTCTAGTTTAGCATACTCAGCCCGACTCAGCCTGGTTGTTCCTGGCCCTAGAACCACGATTTTATGGGGCCAGAAAAACTGTGAATTAGGGCCCGCTAGCCGGTACTAGGCCAAGTGGAAACGCAACCAAAACGGGCCCCGCACGGCTCGGCACGCTTAAAGCGAGCTCCGCGCTGCAGTGGAAACACGCCATTACATCACCAGAACGGACACAACAATTTACATTTTTTTACTATGTTCAATCTGAATTTACTTTAAAATAAAAAAAATCTATATTGATTCTGACTTGTCTACATCCAGCTCACAGGTTTATCATTGCTTTGAGAAAAAAGATTATTAATTTTCCCCTTTTAGAAGTGAAGTTATGGTCATTTGTGCTGGGAATGTCATTTTCGAGCCTGAGACCTGAAAAACAGGCTTGGGGCTAAACAGGTTAAAGGCATCTGCATCGTTTTCCAAAGCTGTGTTTTGTGTCAGGTTATATAAAACAGTTTCCTTATGTCCTTCCCTCCTGTCCGTCTGTATTTCTAAAGACAGTTTCTCACAGACAGACACTAAGCGATAAGCCTTTTCCTTATAACGTGGTGTCCTATTGTAAAGGATACAGTTACCGGTTCCTCATTTGACAGGCTTGAGAGCCTTTTGAATATTTCCTCGCTCTAAGTGGTGTGACACACAATAACCCGCAGTCTGCATTCAAGGTAATTGTTAAGTGAAATTGTAGACAAGAGAGGGATCTAGCCTCGCCTTTCGGGAAAAGCTCCAAACAGACGAGTTTGGTGCTTCTTAGCAACGAGACTCTCAGAAATAAGAAGTGCTCTGTTGTAGTTGCTGTTCGGATGCCAGCTACACCAAAGGCTTTTATTAATGGAGATGTTTGGGGCACAATCTGAGCAGGGTTGAGTAGTTAAACCTGTTTTTATCAGCCTATAAATGGGCCTTGGGGTCGGTTCAAGGAACAGACAGCCATCTATTACATCTTATTTAGCTGAGGCTTTATACAAGTGTGTAATAGACCATGAAGATACAAGTTTATAAAAGCAAGAAACATACAGGTACATGAGCTTTAAAGGTCCACTATTATACTGTTTTCCATCAATACATGACAGGTCTCAGATGTCTCTGATTGGCTGAAACACCAAACAGATCATTGCAGCATTACCCATAATCCCCTCTGTTTCAGCCCTGTTTCCAAAGTGCTGATTCTCTGTCTGTTACTTTAGATGAAAATAAGGAGCCCCTCCCCACGCCCCTCTGAGAGACATTTGGTTACAAAGAACTCAATGGTGCTCTAGAGGAGATTCAGGTGATAAGGGGGGGGGGGGGGTTACCTTGTTGCTGATTGGCTAATGGTTGCACAAGACAAAACATCATTATGACATCATAAAGTGGCCAAAATCTGATCAGCTCATTTTCAGACAGATTTTTATAGAAATGGATCAAAAAGAGAGAAAATCTTTGTTCCTGAAACTTTCAGAGTCTCTTTCCACAGAGGGGACACATGTTGATGTAGAATAGACTGAAGAAGAGGGGACACATGTTGATGTAGAGAGACATGAAGAAGAGGGGACACATGTTGATGTAGAAGAGACTGAAGAAGATGGGGACACATGTTGATGTAGAAGAGACATGAAGAAGAGGGGACACATGTTGATGTAGAAGAGACATGAAGAAGAGGGGACACATGTTGATGTAGAAGAAGACATGAGAAGAGGGGACACTGTTGATGTAGAAGAGACATGAAGAAGAGGGGACACATGTTTGATGTGAAGAGACATGAAGAAGAGGGGACACAAGTTGATGTAGAGGAGACATGAAGAAGAGGGGAACACAGTTGATGTAGAAGAGACATGAAGAAGAGAGGACACATGTTGATGTAGAAGAGACATGAGAAGAGGGGACACATGTTGATGTAGAAGAGACATGAAGAAGAGGGGACACGTGTTGATGTAAGAAGAGACACGAAGAAGAGGGGGACACATGTTGATGTAGAAGAGACACTGAAGAAGAGGGGACACGTGTTGATGTAGAGAGACATGAAGAAGAGGGACACATGTTGATGTAGAAGAGACATGAAGAAGAGGGGACACATGTTGATGTAGACGAGACATGAAGAAGAGGGGGACACGTGTTGATGTAGAAGAGACCATGAAGAAGAGGGGACACATGTTGATGTAGAAGAGACATGAAGAAGAGGGGACACATGTTTGATGTAGAAGAGAACATGAAGAAGAGGGGACACAGTGTGATGTAGAAGAGACATGGAGAAGAGGGACACATGTTGATGTAGAAGAGACATGAAGAAGAGGGGACACATGTTGATGTAGGAATGAGACATGAAGAAGAGGGGACACGTGTTGAATGTAGAAGAGCATGAAGAAGAGGGGACAACCTGTTGATTAGAGAGACATGTATAGAAGAGACATGAAGAAGAGGGGACACATGTTGATGTAGAAGAGACATGAAGAAGAGGGACACAGTGTTGATGTAGAAGAGAGACCTGAAGAAGAGGGGACACATGTTGATGTAGAAGAGGACATGAAGAAGAGGGGACACATGTTGATGTAGAAGATACATGAAGAAGAGGGGACACATGTGATGTAGAAGAGACATGAAGAAGAGGGGACACATGTTGATGTAGAAGAGACATGAGAAGAGGGGACACGTGTTGATGTAGAAGAGACATGAAGAAGAGGGGACACTGTTGATGTAGAAGAGACATGAAGAAGAGGGGACACATGTTGATGTAGAAGATACATGAAGAAGAGGGGACACATGTTGATGTAGAAGAGACATGAAGAAGAGGGGACACATGTTGATGTAGAAGAGACATGAAGAAGAGGGGACACATGTTGATGTAAGAAGAGACATGAAGAAGAGGGGACACATGTTGATGTAGAAGAGACATGAAGAAGAGGGGACACATGTTATGTAGAGAGACATGGAAGAAGAGGGGACACGATGTTGATGTAGAAGAGACATGAAGAGAGAGGGGGACACTGTTGATGTAAGAAGAGGACATTGAATGAAAGAGGGGGACACAATGTTTGATGTAGGAAGAGACATGGAGGAAGAGGGGGACACATGTTTGATGTAGAAGAGACATGGAGAAGAGGGGGACACATGTTATGTAGAAGAGACATGAAGAAGAGGGGAGCACATGTTGATTAGAATAAGACATGAGAGGACACCTGTTTGATGTAGAAGAGACTGGAGAAGAGGGACCCATGTTGATGTAGAAGAAGAGACAGGAAGAAGAGGGGACCATGTTGATGTAGAAGAGACACGAAGAAGAGGGGACACCTGTTGATGTAGAAGAGACATGAAGAAGAGGGGACACATGTTGATGTAGAAGAGACATGAAGAAGAGGGGAACACATGTTGATGTAGGAGAGACATGGAGAAGAGGGGACACATGTTGATGTAGAAGAGACATGGAGAAGAGGGGACACATGTTGATGTAGAAGAGACATGAAGAAGAGGGGACACATGTTGATGTAGAAGAGACATGGAGAAGAGGGGACACATGTTGATGTAGAAGAGACATGAAGAAGAGGGGACACATGTTGATGTAGAAGAGACATGAAGAAGAGGACTTTGCACAATAGGTGACCTTTAAATAAGCCAAACTACTACTTTTGAGAATGAGTATACTCTCACTCAAAAGTGTACGTTTCCAGTTCTAGAAAAAGAGGTTCCGGTTTGCCGCGTATGGATCTGTTCTTGGCTTTTGTTGCAGGGCAAACAAACTTTTCAACAGGAATGAATTAGTGACAAGTTGAGTCAATATTTGCCGTGCCTCGAGGGGAAATTCTAAAACATAATAGACACACACGCACAACAAAGAGGACGTGAATGAGGCCAACCGCATGCAGATCAAAGTGGCGGCATGGATAAAGAGCAAGCAGAGTCCTTAGACGTGACGACATATTTATTATCTGTGCAAAACAGTTGGTGGGCCGAAATGTACGTTAAAGTACGGAAGAAGAAAGGACTGCGTAATGCTCCACCTTTATTACACCATCAAAGAGCGTTTGGACCCTGGAGGCGACCTTTTGTCAGGTGAAACAAAACCCACCTGAAGAAGATCCCCTTGTTCATCTGAGTCGTTGTTGGGTGGTCCGATAAAAGTGTCGGTGGAGTATTGTGTCGAGGTCTTTTGATCTTCTGTCCCTTAAAGTCCATTATTGGTGGTAATCTAAATGGTTGGCTGCTAAAATATAGCTTCACTTGAGGACAATATCTGCACCGTCTCAAGGTTAGTTTCACAAAAGCAATTGTTCTAATATTAAGTGTTGCAACTGACTGCAATTATCCATGAGGCAAGTTCCCATCAGCACGTGGGTTTGCTATCCTGGCACCAAGATGGTGGAATGAGCTCCCCATCGACATCAGGACAGCAGAAAGCTTACACACCTTCCAGACTGAAAACTCATCTCTTTCGACTCCACTTCGAGCCATAGAATTACTAACAAAGCACTTATATACTAATAAAGGACTGGCTCCTCTAAAGCCAGTTGAGTAGCACTTGAAATGTTTGGCTCTATGAAACCTGATGTACTTTATGATTCTGTTTTCTTCAAGGCTGTGTCTTCCTGGTCGAATGTACTTATTGTAAGTCGCTCTGGATAAAAGCGTCAGCTAAATGTAATATAATGTAATGCAAGGCAAGTTTATTTATATAGTACTTTTCAACACAAGGCTTTACCAAAAATGAAAGACATTAAGAAAATGGCATTTAAAATCAGTCATTAAAAAGCTTATAAAATAAACATTAAAATCAAAGTATAAATGTCGCCTTCGCACACTAAGCAGAACAATAGCAGAGACAAAATACATTCTTAATTAAATGAGCTTTTCCCACGTGTTTAAATAAGGTCATATGCAGATTTTGGGGATGCATTCCTCAAAACTTCCAGCAAGTATTTTTACATGAATGAGAGTAACTGCTAATGGAAGTTCTTAAATGACCAGCAACGAACATGAATAATTGTTTCTGTAATTTCATGTTAGTGAACTGATCTTTGGGTAGTAGTAGTAGTAGTAGTAGTAGTAGTAGTAGTAGTAGTAGTAGTAGTAGTAGTAGTAGTAGTAGTAGTAGTAAGTAGTAGTAGTAGTAGTAGTAGTAGTAGTAGTAGTAGTAGTAGTAGTAGTAGTAGTAGTAGTAGTAGTAGTAGTAGTAGTAGTAGTAGTAGTAGTAGTAGTAGTAGTAGTAGTAGTAGTAGTAGTAGTAGTAGTAGTAGTAGTAGTAGTAGTAGTAGTAGTAGTAGTAGTAGTAGTAGTAGTAGTAGTAGTAGTAGTAGTAGTAGTAGTAGTAGTAGTAGTAGTAGTAGTAGTAGTAGTAGTAGTAGTAGTAGTAGTAGTACCTTTATTTATCCAGGAAAATCAATTAAGAACAAATTCTTATTTACAATGATGACCTGACAGGAGGCAAAGGCTTCCTGAGGGGATGGGGTTTGGGAGGAAAACAAAATAAGGGTAATTTGAATAGAAAAGGTGCCAATTCTGCGTTAAATATATTACCTTATTTATATTATTATATTATATTTAATCACATGCAAAGAGCAGGAAACAACATGCAAGCTGTGTAATAATAAGCTAATGTTATGAACAAATCGTAGGAATGGCTAAATGTGTCGGGAAAAGTGTTGAAAGACTAACTTCTTATTGTCTAATTCCTGCAGGTGTTGCCGCTTTTTAAAAGCTTTGCAATCCTGTGAATGCGCCCCTTTAAGTGTCGTACATTTATCTCTTTATGTCTTCTCTGTTTTCAGTGGCGGTGGACGTGGACGGAGACTTCTACGTCAGCGGAGGAGGTCTCGGGTCAAAGTTCAAGGTGGGGCGTATCACCTTCCACTGGGGGCGCTGCAACGCATCCTCAGAGGGCTCCGAACACAGTCTGGATGGAGTCAAATACCCTCTGGAGGTGAGGGATTTTGGGTTAATTCCTTTACCTTATTTTGCATCTTCGTTTCCCTCGCTTGTGTCTTATCCTTGAGTAATAGGCTGCGTCTCACTTCGGTGTTTTTCCATTTCCTCGCTCCTCGGGCTCGGTATCACCAGAAGTTGATTTGTCTGCGCCATTTTGAGTAGCGTCCCAGTGGCCTTATTTTTGCCGGAGAAGCGATAATTGAGGAACTACCAGACCATCCACCGGTGAAATCCTCAGACACTCGCCCCGCCCCCTTACTGTGTATCGCTCACTGATTGGACGATGCACTGATCTGGCTGCTGTCAGACGATCAGCTGTGTGGCGTCATCACAAACGGACGTCGCTTGACGTGACGCTCCGGAGGAAACGACGTCCCATTGCTCTTAAAACTCATTTCCCTGCTTCTCGTCGTTTCCTTGCGTCTCTCCATGCTTCCCTGGTGGGAGGGACTAAACGCAGGGAAACGACGCAAGTGAGGGACTCAAGGAAACCATTTAACCGAAGTGAGATGCACCCATAGAGTGGTGCAGCAACGATTCCTAAAACCCGCAAGTGAGCATTTTACCACTTCCTGTTCCCTGGTCTCAGAGTCGATGGGTCTTTTTAAGTCGTTTTTGGAAAATATCTGAAATTGAAGAGACGGATCACGTTTTGTTCTACGACATTAAATCCATCAGCAGTGACCCCACTGGTGATTTCTGAAGAGTTGACGTGTCTGAAAAACGATGGTTGTTACCAAGTGGCTGAATAGGACTACAGAAGTCGTGGAGGCCGTTGTACGTCATTACGCCGAACACGTGAACACTCCTCTAAGTTAGTTTCTGTTCTGCTTGAAAGCAAGTGCCTGCCTCCTGCAGACTGTTCAAACAAACGCTTCAACTCGTTCCATCTAGAGTCTGAGTGTTTGAATCTGGATCTTAAGTTGGCGTGACGTTGAAGTCGTGCTGCTGGACTCGGCTGTAGTTCCCTTATAGCATAATGTTAGCATTTTGCTTCTGGACATTAGATAGACATTATGAAAGTAGGGTAGACATGTGGAGATTATCCGGCTGAACGAAATGTGCATTTATCAAACAGGTTCGTTTTCCAGCTATTTTCCAAAATCCTATAAATAATAGGTGACCTTTAACATATTTCTGTTTTCTCTCCCACAGATGCAGATTTTCTGCTACGAGGCGCATCTCTACGACTCTTTAGATGAAACCATAAAGGCTGGAGGCAGGATCACAGCGCTCGCCGTGCTGTTTGAGGTGATCCTATATCCTGATAATCCTGAGATCAGTTTACAGGCTTCTTGTCTGTCTCTCAATACTGTAAAGTGCGCCTTAAAATGCAAACCTATTTAAATCGTGACATTTGAGCTAGCAGCGGTGGAAAGTAAAGCAGCTAACATTGAGAAAACTTGAGGCATGAACAAGCATGATAGCTTTTTGTTGCTAATTCAACACATTAGCTTGATTTATCTGATAGCTAACCTAACCAGGCTAATATGTTAGCTTTTTGCTGCTAATTCAATTAATTAGCTAGATTTAACTGATAGCTAACCTCAACAGGCTAATATGTTAGCTTTTTGCTGCTAATTCAATACCTTAGCTTGATTTAACTGATAGCTAACCTAACCAGGCTATTATGTTAGCTTTTTGCTGCTAATTCAATACATTAGCTTGATTTATCTGATAGCTAATCTAACCAGGCTAATAATTATGTTAGCTTATCGCTGCTTATTCAATACATTAGCTTGATTTAACTGATGGCTAACCTAACCAGGCTAATATGTTAGCTTTTTTCTGCTAATTCCTTAGCTTGATTTAACTGATGGCTAACCTGAACAAGGTTGGTTGTTCTGTGAGCTTTTTGCTTTTTATTTAATTCATAGCCTAATCCAACTCTATTAGCTTAAACTAACGTATAGCTAACCTGAACCAGGCTGTTAAACACAGAGTATTTTTTAACCCAAGTATCTGCATTTCTACTTGAGGGAAGGATGCCCCTCACTATTCAGCATCTGTGTACCTTTGCCATCTCTGCAGTAGAGTTAAGTAACTTAGTACATTTACTCAAGTACTGAACTTAAGTACACGTTTGAGGTACGTGTACTATAATGGAGTATTTCCATTTTCTGCTACATTGTACCTTTACTCCACTACATGTTAATCCCTTTAGTTACTTCACAGATGTGGATGAAGGATATGAAATATAACCAAGTTTTGAATTAGACTTTAGTTCCACCTGGAGTAAATCCACAAGCTACCCTGCAGTCTACAAAGTCATTCAAACTAGCTGCACCTTCACCAGCTTTGAGAACACTTTCATGATCAATCATTACAAAACATATCATATATATTATTCTGAAATGGACCAATCTGCACAACGACTACTTTCACTGTCTTTCACTATATTTTGATGAGAATACTTTCCTACTTTCACTTGAGGAACATTTTGAATGCAGGACTTTTACTGTGACAGAGTATTCCTACACTCTGGTACTTCTACTTTTACTCAAGAACAAGATCTGAGTACTTCTACTTTTACTCAAGTACAAGACCTGAGTACTTCTACTTTTACTCAAGTACAAGATCTGAGTACTTTTACTCAAGTACAAGATCTGAGTACTTTTACTCAAGTACAAGATCTGAGTACTTCTCCCACCTCTGCTCCTTGCTGTGTGGGTTTACAGGAGTTATCTCTGAACTTGCTGATAGATATTCTGACAGGTTCATTGAGTGTAACATGATCTGAAAGGTGCTTTTCCTTTACATGGGACTGAAGTTTTAGTTGGTGGTCATTTCACAACATATCTGCAGTTTATCTGAAAACACAAAAGTTGGCACGTTCATACACAGAAGGTCTTTTGAGGGAATGACTGAGTGTATCGGAGGTGTAACTCCTATGCTGTAGTAATACATCAGTGAGTGTTTGAACAGATTGATTCATATCTTGGCTCTCGTCTGTGTTTTCCTGTTCGGTGCCAGGGTTCGAGCGTCATGCATTGCCTACTTTGTTTTGCTTCGTTTTGTCTCGCGTTGCCTGAGGCTGTGTTGGCATGTTCGAACTAACCGAGGCCGTGTTGGAACGAAACTCAGAGAAATGTCTGATGAGACGCTGCAGGGTGTGTGTTGTGTGTGTGTGTGTGTGTGTGTGTGTGTGTGGTGTGTGTGTGTGTGTGTGTGTGTGTGTGTGTGTGTGTGTGTGTGTGTGTGTGTGTGTGTGTGTGTGTGTGTGTGTGGTGTGTGTGTGTGTGTGTGTGTGTGTGTGTGTGTGTGTGTGTGGTGTGTGTGTGTGTGTGTGTGTGTGTGTGTGTGTGTGTGTGTGTGTGTGTGTGTGTGTGTGTGTGTGTGTGTGTGTGTGTGTGTGTGTGTGTTGTGTGTGTGTGTGTGTGTGTGTGTGTGTGTGTGTGTGTGTGTGTGTGTGTGTGTGTGTGTCAGGGTTAAAATCCTGAATATAGATTAATATTTTATAGTTATGACCAGAATTAATGTTTAATAATTAAATGTATGATTTAATTGTTTTTAATTACATTTTATTTTATTTATGATCAACACTGGTGTTTGTTTAACTATTATATATTTTACAATACATAAATATTAATATTAAATAGTATTTTTACAGCAGCTTAGAAACATTTCTGGCCCAACAAAAACCAGAGTAACTTTTTTAACTCTACAAAAACGTTATCTAACCTTAAAGTCCTGATGCTTTAATCACCTGGCCTTATCTTAAGATCTTCTATAGTTGATCCTTCCTTTGTGAAATAGATCATGCATTATTATTATTACACTTTAGTTACCTTACAGTGGTAGGGGGGGGGGGGGTCAAACTCAAATACACAGTGGGCCAAAATAAAAAAAATGGGTACGAGTCGAGGGCCGGACTGGTTCAATGTTTATTGCAGAACTTATTGAAATGAACTTATTGCACATATTAAACCTGGAACTAATAAAGCTTAACTTATTGCCTATAAAAACAACATTAAATAATCAGTTGCATTCATTTCTTACGGCTCTATCTGCAGCTTCTCCAGACTCATTTCTTATGGCTCTATCTGCAGCTTCTCCAGACTCATTTCTTACGGCTCTATCTGCAGCTTCTCCAGAGTCATTTCTATGGCTATCTGCAGCTTCTCCAGACTCATTTCTTATGGCTCTATCTGCAGCTTCTCCAGAGTCATTTCTTATGGCTCTATCTGCAGCTTCTCCAGAGTCATTTCTTATGGCTCTATCCTCTGCAGCTTCTCCAGACTCATTTCTTATGGCTCTATCTCATGCTTCTCCAGACTCAGTTCTTATGGCTCTATCTGCAGCTTCTCCAGACTCATTTCTTATGGCTCTATCTGCAGCTTCTCCAGACTCATTTCTTATGGCTCTATCTGCAGCTTCTCCAGACTCAGTTCTATGGCTCTATCTGCAGCTTCTCCAGACTCATTCTTAATGGCTCTATCTGCAGCTTCTCCAGACTCATTTCTTATGGCTCTATCCTGCAGCTTCTCCAGACTCATTCTTATGGCTCTATCTGGCAGCTTCTCCGACTCATTTCTTATGGCTCTATCTGCAGCTTCTCCAGAGTCATTTCTTATGGCTCTATCTGCAGCTCTCCAGACTCATTTCTTATGGCTCTATCTGCAGGGCTTCTCCAGACTCATTTCTTATGGCTCTATCTGCAGCTTCTCCACTCAGGTCTTATTGCTCTATCTGCAGCTTCTCCAGACTCAGTTCTTACGGCTCTATCCTGCAGCTTCTCCAGACTCATTTCTTAACGGCTCTATCTGCAGCTTCTCCAGACTCATTTCTTATGGCCCTATCTGCAGCTTCTCCAGACTCATTTCTTATGGCTCTATCTGCAGCTTCTCCAGAGTCATTCTTATGGCTCTATCTGCAGCTTCTCCAGACTCATTTCTTATGGCTCTATCTGCAGCTTCTCCAGACTCATTTCTTATGGCTCTATCTGCAGCTTCTCCAGACTCATTTCTTACGGCTCTATCTGCAGCTTCTCCAGACTCATTTCTTATGGCTCTATCTGCAGCTTCTCCAGAGTCATTTCTTATGGCTCTATCTGCAGCTTCTCCAGACTCATTTCTTATGAGTACATTTCTCCACAGGCCAACAACAGCTTCAACAAAACTATTCCCCTCACAGACAAACCAAACATGCCCTGTTGTCGTGAGAGAGGAAGTGCAGAAGGAAGCATCCTTTGAACTCAGTGTGCTGCTCTGTGATGCTAGCTCAGATACTTGGCATCTCATCTTGGGTGCTAGGTCATCAATGTTTGGGCTCAGGCTCTGAGCGGAGGAGACCCTCAGGATGGAGTGAAGGTGTGCGTGCAATATACCGGCTGGCCAGATCTAATAGTGATTAGAAATTATCCTGCGGGCCGAAATTAAATCCACCACGGCCCTGATTTGGCCCCCGGGCCTTAAGTTTGACACATGTGGGTTAAACTCTGTGAGGTTTTGCAGCGTCGATGTGTTCCTGCTGATCTCCTGTCAGACTGGTTTCAGGTGGAAAACGCCCACTGCTGTTTTTGGACTCTCTTCAAAGTCTGTCTCCGTTCCCATGAAGGACATTAATGACTTCACATGCAGAGTTTAAATCAATACAAACTTACTCAACCGCAGATCCCTACTCAGTGGTTACTATAACACAGTACTTATATCAGGATCCGAATACTTTATTTATGCCAAGGGGTTTTGTGACATTGAATTGATTAAAATACATAAAATATAGAATACAATATTAATTCAAACAACAACAAATGCAAACTAAATATGTATACTTCAATATACGTTGATGTTTTAATATTAATGAAGATATTAAACTGATTATTCAAAGACACAGAAAAGTTCAAAGTCAACTTTATTGTCAATCTCAAAATATGTTTGTACACACAGTAAGATCAAAATACTTTTTCCCACAGTCCCGAGGTATTTACTTCAAGTAAGAAGTAGCAAAACAATATCTAGCTAAACTAAGTAATATAAGAATAGGAATGGTATAACAGCTATTTAAGACGATTGTAACAAATTAACAATATGTAATACTATATACTGCAAAGTGGAGAGCTATGTTGATTTCAAAGAGGTAGTGTGGAGAGGAAATGTACAACATGCAGGATAATAACAAGCTGTTGTTATGGGGTGGATTACAGAGTGGGGGTCCTAGGCCTTGTTGATGAGGGGAAGAAACTGAGCGCAGCAGTTTGTTTATTATACACTGTGATCCGCCAATAATTCAAAGTTATATGGGTCATACAGTTAAATCAGGGGTGTCCAAACTACCGCCCGGGGGCCATATGCGGCCCGCAGACCATTTTGAATCGGCCCTTTTCAAGCATTTTCAAGTCTCAAGCCTAATTGACCTACATTTGATTAGTTTTGCTGTCTTATAACTGAACTTATGAGGCCATACACCTCACCTCTCCGGAGTGGCCCAGCCCTTCGTGTATTTCTCTGTATGTGGCCCTCGGTGAAAAAAGTTTGGACACCCCTGAGTTAAATAATAGTTTGTCCCTATTGCACTGCAGCGTGTTAAATTACAGTCTCCATTCATTAAAAAGAAAGTACACCATTTGAGATCATTCTGTTTCTTGTCTCTTCTCAGACGAGCGTTGAAGACAACGTGAACTACGCGGCCATCATAGACGGGATCAACAGCGTGAGCAGATACGGTACGTCCGTTTTCTTCTTCTTCTCTCTCTTTGTCTCTTCTTCTGTGGTGTTTACTTTTTCTTGTCTGCTGTCCAGGTAAGAGTGCGGAGGTTTCGCCCTTCGCCCCGAGAGGTCTCCTGCCAAACTCCACGGATAAATACTTCATTTACAACGGCTCTCTGACCTCGCCTCCCTGCAGCGAGACGGTGGAGTGGATCGTCTTCAAGAACACGGCGGCCATCTCTGACGACCAGGTGAGAGGCTGTGCAAAGAAACATCACTTTTAGAAACCTCTCTCTTACTTCTTTCACACCAACGCAACTCCGGTTCAAGCTCCGTGCTAGAGCTTTTCAGGTTCGGAACCAGTTCTTCGGTTTAGCTCTGGCTCTTTTCACACCGCCCAGAGTCCGACTGGTAATGCGTCGTTGCGTCATCGTTTGCGTCATGACGTAACCGTTGATTTACACCTGAACATCAGCAGGAGAGGACTCTTTAAAGTAGAGACACTACATACTGATATACACCTGAACATCAGCAGGAGAGGACTCTTTAAAGTAGAGACACTACATACTGATATGAAGCTGAACATCAGCAGGAGAGGACTCTTTAAAGTAGAGACACTACATACTGATACACACCTGAACATCAGCAGGAGAGGACTCTTTAAAGTAGAGACACTACATACTGATGTACACCTGAACATCAGCAGGAGAGGACTCTTTAAAGTAGAGACACTACATACTGATATACACCTGAACATCAGCAGGAGAGGACTCTTTAAAGTAGAGACACTACATACTGATATACACCTGAACATCAGCAGGAGATGACTCTTTAAAGTAGAGACACTACATACTGATATACACCTGAACATCAGCAGGAGAGGACTCTTTAAAGTAGAGACACTACATACTGATATACACCTGAACATCAGCAGGAGAGGACTCTTTAAAGTAGAGACACTACATACTGATATACACCTGAACATCAGCAGGAGAGGACTCTTTAAAGTAGAGACACTACATACTGATATACACCTGAACATCAGCAGGAGAGGACTCTTTAAAGTAGAGACACTACATACTGATATACACCTGAACATCAGCAGGAGAGGACTCTTTAAAGTAGAGACACTACATACTGATATACACCTGAACATCAGCAGGAGAGGACTCTTTAAAGTAGAGACACTACATACTGATATACACCTGAACATCAGCAGGAGAGGACTCTTTAAAGTAGAGACACTACATACTGATACACACCTGAACATCAGCAGGAGAGGACTCTTGAATTGGCCACAAACCGTGTTGAATCATCACTATTTAGGATTGGTCAGTTTCTGTTTGTTAACACATTAACGCTCAGCATTGTAAACACTGCACGTCAGCGGCTCGGAAACCAACCCTAAACTCAATTTCTTTTTTTGGAACGAGCTTTCTCCACTTGGCGTTTTGCCTCGCTGTGTTAGCGGAGGTTTTCCTGCACTGTGACCGCCATCTTTTGTCCCCTCTTTTAGTTGTGATTGACGCATGGAAACTGGCTCAACACAGCACATTGCAGAGAAAGGAGATAGTCCAGGTCTATATATGGAGTCTATACAAGGGGTTTTGAAGGGAACCCCTGCTTATTGTGACTCTGAGGAGCAGACGGCAGCTTTGAGAGATGGAAAGAAAGCCACACAATTACAGACATGTCAGAAAGCAAGCGCTTAGAGAAACGTGTTCCAGGAGAAAATGTGTGTGTGGCCTAGCATTACTATCCTTGTGGGGACCTACATCTGTTTACACAGTCACGTGTGGGGACTCGCCTCGGGGTGAAGACTTGGTTAGGGTTAGGCATGTGTTGGTTATGGTTAAGGTTAGGATAAGTCTCCAGGAAATGCATGTAAGTCAATGTAATGTCCCCTGAAGTGATGTATACTGTGTGTGTGTGTGTGTGTGTGTGTGTGTGTGTGTGTGTGTGTGTGTGTGTGTGTGTGTGTGTGTGTGTGTGGTGTGTGTGTGTGTGTGTGTGTGTGTGTGTGTGTGTGTGTGTGTGTGTGTGTGTGTGTGTGTGTGTGTGTGTGTGTGTGTGTGTGTGTGTGTGATTGACAGCCGTACAGAAGCGGTCATTACAGCACACAAATATTCACTCACAAAAGATCTTTACGGTTTTTAAGTTGAGACACAAGGACACACACAGAAACACGAACACACACACACTCAGACATTGGCTAGACTTGCACAAACATGTGAAAGCGCTAACAGCAAAGGTTTTTCAAAGATGTGTTGTTGCTGAAGCTCAGACGTCTCCACACACACACCTGACCCTTTAGCTATGCAGACCACACACCACACTTCACCACACAGCGCGCTTTGTAACATAAGACTTTCTCCACATTTGAAATCATTTTAATTCTTGTGTTTACCAGAAATAGATTTCCTGTAAACAATTTAAATCGATTTTAAGAAACCTTACCCGACTGAGAGCAGAACTAACAAGTGTCATGAGAAACACATCCAGGTCCTAAATGTCATTGAGATGTGATGTCTCTATTCTTCACTCAAGAAGGTCCTTTAAAAATCTACATAGAGGCTTTTTGTAATTCCCCCGAGCGACAGATAATGTTCTTCTCTTACCAAAAACACAATTCTTGATGTATAAAATAGCATCAAGCATCCATTCAAATAATATATATATCTTTTTCATATTTTATTTCTTTAGTTGTGTTTTATTTTTTGATGCATTTATGTTCCTTCAAACATAGAAAATAAATGTGAATGAAACACATATTTCAGATTTTCATGTATTTCCACAAAACAGACTTTGCGTTGCTTCTACGTTTACGACATGTCTTTGTTTTATTATTATATATGAGGCGATAAATAGTGTTACACCCATAATTGATCCATAATTGATCCATAATTGATCCATAATTGATCGACCAAAGAGGACATTTCATCTGTCGAGTTGAAGCTTGTGGGGAGTATCTCGTCGTTTCTTGACGTTCTCTCCGGAAATGGGTGACGAGCCTCGACTGGTTTGCATTCCTGCTGCAGTCGGCTGCCAGACTTTAATGTTTTAGAGTCACGACGTTAATGTTTGACTCTGAGAGCGTCGCTGGAGGGAAGTGAGTCACCGGGCAGATTACGGGACGACTCCCGTTTAATTCACGTGTCAACGCCCACTCACTTCCAAACGGCAGGCGTTTACTCTCCCCGCTGTAGAGGAAGACGGAGTTTAAAGAAGATCAGACATCACAATATATTTGACCTCCATCTCAAACACGAGGACGATTTCGCACATGCAGCTCAAAGTGCTTTACAAAATGACACATCACAAGTTCAAAGTAAACAACAAGAAATTCACGTTTGTTTGTTTGTTTGTTTGTTGTTCAGCTGGAGATGTTCTGCGAGGTGATGACGATGCAGCAGGCGGGCTACGTGATGCTGATGGATTATCTGCAGAACAACTACAGAGAGCAGCAGCAGCAGTTCATGGGTCAGCTGTTCTCCTCCTACACCGGCACCGAGGAGCTGCTCTCTCCAGGTACAAACCCCCTTCTCCTCTGGGCTGCATGCGTGACGTGTGCAACACGTGTAGCGTCAAGAGACAATGAACACAATGCAGATGTTAAGAAGAAAATACATTTAGAAGAAATGATGGATTTTCTATTATCATTAATATTTGTAAAATTAATTTTGAATTAAATGGCATTAAACATTAATGATAAAGTGAGAGAAAATAATTGTTAGTATTTACACATCACTATTTCACGTGACTTTTTACCATTTTTATTTTATTTTTTTGTAAATACTTATTATTATTATTTTATTCTTTTTAATCTTAATTTTTCGTATTTTTATTATTGTTGTGCCATTATTTATTTTTAAATGTATTATTATTTATGTTTTTTATTGAATTATTTATTATTATTATTAATAATAATAGTATTATATATTTTTGTATTATTTTCTTATAATATAAATATTCTATATATTCTTTTTTAATTATAATTTAGGAGCTTTTAAGACCATTGACAAATCCTGCTTTCAGTCCACCAAAGCGCACCTCTCACTCCTCAGATGCCTGTCATTGGTCCATCATGAGGTTATGTGAGTAACACCCATTCTCTCAGCGTGACCCGCAGCGTGGAGAGTCCCAGTTAGAGCTAATTAAATACCAGTTTAAATAGATCACGGACAACTGGATCAGGAAAGAAGGGAAATAAAATAACAGCGGGTTATAAATAGCTTCCAGTGACCCAAATAAACCTCAGCTTCCACTCCGGTAATCAGGAGGTATTGATCGGGGCTGGTTCTGACGTTACAGAGCGGTTTTATAATCTGATCAGTACTTCACATTCGCTTACAGCGCAGAGAGAGTCCACTGGCAAACTGTCCTTATCAGAATCAGAAGTCCTTTATTTGTCTTGCATCGAGGACATGTACGGTGTTACAACAGCAGGTCTTCTCGACCCCTCAAAGCTCTTTACATACTGCGAGTCATCCCACATGCTCTAGGGAAGCTCACGCACACACAGACACACACACACTTGTTGCCTCACCCATCCCTTGTGTGTTTTCTGGTATGATAATTCCTCCTTTCAGCTCCTGGAACACGTTTCTCTAAGCGCTTGCTTTCTGACATGTCTGTAATTGTGTGGCTTTCTTTCCATCTCTCAAAGCTGCCGTCTGCTCCTCAGTCACAATAAGCAGGGTTTCCCTTCAAAACCCTTGTATAGACTCCATATATAGACCTGGACTATCTCCTTTCTCTGCAATGTGCTGTGTTGAGCCAGTTTCCATGCGTCAATCACAACTAAAAGAGGGGACAAAAGATGGCGGTCACAGTGCAGGAAAACCTCCGCTAACACAGCGAGGCAAAACGCCAAGTGGAGAAAGCTCAAAAACAAAAGGACTCTTTAGGTAGTTTTTTACCCGTCTTTATCTACACCCAACCTGCAGACACACACACACACACACACACACACACACGCACACGCATACCATATACATCATTTCAGGGGACATTACATTGATTTACATGCATTTCCTGGAGACTTATCCTAACCTTAACCATAACCAACACATGCCTAACCCTAACCCTAATCCTAATCCTAACCAAGTCTTCACCCTAAAATGAATGATTCCCCTTATGGGGACCTCCATTTTGTCCCCATAAGGGAGGCGAGTGACTGTGTAAACAGATTTAGGTCCCCACAAGTATAGTAATGCTAGGCCACACACACACACACACACACACACAGAGACACACTCACACACACACACACACACACTCACAGCCACAGTATGGTTAATAATCACAATCAAAGCCCCTCCTGTGAGGTTTAATTGGTTCTCTTCTGCCCTCTAGTGGCACAGATGTGTATTGCCACTAAAGCATATCTACATTAATTAAATATACTTTACTAAATAACTTAAGAAATGCATAATATTTAATTATGATATAGTTCACATAAATACCAGCACGTTTATCAGTACAACTTTCAAACTTCAATTAATACAAAATAAATCAAATCTATCTATTTGTTTAGACGTATGAAGTGTTTGCATGTTTCATATTCAGCAGGAAGCATATTCCACTTTTCGTTGGTGGTGATAAAGCAGATTGTCAAAGGCAGATCTGAGTTTAGAGAAGATCGTTCTGCTCGTTTTCTCAGCACTGAAAAGTCTCATCAATGACTCGTTTTCCCTCTGATGCATCACAGAGGTCAGAGGTCAGTGAGAGCAGGGTCAGCTCAGGGTCTCTAGAGGAGGACATGTGTTGTTGTGTGGGAGGTGGAGGATCCTCCTGTGTATAATCATCCATCCTCTCCCCTCTAATCCAGAGTCTGTCAATTTCTCTAATCTCAACTCTGACCCAGAATCCCTGTCAGGGGGCCGAGACCCTTAAAAACAACCGTCCACTACACTTAATAATCTTGTTTTAAAAAGGTTTAAGGTGTGTTTATTATAGAGATACAAAATGACCAGCAATTTAAAAAGTCTTAGAGCATATATCAGACACAGAAAAATAAAAATAATAAAGAAATGTTATTTATGCTTTGCTTTTTAAAGGTCCCATGACATGGTCATTTCTACTGATCATAATTCCATTGTTGAGGTCTACTAGAATAGATTTACATTGTGCATTGTTCCAAACTCACATTGGTTTCTCACAGCATCTCTGTAGAGTCTGTGTATTCGCTCTCTGTCCTAAACGGCTTGTTGGAGCTCCTGCCCCTCCCCCTACCTGTGAGCCGAGTGTGCTCTGATTGGTCGGGACGTTGCGAGGCTTACTGCTTTGTGAGCTGGCTTACTGGTGTGGTTTCCGGGTCGGCGAGACAGCGCGAAACTCATCCTGAGCACACACAAACAATAAGTGTAGCTTGATATTGAGTTAGAAAAAGGTTTCTAACGCTGTGGGAACGGGTCTGCAGAGAGCATCTCCACGATCCCAACTCGGGGATCCCTGTTAGTTGAAAATGTACGCTAAAGGTCCCCCCACTGCGTTTGATAGTGACGCCAAGGGATCCTGGTGTGTGAGGAGGTCCGGGGATTGGTCCATTTTGGTTCCGGGAGCCGCATGACGTCATGCGGCTCCCGGAAGAAAGAAATGGAAAAAAAGAAATCTAAAACGAGGCGTTTTGGTGCAGCATACGTGTGCAAGTATTTAACCAGTTAAAACAGACCTGTTAATATTGTCCTCTTTTCTATCCAGTATTTTGGGTGAGACCTAACACAGATGTTGTACTTGAGTAAAAGTAGAAGTACTCAGATCTTGTCCTTGAGTAAAAGCAGAAGTACTCAGATCTTGTACTTGAGTAAAAGTAGAAGTACCAGAGTGTAGGAATACTCTATTACAGTAAAAGTAGAAAAGTATTCTCATCAAAATATAGTGAAAGTAGCGACAGTGAAAGTAGTCGTTGTGCAGATTGGTCCATTTCAGAATAATATATATGATATGTTTTATAATGATTGATCATGAAAGTGTTCTCAAAGCTGGTAAAGGTGCAGCTAGTTTGAATGGCTTTGTATACTGCAGGGTAGCTGGTGGATTTACTCCAGGTGGAACTACACCTATGAACATTTGGAATTTAAAATGATATTTTTCACAATATTTTCCCGTCTGTTTCCTCTCCATTCAGTGTGCAGTTCTGAGCCGGAGAACATCCAGGCGGTGCCGCACAACCTGAGCAGCCTGCTGGTGACGTGGGAACGTCCGAGGGCCGTGTACGACGCCAGCATCGAGAAATACTCCGTCAGCTACCGCCTGGACAACACTCTGAACGCAGCGCCCTTCATATACCTGACCGACGGAGACCAGGACGTGGTGAGAGGGAGTCAATATCATCAATGAGGATTGTCTCAGAGTAGTTTCTTCACTCTATCAAGTCCCAAAAAGCAGATCTAACCAAGGCTATAACTAGCGTTAGAGAAAACCAAAAAAAATAAAAACATTCGACAGCTTTATAAACAGTCTCTGCTCTCCAATTATTGAGCACATAGATGAGAGTAACACCTCAGAAACAGGTTTATTACCAGGTAGGTTGACACGTACGAGGAATTTGACTTGATGTCATGGTGCATACACAAAAGTAAAACAAAAAATATTAAATATTGAACACATGACTTTTTTACTTGAACATGAATAATCTCAACCTGGAGGTATTGTCTGTAGAATGGTTCTTCAAAGTTGTCTTACCTTCTCCCTCCACCAGGGGGCGATACTGGACGACCTGCTAGCTAGCACCAAACCAACTAGCAAAACATTTGAGAGCTTGAGCTTTGTAAATAGTCCCTGCTCTCCAATTATTGAACACATTACTTTTTTACATGTACATGAATCATCTAAACTGGGTCTGTAAAATGGTTCTTCAAAGCTGTTGTCTTTATCTCCTCCCTCCACCAGGGGGCGAGACCGGAAGACCTGCTAGCTAACACCAGAAAAAACACAATTATTCAGTGTTTATTGGTCATAAACACATAATAATAGTAGTTATGCAGCGTCAATAAGTGAGAGTTGGAGACGGTGTGTTTAGTATGTAACTCCACGCGTCATTCTCCTTATATTCACATATACTATTAGCTACATGCTACTGGCTAAAAACAATAATAATCCTAAAACCGGAAGTTCAATGTGTCGCCAAAATCCGGTCCCTTAAAGTTCCTGCACAATATCTTGATTATTTCTTACACATGTAAATGAATCATCATCTAAAATGGTTCTTCAAAGCTGTTGTCTTTCTCCCTCCACCAGGGGGCGATAGTGGGCGACCTGCTAGCAAACACCAGCTACGTGGTGCAGGTGGTGGCGGTGTGCACCAACGGTCTGTTCGGACGTGTGAGCGACACGCTGACTGTCTCCATGCCTGTAGACGACCCCGGTAAGAGAGGCCGTGCCCGAGACCGAGCGTAGAGTTCGGCAGATCAACTGTACAGATCGTTTCTCACTGCCATTCTTTTTTCAGAAGTTAAATCTTAATATGGATAAATAGTTATTTGACTTCTAAGCAAATTATTAGGACATATGAAAAAATGAACGGTAGAACAACTAAATGTATGGAAGCCCGTTCCCAGTTAAATCTGTTTGGTTCTGACAAAAGATGAAGTGTAAAATATGACTTTTCTAAGTATAATTTATTAGATGCTAACTAAAATGTTTGTGTTTACAACTACATTATCAAAACTAATGTAATTTTGAATAGATTTAATTTGCCATAATTTGGTTTGAGAGTTATACTCTAAAAATAATAAGTTATACGCAAAAAATAGTACGTACAAAAGCATTTCAATACTAAGTCAACATTTGTCTTATTTTGTCATAGTATAGTTTCTGGCCTTGGTTCGATTGCTTTTTTACTCAAATGAAGTAGTTGTAGGTAAATGTTATTAAAATCTCATAATCTCTTACTGCTTTACAATCTAATAATTGTGGTTTATTATTATTATCTTCATTGTGACTTAAAAAGTCAAATAGTTTGATTTAGTTTTTTAAACCAGAATTTTGATTAATAATTTTGACTGACATGAGTTTTTAAAAAAAAAATTATTTCACTTCCACACTTTTAAAATAAAATGTCTTTCCTGATAAAAACAATTAAGTAAAAAGGCAATTTGGAAACTTGGGAGAACTTAAAAAGTGAAAAAATATACCTACAGTTTATGAATTGTGCGTAAACAAATCCAATAGCTAAGCTTCTTCATTAGTATTTGTTTTGAAGCACATTTAATGTTTGAATTCTTGTCTTCATATTGGTCATGTGATTTTTCATCAGCCACGTTCATTTTCTTTTAGAAACCTTTCCCTCCTCACACTCGCCCTCCTCTGAAACCTGAGTGACACGACTCGATTGTGTTTTTCTTCCTCTTTATCTCACTCTTCACCCTCCCCGCCTTTCACTCTGTGTTTTGTGAGGATTTAATCACTCGTCTCTTTCGTGGTTCACAAGTTTCTCTGTGTACTCCCTTAATTATGCTTTCTTTATATATTTCCTAAGATGATAGAACATGCTTGGTTTGGGGTCATCTCCAAACTCGCCATTTTTGTTTTGTTTTCATTGTGTGGCGTCCGCTCCCTCTGCCTCTCACAGTAAGAGAAATGTTTGCATGTGTGCAGCGGCATTTTGTGTAACATGGCTTGGACTGATAATCGTAGTAACTTTGTATTTCCACTGAACTTTACATTAAATAAACTAATATGTCTTTCCACGAAGAAAAGAGAATACCCTGCATCCTATTTCAGTGTCAGCTGGCATGAATGGGTGATATTCTGCGACATATCATAGATTTACGTGACTGATTTTCATGTAGCATGCTGGCTTTGTTAACGTTTACGCTAAGCTAATGTTAGCACCCAATCTTAGCTGTTTACATATTTTTGAAGAAACTCCTGTCTTGTAATAACCAATACAACCTTACATTATGGCAGCTAATAAAGGGTTTTCCAATTCAGAGCAGTCGTAGAGATTGTCACGTTAGCTTGGTGCTACACCAGCGCAGCTAGCATAACATTAGCACTAGCTACAACTTTAGCTGTACTTGTTAGCCGATTTTACATTCGTTGATCAACAGAACATTTATTCTATGATATTATTAATTGATGAATAAATGATTCAATTGAAAAATACTTTATATTTCAATGCGTTTCAAGCAAGTAAAGATTGTTTATTGCTAAATCCATCTAATATTATAATATACAATCACTAGTAAGTGATAACATGCATGTTTTTAATGCGATTGTTGAGTCGCCCATTTCTGTTGATCAACTAATAATAAATTAACTAAAATTATGAACACTTAATAAAGTAGTTTCTTTTATTTACCAAGTATACCTCAACAAGAGCTTTCCATTGATCAATTTAAGTAGATTTTTTGCCTCAAACCCTGAGCCCCTCCCATCGAATCCACCTCATTAAACTTGTAAAACCTCACCTCATGCTTCACACACCAGTTTGATCTGGTCTCCATGATGTGTGACTTAGCCTCAGACAGGTAAGAGCCACAACCCCCTGTGTGCTGTGCGGATGATTCATTGCAAATGCTTTTTGTTCGAGGTTTATTGTGTTGTGTCTTCGGGGGATGCATGAAAGTCTGACGGATTGCATGCAAGTGTTTGTCCCCATGCCGTGTTGTGGTTATTATAAAGCCAATATATTGCTTGAAGTGGTGTGCACAACCTTTCCCTCTTTTCCATTGTCTCCCTGTGTCATTTCACCCATTCATCAACATCAACACATTCATATTCAGGTTTCAGTACCGAAGTTATACAGAGTTTTAGGTTTAAAATAACAAAAACTTACACATCAAGATATACAGTGTCCCACGGATTTGCCTTCTCCTCTCCGTGGTGTTCTCATCACAATGTTTTCTAATTGCTTTTACCGTTTGTCATATGTCTCTGCTTTTCTGCATTGGTTTTTTGTACATTTTCAAACGTTTGATTTTAGCATTTACGTAAATATACTTCAGGAAAATGTTAAAAACAAAATAGGAATGAATAAAAGGTGGTATTCTATGAGTTTGACAAGAGCTACGTTAGTCCTTGTTTAGACTTGTGTTATGTCACTAATCATGCACTCTGTGCCTTTTTCCAGAAAATGCAATGGATCCGGATTCAAATGAATTTGACGAAGAGGTAAGACAACCTTTTATTTTTCATCACTGCATATCAATAATTAACTTTTAACTCTGTCTCACTCCCAACACGTCAAACAGAGACGCACCCTTTAGCGTTTGTAAGAGATGACTCCAATGTAAACCCATCTGTGTCATTATTAGAAACTCAAAGTAACAGATGTTAATAAAGCAAATCCAGGATTCAAACCCTGGAGACCGCAGTTCCTATCACGCGAAACAGAGACCTCAACGAAACCTCTGTACTTAGCTAACAGCAGTTACGTTGCAAACGGTAATGGACCTCCTTTTTGGTCAAAACCGCAATCAATCAATCAATCAAATCGATTCAACTTAATCAAATAAAATCCAAACATGCCAAACTTGACTTTTTCTATGAACACGGAAAGTCCCTTTGACAAGTCCAATGGATTTCTAGGCGCATAAAACATAGGTTTAGCCTTGTGTAGAATTTCCGGCCATCTTGGACGCAATCTTGAAAATGTCTCAGATTTTGCCAGACGTATGTTATTAGGGACACCTAATACTACACAAAACTGTTAAGAAACCTTTTGTTGCAATTTTTTTTCTGCCTATAACAACAGTAATGAACATGCTGTCCGAGACGATAGATAAGCAACAAGAGCTTCAAAGTTTGAAACCAAGAGCCGCGACCAAGCTGCTGTTTTTGACGAGTTGGGAGTTAAAATGTTGTTGTCTCTGTTATTAATGACTTTCCATAACCCCTTTTTTTTCACCAACAGGGCAACTATGAACCCGATCTGTCTTGGAATGAACCTATCCAACCTGAGGATTATAATCTGGCCTGGATTCCTACAAACCCCCCAAAGACCACGACTTCTCCTTCTCCTGTTTTACCTCTCCCTGGCATCAGAACCACGACAGCAGAAACTGGTCGGAGGAGAACCACAACTGATCCCACGGTCAGATCCACTTCGCATGGTCGAGTCCTAATCAAATCTGAAGAGAACACACGTCGCAGTACCACCACAAGTCCATTAGAGATCACATCATCCCCGAAAACCAGGGGAAGTGCTGACTTTAGTGGCAATGCTCCCTTTTACTCCACAACAACCACCAAGAAAACCTTAATTGCCACCTCCACTACTCCGTTGTACCCCAATGCAAAGACGAATGGTGTTCTAGAAGGCATCAGTCCAAAAGACTCCAGAGTTGTTAGTACCACTACTCCTACACCCACAAGTGCAAAGACAAAAGGTGGTAAAGGTCATTCTTCATTCAGCTCCACCACGACCACACTGAGTTCTCGTACCCGTGACATGAGCAGCACAACATCATCGTCCTTCGTCCGGGCCAAGATCAACCAAGGCCTGGGGCGTCCCATAAATGAAGAAACCACCACCATGTCTGCTGGACCCGGAAGTCTTCCAGAGATCAAAACTTCAACTTCTCGACCTTCCTCTTCCGGTGAAGCTGTTCCAAGTAGGACCACAAGTCGTGGAATGCCTAATTTTTCATCTACGACAACCTCTGTGGGGTTGGGTGGCGTTCTCTTGCAGACCACACAGCCTATGTCCACTGGTGAGCGTCCTTCTGTCCTCCCTTCCACCTCCTCCTCTTCCTCCTCCTCTTCCCCTCTATGTGACACAGCGGACCCCTCCACCTGCCTGCATGACCCTCCCTCCTCGTCCTGGCCTTTGCTGTCTGCATTGGACTCCCAGCATGCCGCCACCGCTCCGCAGTCTGGCAAAGATTCGGCTTTTCCTTCAAACCCTATGCTCCCTGCTTCCGCCCTTCCTCACCCCTCACAGCCCCTGTCTGGTTGGGTGACTGACCCTGGTGTTGGGTTAGATGATAATGATAGCGATGGTGATTTGTTGTCCGGGTCTTCCTCTTTGACGCAGTCCTCAGGTGACCTTTCAGTCTTTAGCGGTACCCCTCCTTTACAAACGTTGCCGGATCCGTCTGTTGCCTCTGAACCGTCCAAATCCTCCTGGGATCCGTCTCTCTCAACGCTCTCTCTGTCTCCCACTCTTCAGCCTTCAGTTTTCCTCTCTAGCGACTTCAGCATTTCCAGCACAACTCCGGGGTCATCCCACTCTTTCCCAGTTGCGTTTGACGATACAAGGTACGCCAAGGGGAGCGCGATAGAGTCTTTTCTCCCCGAGGTTAGCGGTGATGGGTTTCCGTTAGTTAGCGGCGTGGACTTGGAGTGCGACTGTTCTCTGGAGCCTTCGGAGTCCTCGTCCTGGCTGCATGCATCTCCTCACGTCCCCCTGCCGTCCTCCGCCTGGGCGTCTGCTAGCTTAGAGCTTTACTCTAGCGTAGGTGTCCCTTCAGCCTCTGGTGTTGGTATAGACGATCTTCTACGTTCTCCGTCCGTAGAGGGATCTGATGGTGTATCCTTACATCAGCCTCTCCTTTCCCATATCTCTCCGTCATCGTCCTCTTCACACTCCCTCCTTTTCCAGATCACCCATAGTGACCCGCCCATTTCTGTTGCAGCCCCTGGCGTCAGGGATTCCTGGTTCTCCGCATCAGACGAGAACCCTCCCCTACAAACTTCTGCCCAAACTTCCTCACCCTCAGCCTCCCCCTTCACCCCCACCCAAGAAAGACAGGCTTTAGACATTAGCAGCAGTGCCTCCGGTTCGGCCCTGTTCCCCTACTCCCAGGAGGGCTTAGATCAGGAGTGGGACAGGGTTCAAACCTCGGGATCTGGAGACAGCGCGTTGACTTATTCAAACAACGTTACTAGCACCGCAGCCCCGCCAACAACCTCTGGATCCGACCAGTCCTCGGGTGATTCGGACGATCGCTCCTCTGCGTTTTATTTTGATAGCGAGAGTGGCAGTGCTGTCACTACGGAGGTAGCAGGCTCAGCGACACCAACCGTTCCTGCTGTAACCTCGACTTCACCCTGGTCGCTGGGCAGGGAGGAGGAGAGCGGCTCAGGTCAGGGTGAAAGCCTGTACGACAACGAGACGTCCTCAGACTTCAGTATCCCCGAGCGCACAGAAAGAGAGTCCGAGAAGGAGGAGCCAGTCGCAGGTAAAAAAGCCGTCGATTGGGGGAAAACACTTGCATTACACCGGCAAAATGCCAAGGGACCAGGAAGAGTTCTGGACATCAGAAAGATGACTAATCCACCATCTGTCAACAACAAAATCACCTTTCGTTTTTATTTCATTTTTCTCTGTGATAGCTAGAAAAGTCATGCATGCAAGGTCCCTCGTTACAGTCGCCAAACAGGAGGCAGTAACTTGTTTTAACCCACCATCACCAAGTCATACCTCGATTTTCTTAACCACTAATTCTGCTTATGGTTGTGATGCGGTGCAGCATTTCCCAGCATGCATTTGGTGAGAGGTCTGGTATCCAGCTCAGGTCTATGAGAAGCAAATGCATAAAAAAGGTGACTCTTGTAGTAATAAGAAGTAAAAGTCACCATGTCTTCAATGTTTTTAGTGATTTTATTCACAACTAACTTACAACACTGATTTATTATTTTAAATTAGATGTTATTAGTTTGGGTTACTCCTTTCTATGTATTTTAATTATAGGTCTTTCTCTGTGTTTTCTAGCTTTTTTAAATGTATTTACCTATCATCTTTAGGTGTTTTTTTTGTTGTTGTTTGTTTAGCTGGTGGTTGAAAAATAGTATCGCCAAAAACCATCAAGAAATTGTGACTTTTACTTTGTATCACCCTGAGAGCGATGCCTTTTCTTCAAAATCAAATCAAATCAAACTAAGATTTTTATGCAGAACACAAACTGACAATTGGCAGATAATCATTTTTACCTGATGCTTAATTTCTTTAACCTTCAGTTCATGTCTACATTCATTAACACTACATTCACTACTATTACTAATTCCATTATTTAAAGTTTTGAGGTAGTTTAAAACATTGTATTTAAATTGAGAGGACCAAGTCTTGATGGCACTTGGTTAATCCGAACATAAATTATATTTATTTTAACAAGTTGATTCAGAAAGCACTAATTCATCGAGCTTACCGCTTTGAACACTGCACCTTACTGAAGTCAAAAGGTACTATTACTTTACTCGAGTATTTTCACATAATAATACTTAATATTTATACATTTATTTTACAGCTTTAGCTACTTGCAGATGTAGATTGTAGATGTAGATAGATACAAAATTCTCGTTTTATGATTTGTGTACCAATGAACATTTAAATAATTTCTTAATCGCTCGTCTAATATTATTGAAGCTCTCTATTGTGTTAATCTACACAGAGGGATGTCAAAAATCCTCAATTGCAATTCAAAGTACAGCTCAGGGACATTGTGTTTAGCCAAAAGGTATCCGACACAGCCACCAGAGAGCAGCAGAGCTCTTCCAGTTTTCACAGCATCTGTCTCTGACGACACTCAATCATTCAATCAACCTTTATTTACACCTTGCGATCAGAGAACGTCTTTACAAGCAATTGACAAACATTACAATACAGTGACGTTTCCTCAGGTATGTGTTTTGGCACATTAGTGTTTCTGTCTTTGCATCGTTTCTGAGTCTGCAGAGCGTTAATGCTACTGGACATGTCCCTGGCCATTGTCACACCTTTGCACCTGTCGTCCACCAGGATCAGAAGTCCTTTATCTGAGGACCATGAAAGTTAACATTCATGGTTAAAAATATTGTAAGTAGCAGCATTTAAGGAGTTGAGATTGTATATAGGCTATTGCACAAAATGGTTTCCATAGCCAGATTTACAGAATAACAGAACTAGGAAGTTAAACATTTAGTTGGAAATCTGCAGTCGGAAGTTTTCGTGTCTTTAATTCTTATCAGATCTTCTTTGACTCTCTCCATCTCTTCACCCTCTGTACAAATCACCTTTCTCCTCTCCTGTCCGCAACTTTCCTTTTCCCTTCCCTCCCCATTATCACCACCGCTGTGTCTTTAAGAGGCAGACAAAAAACTGTTACATGGATGAGTGAGTGAATGGGTTTTTTACTCTTAGCGTAGAAAGCGCACAACAGGCTCTTTATGAACTAGTGAACAGCGCTGACCCGGCCTTTCACAGCCGCTGAACTGAGTCCGATTGTGCCGAAAAGGTACGTTCTGGCAAACAGTCAAGGTTAACCCACACTAGTGTTTTCCTCGCTGGTTGTCGGGCGATAAAAGCACGATTCAGAAGCATCGGCTCAGTGAGGTCAGCTTCTGCCGACTGCTTTTCTGTTCACGTTATTCAAAGTTACAATAATGCTTGATTGACTCCAGCGCCTGAATCCTGATGAATCAGTTTCTCGCTTGATCTGTGATGGACTTTTGATTAGAGAGCCTTTGTGATTCCTTCAAGAGATGTGTGCAGTAGGAAAGTGGGTGAGAGTGGTTGTATATCGTGTTTGAGTCTGACTGATCATGCTACTCTTCGAGGCGTTGTGCAAAGAGTTCAATGAGGACACGCTGCTCTGGAGAGAGAAGTGGGCTTATTAAATATATCGTCTTATATTTACAAGTTTTTTTAATGGAGTAAAATCCAGTTTTTACCTACATACTTGACTCTGGCTCTGCCGCTTCAATGAACTACATTTCTATGCCCAGAGCAGCTTCTCCTCAAATGCAACATGTTTATATCTTCCTCGTTCACCCTTGAGTATAGTTTTACTTTTCGTCTTTCCACTTGTATTGCTTTGCCGTAGAAACCAGTAACAGCAGCCATGAGTCCAGAGTGGGTTCGATCCGGGAGCGAGAGAGGAAAGCTGTGGTTCCTCTGGCCGTCATCTCCACCCTGACCGGCCTGGGACTCATCGTGCTCATCGGGATCCTCGTCTACTGGAGGTCTGTACTGCTGTGGTTGCTGTTCAATATTAAAGGTCCCCTATCATCCTGTTCTTCATCAAGATATTATAGGTCTCAGATAGAGCCTGTCTCTGATTGGCTGAAACACCAAACAGATAATTGCAGCATTACCCATAATCCCCTCTGTTTCAGCCCTGTTTCCAAAGTGCTGATTCTCTGTCTGTTACGTTGATGTAGAAGAGACATGAAGAAGAGGGGACACATGTTGATGTAGAAGAGACATGAAGAAGAGGGGACACGTGTTGATGTAGAAGAGACATGGAGAAGAGGGGACACGTCTTGATGTAGAAGAGACATGAAGAAGAGGGGACACATGTTGATGTAGAAGAGACATGGAGAAGAGGGGACACGTGTTGATGTAGAAGAGACATGGAGAAGAGGGGACACATGTTGATGTAGAAGAGACATGAAGAAGAGGGGACACGTGTTGATGTAGAAGAGACATGAAGAAGAGGGGACACGTCTTGATGTAGAAGAGACATGAAGAAGAGGGGACACATGTTGATGTAGAAGAGACATGGAGAAGAGGGGACACGTCTTGATGTAGAAGAGACATGAAGAAGAGGGGACACGTGTTGATGTAGAAGAGACATGGAGAAGAGGGGACACGTGTTGATGTAGAAGAGACATGGAGAAGAGGGGACACGTCTTGATGTAGAAGAGACATGAAGAAGAGGGGACTCATGTTGATGTAGAAGAGACATGAAGAAGAGGGGACACATGTTGATGTAGAAGAGACATGAAGAAGAGGGGACACGTGTTGATGTAGAAGAGACATGGAGAAGAGGGGACACGTCTTGATGTAGAAGAGACATGAAGAAGAGGGGACACGTGTTGATGTAGAAGAGACATGGAGAAGAGGGGACACATGTTGATGTAGAGGAGACATGAAGAAGAGGGGACACATGTTGATGGAGAAGAGACATGAAGAAGAGGGGACACATGTTGATGAAGAAGAGGGGACACATGTTGATGTAGAAGAGACATGAAGAAGAGGGGACACATGTTGATGGAGAAGAGACATGGAGAAGAGAGGACACATGTTGATGTAGAGGAGACATGAAGAAGAGGGGACACATGTTGATGGAGAAGAGACGTGAAGAAGAGGGGACACATGTTGATGTAGAAGAGACATGAAGAAGAGAGGACACATGTTGATGTAGAAGAGACATGAAGAAGAGGGGACACATGTTGATGAAGAAGAGGGGACACATGTTGATCTAGAAGAGACATGAAGAAGAGGGGACACATGTTGATGTAGAAGAGACATGAAGAAGAGGGGACACATGTTGATGTAGAAGAGACAGGAAGAAGAGGGGACACATGTTGATGTAGAAGAGACATGAAGAAGAGGGGACACATGTTGATGTAGAAGAGACATGAAGAAGAGGGGACACATGTTGATGTAGAAGAGACATGAAGAAGAGGGGACACATGTTGATGTAGAAGAGACATGAAGAAGAGGGGACACGTGTTGATGTAGAAGAGACTTGAAGAAGAGGGGACACGTGTTGATGTAGAAGAGACATGAAGAAGAGGGGACACGTGTTGATGTAGAAGAGACTTGAAGAAGAGGGGACACGTGTTGATGTAGAAGAGACATGAAGAAGAGGGGACACATGTTGATGTAGAAGAGACATGAAGAAGAGGGGACACATGTTGATGTAGAAGAGACATGAAGAAGAGGGGACACATGTTGATGTAGAAGAGACATGAAGAAGAGGGGACACGTGTTGATGTAGAAGAGACTTGAAGAAGAGGGGACACGTGTTGATGTAGAAGAGACATGAAGAAGAGGGGACACATGTTGATGTAGAAGAGACATGAAGAAGAGGGGACACATGTTGATGTAGAAGAGACATGAAGAAGAGGGGACACATGTTGATGTAGAAGAGACATGAAGAAGAGGATTTTACATAATAGGTGACCTTTAAATGTTATTGTTGTTGTTTTGGCCACTAGAGAGCAGCAGAGGTCCACAACAGGCTGACAGAAACACAGCCCTGACATATTATTGTCTTAAAAACTGTTCTGGTTGAACATGTCCAGCAGACACACAGAGCAACATGATTATGCAAGGGGGACGTCTTTTTGTAGGCTGACCAGGAAGTTAGCATCGCAAGGGCTTCTTCTCTCTGTGTGTGTGTGTGTGTGTGTGTGTGTGTGTGTGTGTGTGTGTGTGTGTGTGTGTGTGTGTGTGTGTGTGTGTGTGTGTGTGTGTGTGTGTGTGTGTGTGTGTGTGTGTGTGTGTGTGTGTGTGTGTGTGTGTGTGTGTGTGTGTGTGTGTGTGTGTGTGTGTGTGTGTGTGTGTGTGTGTGTGTGTGTGTGTGTGTGTGTGTGTGTGTGTGTGTGTGTGTGTGTGTGTGTGTGTGTGTGTGTGTGTGGTGTGTGTGTGTGTGTGTGTGTGTGTGTGTGTGTGTGTGTGTGTGTGTGTGTGTGTGTGTGTGTGTGTGTGTGTGTGTGTGTGTGTGTGTGTGTGTGTGGCCTAGTATTACTATACTTGTGGGGACCTAAATCTGTTTCCACAGTCATGTGTGTAGACTCGCCTCCCTTATGGGGACAAAATGGAGGTCCCCATAAGGGGAATCATTAATTTTAGGGTGAAGACTTGGTTAGGGTTAGGCATGTGTTGGTTATGGTTAAGGTTAGGATAAGTCTCCAGGAAATGCATGTAAGTCAATGTAACGTCCCCTGAAGTGATGTGTGTGTGTGTGTGTGTGTGTGTCGTTCACAAACAATACCTCTTGTGTTGATGCTTACGACTGAATGCTTTTCACAGCAGAAGATCTTTTTCTCTGACCTTGAGCGATTCTGTTTTCGAAACATTTGAAATACTGGATTTGTAGCAAGCTAAACTTTCTTTGAGAACTTGTTGTGTGTGTAAATGTATTTGTAAATGCTCTTCCTTATTCTGCTTGAAAACACATTTGACTTTGCAGAAAAGAAAAAGCCTCCCACTCAGACCGTGAAATAACCAACTTTAGAATCCGATCAAGGACACGCTGTCGAACGCAGTGTAAACACTCTTAGTACATCTCTGATCTGCCGCGCTGGAGCCTCCACATATTGTTCTTGTTTTTGCTCTGCTTGTTGTTGTATCTCCAAGATTGAGCCGTGCTAAACCGATAATAATCTGGGCAGCGGGGGGATTAATCCCCTCGGAACGACGTACCTTGGCTGCAGAGCGACGAGTGTCCACCGAGGGTCAGAGGATGGGAAAAGGACATCCGCCTGATTATGTCCGACAGAAGGGAATCGTGTTAGCGTGTTGTAGGGCGAGCGGCAGGAGGCCAGCGCTCTAATCCTGCTGCTGGTGTGTCCTTTAACCGCTCCACTACACGGTGCTCATTTGGACTCTGCTGCTGCTGTGAGATCTGAAAATATGAACGAAATGTGGGTTATTAATCTGGCAGAGAACATGGGTTTAGGTTCCTAAGATAAAAACACTATGGTGGGGTTGTCAGGCCTGGGCGTCCGAGGTTACAGCCCAGGATCTTTTATAAATAGAGTTGTGCAGGAATGAGTCCTAAAACCCAGAAATGTGTCAGTATTTTACCCCTTTCCGCTCCCTCGTCTGAAAGTCAATTGTTTTTTGGATGTGTTTTTGTTTGTCGGCCTGAAAGTCTGTGGTTAACACAAGCTGAAGAGATGTTAACGTTCTGTTCTGCGACATAAAATATGTCAGTAAATACCCCACCGGTGGATTTAAAAACGGAGGTTGCTAAAAGTGTCTAAAAGAGGCGACTAAACCTCATGACGCCCAACATTAGCCGCCTTTAGCTTAGCGTTGGTGAGGTGAAGTCATGTGACCGTGCTGTAGTTCCTTTATAGCCCAACATTAGCCGCCTTTAGCTTAGCGGTGGTGACGTGAAGTCATGTGACCGTGCTGTAGTTCCTTTATAGCCCAACATTAGCCGCCGTTAGCTTAGCGGTGGTGACGTGAAGTCATGTGACCTGCTGTAGTTCCTTTATAGCCCAACATTAGCCACCTTTAGATTAGCGGTGGTGACGTGAAGTCATGTGACCGTGCTGTAGTTCCTTTATAGCCCAACATTAGCCACCTTTAGCTTAGCGGTGGTGACGTGAAGTCATGTGACCGTACTGTAGTTCCTTTATAGCCCAACATTAGCCACCTTTAGCTTAGCGGTGGTGACGTGAAGTCATGTGACCGTACTGTAGTTCCTTTATAGCCCAACATTAGCCGCCTTTAGCTTAGCGTGGTGACGTGAAGTCATGTGACCGTGCTGTAGTTCCTTTATAGCCCAACATTAGCCGCCGTTAGCTTAGCGGTGGTGACGTGAAGTCATGTGACCGTGCTGTAGTTCCTTTATAGCCCAACATTAGCCACCTTTAGCTTAGCGGTGGTGACGTGAAGTCATGTGACCGTACTGTAGTTCCTTTATAGCCCAACATTAGCCGCCTTTAGCTTAGCGGTGGTGACGTGAAGTCATGTGACCGTGCTGTAGTTCCTTTATAGCCCAACATTAGCCGCCTTTAGCTTAGCGGTGGTGACGTGAAGTCATGTGACCGTGCTGTAGTTCCTTTATAGCCCAACATTAGCCACCTTTAGCTTAGCGGTGGTGACGTGAAGTCATGTGACCGTGCTGTAGTTCCTTTATAGCCCAACATTAGCCGCCTTTAGCTTAGCAGTGGTGACGTGAAGTCATGTGACCGTGCTGTAGTTCCTTTATAGCCCAACATTAGCCACCTTTAGCTTAGCGGTGGTGAGGTGAAGTCATGTGACCGTGCTGTAGTTCCTATAGCCCATCATTAGCCACCTTTAGCTTAGCGGTGGTGACGTGAAGTCATGTGACCGTGCTGTAGTTCCTTTATACAGAGCAAAGAGATGAACAAGCAAGCAACAGCTACTAAAAAAAAATAAAACGTCCAAGAACATCTGAAAAAAAGCAAAACAACAAATTAGAATTTAACCTTTCTGGTCAGTAAGGCCCATTCCCAAACCGCCCCCTACACCCTACCCCTCCGTTTGCGCGTTCACCATATTGAGGGCTGTTCCAAAGCAACGAGTGTGGAGGGGGAGTGGGCTATCAAGCCCTCAAACAGCGAGTCTGCAGCGGTGCTGACTTGAGACCGGTCTCTACCTGACCGGAGTCACGCTGTGTGTGTCCGTCAGGAAACAAGCTGTTAACAAGTAGTTCCAGCAAACATCCACTGATAAACTGCAATGTTAGCAACCTCATGATGACCTCATATGTTTGTAACTTAGGATCAAACCTGTGTTTAGTCTAGAAAAAGGTAAATGTGTGCATTTTATTATAAAGTTGTGTATATTTACAGACCGTTGCAAAAACTAAGAAGCTTATAAACATCAGGTTTAAAACTAAAAGAGCTTTGAAACACAATGAAAGATGTTTGGAGTTTTATTTGAGTTATTCATTTAAACTTTTTGTCTAAGAGATGCTGATTTGAAACCGTTGTTACATACAGTTACGGCACTTCCTGTTTCTGCCGGAGAGAGGGGAGAGAGGGGGGAGAGAGGGGAGAGAGGGGAGAGAGGGGAGAGTGGGGAGAGAGGGGAGAGAGGGGGGAGAGAGGGGAGAGAGGAGAGAGAGGGGAGGCCGTCCCAAAGCTTGCTGCTGTATTTACTCCCTCCATCTGACAGGAGGGAGCCTCGTTGAGCTATGAGTGTGGCTACAGACGGAGTTCACTCCATCACGAAGGGGTAGGGTCGAGGGAGTGGTTTGGGATTGGGCCTCCGTCACGGAGGGGGAGGGTCGAGGGAGTGGTTTGGGATTGGGCCTAAATGTGCATTCGTTTTTTAACCAACATAATGTTTTATTCAAATACAATGGATTAGGAAATATTTAGCAGCAGCTGTTTTCCATTTTTAGGTTGAGGCTGATCTGCTTACATGGATATAATCAGATTAGGTAGTTTCAGTCTCAGCAGATAAACAAGTAAATACACTAAGTTGGCCAATGAACAGCAGAGTTGCATGTTTAGACCAGAAATCAAAGCTGACACGTCTCAAAACATCAAACACCATCTGTCAGGAGATACCATGAAGACGTTTAGTAGTAAAATCAAACATTAAACAGTGCTTTGTGTTAGAGCAAAGCGGAAGAGCAGCCTCTCTGGCTGCTGCAGAATAAAGTTAGCTCATGGCTAAGCTAATGCTAACAGCTAAAAACACTGACCTCCATGCACAGACACACCATGTCCTGGGACAGATTCAGAGAACATTTAGCCATTTTAGATAAAAACTGCTCCTCCATTTCTCCTCCCTCCAGTGTGATTCTAATAATGTTTTATATTAAAATGTATTTATTTGTTTATTTGTTACTAATTTGCTTACTTACATTTTGATTATTATTATTTATTTACTTTATTTTTGCATTCATTTATTTACTCAGTTAGTTAGTTAGTTATTTAGAGAGTTAGTTGGCAAGTTAGTTAGTTAGAGAGTTAGTTAGTTATTTAGTGAGTTAGTTATCAAGTTAGTTTGTGAGTTAGTTAGTTAGTTATAGAGTTAGTTAGAGTCTTAGTTACAAACTAACTAACTCACAAACTAACTAACTATCTAACAAACTGTTAGTTAGTTAGTTTGTAAGTTAGTTAGTTTGTGAGTTACTTAGTGAGCCAGTTAGTTAGTTAGTTAGAGAGTTAGTTTGTTCGTTTGTGAATTAGTTAGTTAGTTAGAGAGTTAGCTAGTTAGTTAGTTAGTTAGTTAGTTAGTTAGTTATTTAGTGAGTTAGTTATCAAGTTAGTTTGTGAGTTAGTTTGTTAGTTAGTTATAGAGTTAGTTAGAGTGTTAGTTACAAACTAACTAACTCACAAACTAAATAACTATCTAACAAACAGTTAGTTAGTTTGTAAGTTAGTTAGTTTGTGAGTTACTTAGTGAGCCAGTTAGTTAGTTAGTTAGAGTTTGTGAGTTAGTGAGTTAGTTTGTTCATTTGTGAGTTAGTTAGTTAGTTAGTTAGTTAGTTAGTTAGAGAGTTAGCTAGTTAGTTAGTTAGAGAGTTAGTTAGTTATTTAGTGAGTTAGTTATCAAGTTAGTTTGTGAGTTAGTTAGTTAGTTAGTTATAGAGTTAGTTGTGTTAGAGTTAGAGTGTTAGTTACTAACTAACTAACTAACTCACAAACTAACTAACTATCTAACAAACTGTTAGTTAGTTAGTTTGTAAGTTAGTTAGTTTGTGAGTTACTTAGTGAGCCAGTTAGTTAGTTAGTTAGAGTTTGTGAGTTTGTTAGTTTGTGAGTTAGTTAGTTAGCCAGTTAGTTAGAGAGTTAGTTTGTTGGTGAGTTAGTTAGTTAGTTAGTGAGTTAGTTAGAGAGTTAGTTTGTTCGTTTGTGAGTTAGTTAGTTAGCCAGTTAGTTAGAGAGTTAGTTTGTTGTTGAGTTAGTTAGATAGTTAGTTAGTGAGTTAGTTAGAGAGTTAGTTTGTTCGTTTGTGAGTTAGTTAGTTAGAGAGTTAGTTAGGTAGCAACACAGAAATATGATATTTATTTACTACAGTTGATTGATTTGACTTTGTCTCCTGACGCAGTTCCAGCTCTTTTCTTTACAGAAACAGAAACCATATTTTACAGCGCTATGTTTAAAGTGTTTTTATTGGAACAGTTGTTAATGAACATGTGTAATGAGCTAAACAGGTCTAGATGTCAAATCCAGATCATGTTTTAGGAGATAAATAAACACTCCTCAGACTCAGAATACTGTTTGTGTCTTTAATCTGTAAAATCTCAGCTCTCTTACTGTTTTTTTATCTCTGTTTTCGTGGCTGGTAATCCCGGCTGCCCGTTTTGCCGAGACGCCGCAGGTTCCTCAGAGGAAATCTCATCCGTTTAAAAACGTGTCACGGATTAACTGAGCGTCTTGTTTCCTGTGTTTTTGGGAAGATTACGTGTGTTCCCCAAAATCTGGGCTAACGGAGAGTCGCATGAAAACAAAGGCATCTTCTGCTTCTCCGTCAGCATCAGAACGCAGGAAGCATCGAAACTGATAAATACTGATAAATAGAGATTAACATTTCTTTATTCAGTTTTCAGTTTAGGACTCGGCCATGTTTCCTGCATTTGATTTGGATTCTGAAATGTCATTGTTGTTGTTTTTTATTCACAATATGCTGATGGTGTTTCGATGTATTTGTGTATAACACTAAACCATGTTGTCCTACATTGTGTTGATCCTGAAATATTTGATTATTTACAATTATTTGTTTATTTCTCTTTACGTTTGTGACTGCTTTGTTTAATCACAGAACAGACCAACATGATTTTCAAAACAAAACACACTCTGTTGTTGATGTGTGTGTGTGTGTGTGTCTGTTTGTTTTTGTGTGTGTGCAGGACCTGTTTTCAGACGGCTCACTTCTACATCGAAGACAGCTCATCACCCAGAGTCATCACTACAGCTGTATTAGCATCTGGTAACACATGCACACTCACACACACACACACACACACACAGACACACACATGCACACTCACACACACACACACACGCACACGCACACTCACACACACATGCACACACATTTGTTGACTTGTCAGATCAAGTTGGATTCTTTCTGTTTTTAGCAAGTATTTGTTCCCCACAACAAGTATTTGTTCCCCACAGCAAGTATTTGTTCCCCACAACAAGTATTTGTTCCCCACAGCAAGTATGTGTTCCCCACAACAAGTATTTGTTCCCCACAACAAGTATTTGTTCCCCACAACAAGTATTTGTTCCCCACAGCAAGTATTTGTTCCCCACAACAAGTATTTGTTCCCCACAGCAAGTATGTGTTCCCCACAACAAGTATTTGTTCCCCACAACAAGTATTTGTTCCCCACAACAAGTATTTGTTCCCCACAGCAAGTATTTGTTCCCCACAACAAGTATTTGTTCCCCACAGCAAGTATGTGTTCCCTACAGCAAGTATGTGTTCCCCACAGCAAGTATTTGTTCCCCACAGCAAGTATGTGTTCCCTACAGCAAGTATTTGTTCCCCACAACAAGTATTTGTTCCCCACAGCAAGTATGTGTTCCCTACAGCAAGTATGTGTTCCCCACAGCAAGTATGTGTTCCCTACAGCAAGTATGAGTTCCCTACAGCAAGTATGTGTTCCCTACAGCAAGTATTTGTTCCCCACAACAAGTATTTGTTCCCCACAGCAAGTATGTGTTCCCCACAGCAAGTATGTGTTCCCCACAGCAAGTATGTGTTCCCTACAGCAAGTATGTGTTCCCTACAGCAAGTATTTGTTCCCCACAGCAAGTATTTGTTCCCCACAACAAGTATTTGTTCCCCACAGCAAGTATGTGTTCCCCACAGCAAGTATGTGTTCCCCACAGCAAGTATTTGTTCCCCACAACAAGTATTTGTTCCCCACAGCAAGTATTTGTTCCCCACAGCAAGTATTTGTTCCCCGCAGCAAGTATTTGTTCCCTACAGCAAGTATTTGTTCCCCACAACAAGTATTTGTTCCCCACAACAAGTATTTGTTCCCCACAGCAAGTATGTGTTCCCTACAGCAAGTATGAGTTCCCCACAGCAAGTATGTGTTCCCTACAGCAAGTATGTGTTCCCTACAGCAAGTATGAGTTCCCCACAGCAAGTATGAGTTCCCCACAGCAAGTATGTGTTCCCTACAGCAAGTATTTGTTCCCTACAGCAAGTATGAGTTCCCCACAGCAAGTATGTGTTCCCTACAGCAAGTATTTGTTCCCTACAGCAAGTATTTGTTCCCTACAGCAAGTATGAGTTCCCTACAGCAAGTATTAGTTCCCTACAGCAAGTATGAGTTCCCTACAGCAAGTATGAGTTCCCTACAGCAAGTGTTTGTTCCCTACAGCAAGTATGTGTTCCTTACAGCAAGTATGAGTTCCCTACAGCAAGTATGTGTTCCCTACAGCAAGTGTTTGTTCCCTACAGCAAGTATGTGTTCCCTACAGCAAGTATGTGTTCCCTACAGCAAGTATGTGTTCCTTACAGCAAGTATGTGTTCCTTACAGCAAGTATGTGTTCCCTACAGCAAGTGTTTGTTCCCTACAGCAAGTGTTTGTTCCCTACAGCAAGTATGTGTTCCCTACAGCAAGTATGTGTTCCTTACACCAAGTATGTGTTCCCTACAGCAAGTATGTGTTCCCTACAGCAAGTATTTGTTCCCTACAGCAAGTGTTTGTTCCCTACAGCAAGTATGTGTTCCTTACAGCAAGTATGTGTTCCCTACAGCAAGTATTAGTTCCCCACAGCAAGTGTTTGTTCCCTACAGCAAGTGTTTGTTCCCTACAGCAAGTATTTGTTCCCTACAGCAAGTATTTGTTCCCTACAGCAAGTGTTTGTTCCCTACAGCAAGTATGTGTTCCTTACAGCAAGTATGTGTTCCCTACAGCAAGTATTTGTTCCCTACAGCAAGTGTTTGTTCCCTACAGCAAGTATGTGTTCCTTACAGCAAGTATGTGTTCCCTACAGCAAGTATTAGTTCCCCACAGCAAGTGTTTGTTCCCTACAGCAAGTGTTTGTTCCCTACAGCAAGTATTTGTTCCCTACAGCAAGTATGTGTTCCCTACAGCAAGTATGAGTTCCCTACAGCAAGTATGTGTTCCCTACAGCAAGTATGTGTTCCCTACAGCAAGTATGTGTTCCTACAGCAAGTATGTGTTCCTTACAGCAAGTATGTGTTCCCTACAGCAAGTGTTTGTTCCCTACAGCAAGTATGTGTTCCTTACAGCAAGTATGTGTTCCCTACAGCAAGTGTTTGTTCCCTACAGCAAGTGTTTGTTCCCTACAGCAAGTATTTGTTCCCTACAGCAAGTATGTGTTCCCTACAGCAAGTATGAGTTCCCTACAGCAAGTATGTGTTCCCTACAGCAAGTATTTGTTCCCTACAGCAAGTATTCGTTCCCTACAGCAAGTATGTGTTCCCTACAGCAAGTATTTGTTCCCTACAGCAAGTATTTGTTCCCTTCAGCAAGTATGTGTTCCCTACAGCAAGTATGAGTTCCCCACAGAAAGTATTTGTTCCCTACAGCAAGTATCAGTTCCCTACAGCAAGTATTTGTTCCCCACAGCAAGTATGTGTTCCCCACAGCAAGTATTTGTTCCCCACAGCAAGTATGTGTTCCCTACAGCAAGTATGTGTTCCCTACAGCAAGTATTAGTTCCCTACAGCAAGTATGTGTTCCCTACAGCAAGTATTTGTTCCCTACAGCAAGTATTTGTTCCCTACAGCAAGTATGAGTTCCCCACAGCAAGTATTTGTTCCCTACAGCAAGTATTTGTTCCCTACATCAAGTATTTGTTCCCCACAGCAAGTATGTGTTCCCTACAGCAAGTATTTGTTCCCCACAGCAAGTATTAGTTCCCTACAGCAAGTATTTGTTCCCTACATCAAGTATTTGTTCCCCACAGCAAGTATGTGTTCCCTACAGCAAGTATTTGTTCCCCACAGCAAGTATTAGTTCCCCACAGCAAGTATTAGTTCCCTACAGCAAGTATTCGTTCCCTACAGCAAGTATGTGTTCCCTACAGCAAGTATTTGTTCCCTACAGCAAGTATTTGTTCCCTTCAGCAAGTATGTGTTCCCTACAGCAAGTATTTGTTCCCCACAGCAAGTGTTTGTTCCCCACAGCAAGTATGTGTTCCCCACAGCAAGTATTAGTTCCCCACAGCAAGTATTTGTTCCCTACAGCAAGTATTTGTTCCCCACAGCAAGTATTTGTTCCCCACAGCAAGTATTTGTTCCCTACAGCAAGTGTGTGTTCCCCACAGCAAGTATTAGTTCCCCACAGCAAGTATTTGTTCCCTACAGCAAGTATTTGTTCCCTACAGCAAGTGTTTTTTCCCCACAGCAAGTATTAGTTCCCCACAGCAAGTATTTGTTCCTCCAGCATGTATTTGTTCCCTACAGCAAGTGTGTGTTCCCTACAGCAAGTATTTGTTCCCTACAGCAAGTATTAGTTCCCTACAGCAAGTGTGTGTTCCCAACAGCAAGTATTTGTTCCCTACAGCAAGTGTGTGTTCCCTACAGCAAGTGTGTGTTCCCTACAGCAAGTATTTGTTCCCTACAGCAAGTATTTGTTCCCTACAGCAAGTATGTGTTCCAATGTAATTCCAACAGGAATTACTTCCCTCGTTTTCTCCCTCTCATGGTTCAGTGTTTTTTGTTTTTCTTCCAGATGAGCAGACATCTTTCCCGGTGAAAGACTTTGTGAAACACGTGTCCCAACTTCACGACTCGCTCGGCTTCCAGAGAGAGTTTGAGGTACGATTGCTTTTTATTCTCTAACTGAAACAATAAAGTGTCAGTGTCCCCACTGTCTCACACCTGATGTTGGTGTGTGTTAGTGTGTGTTCAATGGGAGTTGTGTGTGATTGTCTGCATGATGCATGAGGATGTGTTAGTGGTACACTTTGACGAAGGACTGCAACATTACCTGATTATTGTTTCTTGATGATTCTATTTAACTCAATAAAAAATTGGTCATATAAGAAAAAAAGAAAATCGCAGTTGGCCCTCGTCTTTTTCCGTAGATCTGACCAAAAGTGCATAATTTGTTTCGACAACCGAGATTAATGTGGAAGAAGTTTTGGTTTTTGTCTCAAAATCTCCAAATGTTTTGATTAAAGTTGAAATCCTGACTTTTTCTTTTCAGTTATTTTACTGAAAATCTAGACATTATGAAAAATAAAGATTTTTTTCTGTGTGTTTTCAGTATTCAGAGATTTCTCGACATTGAGACTTTTACCTTAACGTAGTATTTTTGGGACATTTATAGCGTTGGTTTATCGAAAACAATTATTTTGGGGCTGTAAGCAATTTAATTATTGCAGTTCCACAGAATACCATCTCTTAAAACATTTAATATATACATGGAAACATCAAAATCTCATTTTCATTTTTGATTTAAATATGACTATAAATGGAAGACTATGGTATTGGCACTGACGATTTATCACCAATAATAACAGTGTTTTCTGTACGGAAGCTATGAGAGGCAAGTTAGACAAATCAATTCTAGTGACACATTTTCTAAATCTGATCTAAATAGTCCTCCTGTATTCATGACTTAAGAACAGTTAAAAAAAAGTATTATGACCGGTGAGAAAAAAGGCTTTGCCAGGTATTTACTTTGGTTTTGTGATTGTTAGTTTTTTTGGTCAAGATTTTTTTTCACCCAGGTGAACATGTGAGTGTCTTTTTTCCAACTTATTGATTGATTTTCACCAGTTTTTTGACGAAATTAGCTCAGACTTAGAAAATTGAACCCCAAAAACAAGGAAAAGGGTCACATTTGCCTCTCAGTTAAAACAAATAATATTCAGGCCAAACGATGAGGTGATTCATCTATAATAATTGTCAGTAGAAGTAAAACAAATGTGCAGTAAGAACTGAAACTGCTTTAGCCCCTGGATGTACGTTGTATTTATCCGCTGATGCGCTCTGTGTTTAGCAGCATGTTCTGTGCTGTGAGATGAGTTTGTGGTTTTCTGTGTCGTCTTGTAATTTGTATTTCTGCACCTCTTTGGTTTGTGTTGTCGTGGAATCGTCTGGCCTCCTCGTCTTTAGGTTCTGAAGGAGAGCTACGAGGTAAGACTCGCTCTCACCGCTCTGTTTCCGTCTCGTTGTGCAAAGTGTTGTTAACGTGGGAATCTGGACTAATGCACGGTTTCTGAGTGACACAAGTGGAAACAAATTACTGTAGGGATCATAAGAAATGGATACTGGAGTCCAAAAAATAGTTCTCTCACATTAGAAACGATCTGTGCCATTAACTTGACTTTGGACAGGATAAGTGCAACATGTACATGTTTGGGCGGGATCTGACCAAAAGAGTTTTTTCAGAAAAGTCAGAACTTTTTTCTCGGAATTCTGAATTTTTTCTCAGAACTCAATGAAAAATCCACTTTTGGTCAGAAAAAAAAAACAGATAATCACATGTGGCCCTCGTCCTCTTCCGTATGTCTGACCAAAAGTGCATTAATTGTTTCGACGACTGAGATTAACGTGGAAGAAGTTTTGTTTTTTGTCTCAAAATCTCCAAATGTTTTAATTAAAGTTGAAATCCTGATTTTTTCTTTTCAGTTATTTTACTGAAAATCTAGATATTATGATAAATAAAGATTTTTTTCTGTGTGTTTCAGTATTCAGAGATATCTCGACATTGAGACTTTTACCTTAATGTAGTATTTTTGGGGTGTGTGTGTGTGTGTGTGTGTGTGTGTGTGTGTGTGTGTGTGTGTGTGTGGTGTGTGTGTGTGTGTGTGTGTGTGTGTGTGTGTGTGTGTGTGTGTGTGTGTGTGTGGTGTGTGTGTGTGTGTGTGTGTGTGTGTGTGTGTGTGTGTGTGTGTGTGTGTGTGTGTGTGTGTGTGTGTGTGTGTGTGTGTGTGTGTGTGTGTGTGTGTGTGTGTGTGTGTGTGTGTGTGTGTGTGTGTGTGTGTGTGTGTGTGTGTGTGTGTGTGTGTGTGTGTGTGTGTGTGTGTGTGTGTGTGTGTGTGTGTGTGCGCAGGAGGTTCAGACGTGCACGGTGGAGATGGGGATGACGACTGACAGCTCCAACCATCCCGACAACAAAAATAAAAACAGATACAGCAACATCCTGGCCTGTGAGTTCCCTCCACACACACTTTTATATAATATATGTATTACTTACTACAACAAGCAAAATATATGACGGATGTGTTTTCTCAAGTACAATATCTGAGTACTTTTACTCGAGTACAATATCTGAGTATTTCTACTTTTACTCAAGTACAAGGTGTGAGTACTTCTACTTTTACTCAAGTACAATATCTGAGTACTTCTACTTTTACTCAAGTACAATATCTGAGTACTTCTACTTTAACTCAAGTACAAGGTGTGAGTACTTGTACTTTTACTCAATTACAAGATCTGAGTACTTCTACGTTTACTCAAGTACAATATCTGAGTACTTCTACTTTAACTCCAGTACAAGATCTGAGTACTTCTACTTTAACTCAAGTACAAGGTGTGAGTACTTCTACTTTTACTCAAGTACAATATCTGAGTACTTCTACTTTTACTCAAGTACAATATCTGAGTACTTCTACTCGAGTACTGGACTCATTAAGGGGGCAGTCTCTGTGTAACTGAGCATAATGTCCTGTATGATTGCCTTGTGTTT